>BQMF02000113.1:0-600000 GCA_027922465.2 Turritopsis dohrnii | reverse complement strand
ACTAATGAGTGAATAATAATAAGTTTTTCATGACTTGTTTACAAAATAAGCTTACTACAAGCACCATACCTAACGTTTGATGATTATTGATCAAAATCTTCTGAATAATAAATGTAGTTTGTCACAGATGAAGGTGGACCTGTTCAATATCTTCCTGAAATTGTGTTCTACCAAGATGATTGAAAATCTCTAAAATCTCACCAGCAAATCTGTCTGTTATATCATTAACTTCAATTTGTTGAATATCAGAAGACAGGCTGTTTATGAACTCGGATGCATCTGTTATCCTTTCAAATAGAACCTCTAGCTCATCTAGGGTCGGATCGGTATCATTTAAACCAAACAAAGTTTCTATATTTACCAATAAATCTGCAATTTCAAGAAATACTGACATCAAAGACCTTTTGCCAGCCATGTTTTAGTCCAGTATAATTTGAGGTCGGCCTAGAAAAAATTAGTTTAAAAGATTTTTATATACCGTTGGAGAGATAATTTTATCAGCTTTCGAATGAGGGGTAGAGTAAAAAAGTTCGTCTTGGGGAAAAAAAGTTATGGACAAAAGAGTGACAGGTGGTATTTACTCAAAATTCTGAAAATGAGTTTTTGAATCTTTTTTCAAAAATTGGCTATAACCTTTGATAGAAACATGCAATGACCTTCAAACCTTATAGAAAGCTTGCAAATAATATACAAAATTATTAGAAATATCAAAAAAGTAAAAAATAAATAAAAAAGTGAGGACGTCATCAAAAAGCAGTTTTTCATTCTTTTATTTATTTATTTTACTTATTTTTTTCATCATTTCCTGCTATATTTTTTTATCTAATATATATCTGTAATTAATTACTTCAATTGCTTTACTGACACGTAATTTATTTAAACACGTGAGTAAGATTGAAATGAAAACAATGATTTATTTTCCTTTAAGATAACAAACACCAGCTGTATTTTCCAAGATTAAAATTATTTGGTTACATTTTTCATTGCATTCTTTTTATGAAGGAGAGTGTCGACTATGTATTCAAATCCTTTTCTCTATTTTCCACAGGGAAAACTGCCAACTTTCCGTGTCATCGACCTACTGTGGGTATCTAGCTATCTTTTTAAAAACATGTGTCCCAGTTGGTCAGGGTATATGAGCTTGACATCTACTGGACCAATACTACGAAAATCTCGTGTTACAATGCTTTCAATAATTGATTTACACGCCACTGATCCAACCGCTATCTACTCGCTGTTGTTGTACTTGATCGATCAATCAAAAACGCTCAAAGTCAATCAAGTCACTTTTGACCAACAACTCTACATTAAGGTGTACAAGATTTTCAAATCTAAGAAGCTACCTGTTTTTGTTCGGCTCGGAGGATTTCACCAGTTGATGAGCTTTTTAGGGTCAATTGGAAACCTTATGCAAAGGTCTGGATTGAACAAAGCCCTAGAAACCGTATATGCACCAGTTTCAGTTGGTCACATATTTACAGGAAAAGGATATTCTCGATCAGTCTGCGGTCATCTTCTTTGTGCTACTGCTGTTCAATCGATTCTGATGGAAGAATTCTGGACGAACCTTACTAAGGAGGAAAATGACGAGCTAGAGCGATATTACGATTCTTGTGATCCACAGCAGATTTGTATCAAAATGAGAGAATGGGTGAATATCAAACACGAAAAAAAAGCCAAAGCATCCTGAACGTCTGCTTTATAGTCTAGTTACATTCGTTATGTCAATGTCGTTCAAGATTTTATCAGAGCAGAAAGGACAAATGATTGGAACCTACACATCTTCTCCTCACATACTACGCTTAACCTCTTCGCTGCAACTGACCATAACAACTATGTGAAATCCTGCCGGTTATATTTACAATCAATCAAAGAATTGGAAGCCAATCAACCAGAGGTGTATACCGAATTCGTTAAAGGGAACCACACTGTTAGAAGAACGTTAAAGAGTTGGGCTGGTATATGGACCGATCTATCAATCGAACAGATCCTGACGAGGCTAAAGGCATTACCGAAAATGTATTAAACCTCTGGACCAAGACTATGCATCGATGTGCGGAGATAGCTGAAGCCATGGATACAGTCGTCTCTACAAAACATCAATCAGCGAAATCCCCGAAGCACAAAGAGCTCTTCGCTGCAAGAATAAAACGAGATTATGATGATTTCCACAAAATCAAGGTAACTTTTAGTTAGCACTTTGTTAAAATCATCTTTTTTCGTTTAAATTTCATTTGATTCAGATTTTTTCCACAGGGCTCGTGACCAGCTTGATTGTTTGTTGATTTGAGTGAATGAAAGTAGAAACGTATTTCAGAACAAATCGTTTTATATGGGCTGATGCCAATTTATCAAAATAATAAAATAATCAGTAATACAACTCTTATTTTTTGTTTCAGGGTTGGTTTGTTGATCGAAACCCATTCACCATCAGTAAAGAGCTCATTTCCCTCGACTCGGGGTTGGTAGATCTTGACAACCGTATTACATGCGATAAGGCTGAAGAGATTGGAGCAGCAATTCATAAAGAATTGGATGATCAGTCCTACTCAGGCTGCACTTTAAAACGAAGCAAACAAATCACTAACCTTCAAAGCTTGTATTCAAACATCAACATTGAGAAAAAAAAGGTTTTGTGGACCCACTAACTCTTTTTCACTGTTTGGTTTTTCTTATTGAAAGAAAGCCTGAAAATGATATCATTGACTATTTCAATTACGAGCTTTCACCTTACCCGATGTCCCTTTTCAAGGATGGCATTATGCGAACATCAGCCAAATCTGTCCTGAAACCTTACCTCAGAAGTGGAGATTCTTCAGTCAGCATTCCAGCGACAACTCGTATTGCAGATGGTGGAGGTCTGCTATGGTGTTTTTTTGGTTTTTTTTGAATTTATTTTAACGAGGCCGGAGGGAACTGGCAGTGTTATTCACTGATGTGGGCCTCCACCAGGAATGTATACCTCAGATTTTAGGGCAGAAAACTTGCACATACTAGACTTATAGGTGATTGTGGTCTTATTTATGTTATTTGAGGCACTTGTTCATTACATCACATCATGCACATATATATCTCATTATACCTTTCGTTGCATATGTTACTTTTTGTATCACATTAGCGTTCTACAGTGCCAGGATTTGAACAACGACCAACTATCACCCTTGTATTACAAGTCAACCGTCTTATCAAGTGAGCTATACAAGAGATGAAACATTCCAAGTGATTTTTCATAGGTATATATCATTTCTCATAAATCAAAACATTGATAACATCATTTTTGACGGTTATGAAATGTCTACCAAAGATTCGACTCACCAAAAATGAGCAGCTTCGAAATCTTATGAAGTTGAAATCAAAGAAGCTAACCCTTGTCCAGCTAACCGTAAAACCTTTCTTGGCAACTATCATAATAAAGAAAGATTAGTTGCATGCCTGGCAAACTACCTAAAGCAACGCAATTTCAAAGTTATAGAATGTCCAAGTGATGCTGACACATCAATCGTCAAAACTGCATTGAATGTTGCGAAAAATTCGTCTGTGGCCGTCTCTTCTGATATTCTCTGTTTGTTAATCCATCATAAGGCAAAAGACCCATCACTGAAAGAGATTTTCATGGTTGATATGACAAAGAAGAAAGGAAAGCAGAGGGAATGTTTCAATTTATCAAGAATGCTTCAGAATAAAAAAAGCATTGCAGAAGTCATCTTATTTGCACACGCCTTTACAGGCTGCCATACAACATCCACAATTCACAATTTTGGGAAACTTTGATTTTTAAGAAAGTGACAGAATTGCTTGAACTACAGTCGTTGATCAGAGAGTTTTACACAGAAAACTCTCCAGAAACCATTGGTTTTACAACAATTCCGATATTTGAGCTTATAAATGCAACATCTGGTTCTTTACCAGAGATAAGGAAAACCAAGTACGAACAAATAGTTTTATCAAATCGAGCTGTAATCGACCCCTCAATACTTCCACCATCACCCGAGCAGCCTATTACCATGGTTTGTGAGTTTATCATCAGGTGAAAATATGGCGCGAATTAAAAGATTCCGATCAAAAGCCACTGGAGTGGGGATGGAAACTGGTTGGTGAATCGTTTTCTCCAATCATGACAGATGAAGAAGCTGGTCCTCCAGATCTTTTGAAAATGATTCGTTGTGGTTGTACAGGGTTTCGTGATAATAATCGATGCACATGCTGCAAAGCTGGGTTGAAATGCACCTATCTTTGTAAAGAGTGTCATGGTACAACATGTTCAAATGTCGATGACATTAACCAAAATATCGACTCTGAAGAAGATATGCACTTAACTCTTGATGATTTTGAAGATAGAAACTTTATGGATATTTTTAATTAATATTATTTGAATATCTTGATAAAAGTAAATTTTAACAGAAATTTGTCATTTTTATGACGTCGGCATAAATTTCGTAGTTTTATTTTGATGTTTGATATTCTTATTAAATCTTTATATTATTCAAAAGCATTCTACAAAGTTTAAAGGTCGTTAACATGTTTTTATTAAAAGTAATGGCAGCTTAAAAATTGATTCTTGAGTAAATACCACTTGTCACTCTTTTGTCCATAATATTTTTTCCCCATGACGAATTTTTTGACTCTACCCCTCATTCGAAAGCTGATAAAACTATCTTTCCAACAGTATATAAATACCTTTTAAACTGATTTTTTCCAGGTTGACCCTATTTTAGATGAAATTCTACTGGACTATTTGCTTGCATTTGAATATTTATCGCATGGCTGATCAGTCACGTGATCTACATGCCTCGCAATGCATGTTAGAACTTATATTGTAGAGTTTGCCATCAACATTTTTTATGTAACAACATTTTATTTAAAATCATATTATAAAACACATTTTAAAAACTTAGAATGTTTATGTAAAATTTGGAACGTGTTTTAATCAAATCGAACAGATTTAGGAAACATTAGCATAAATATTTTTTATATGTCAGCTATGCAAAAAAGTTTGGAAGGAACATAACAAACATGCACAACTTTTTCAATCGTGTATAACGCGAGTGTTTGAAATAAGGTTTGGTGTGTGACAATGTACAGCGTGGATACCGAGATACATTTTAGGCTATTTATTTTCAATTCGCTGAAAGCACCCATCCTTTGCGCGGCTAGTAGTGATGCATTGCAAACCCACCATGCTGCTTGCTTTCTTTCTGCTGCTGTTGCTGTGAGAAGTGGATGTAAAAGGTACCCTTCGTTTCTCATTTAATTTCGAGATTCTTGACAGTGCTTGGTTTCTAAATTTTATTGTCTTTTTTCATTGCTCTACTTACTACTGTATACCGCAGCTTTTTACATTGTGTAGTTTCCTTTGACGTAGTTTCAATTTTTATGAGGATTAGTTTTGATTTACACTCTCGTCTGGCCATGGTGCAATATTTACTTGTGTAGGATACAGTTTTTCTCTCATTTGGAATGAAAATACCCAGACAGTTTTTTTGTTTGATTCACACAGTAAAAATATTGATGGTATGCATGTCCCCAATGGCACATCAACGTTTTTTGAATTTTCTTTGTTATGTGACCTTAATAGCTATGTTAAAAGTTTTTTTCTTGGTGTAAATAATGAAACACAGTATGACATACAATATATCAAAGTCAGAATCTTGCCTGATGCTTTATCCTCCATTGCCTCATCATTAATCAGAAATAGGCGTAGAATATATGTTCAGAAGCGAAAAGTTATAACAAATGAAAGGCTCAAGCAAAATCATTGTGAAATGTATGGTACCGAAAAACATGAGGAGGTGAAACGTAAACGTACAGAAAGTTACTCAAAATCTGTGAAAAAACTAAAGTCATCCGAAAGAATTGATAAGTTTATTAAACTCACTAGGTGTGGCCCAACCTGTGTTTGTATTGTTTGTAATCGGTCATTATATTTAAGATCTGTATTGAATTTTGATAAAGAAAAATATCCAGACTTTTTATATTTAATTTATAAAGTTCCAGGCAGAAAGGAATTTATCTGTAAGACATGTGATAAATGTTTGAAAAAGGCTACAATACCAGCTCAAGCTTTGTGGAACAAATTAGACATTCCTAAGACATGCCAGATGAGTTAAAAAACTTGAATAGGTTAGAGCGTGTGCTTATCTCCAGAAGAATTCTTTTTAAAAAGATAACTATAATGCCAAAAGGACAATTCCCAAAACTGAAAGGATCAATTTGTAATGTCCCAATTGATACAATTGATGTGACTGATATACTTCCACGTGGTGCAGACAGCAATGGTTTGATATTGATAAAGTTGAAATGAAAGTTAAGTTTTAGAGGTCATGTGTACTTTGAAGCTGTTTCTCCAGAATCTGTTTATTTAGCTCTTCAATATCTGAAAGAAAATAGTTTCTTATGATAACAAGCCAAGCAACTTGCTTGATTTATCTGAAGTTACAACTGAAAATTTGTGTGAAAAGCAAGCTGACTACTTACAAAACTTAGAGCAAGATGAAAATCCACTGGATGCATTCGGGTTGAATACACAAGAAACCATGTTAATAACAAATTTTCCAACTTCTGAAGAAATAAGCATTGCTCCTGGTGAAGGTCAACAACCTAATGGTCTGTTGACAGATAAGAATTGTGAAGAATTAGCCTTTCCACATTTATTTCCAAATGGAGAATTTGGATATACCGTAGATCGTGAAGTGCACTTATCACCGATAAAATATTTTAATCAAAGATTGTTAAACTACACACAGCGTTATGATCTGATTCAGACTATATATTTTATGCATTGTCAGTAGTGCAGCAAAAAAGACTGTCAAGCCAAATCAATATCGCAATTAAAAAAATTTGCTCAAATCAGTTGACAGCTGGCATGTTTTCCAACAATTTTTCTGAAACTGTGAAATCATATGTGTCAAAGGACGATGGCTATCAGTTCATGAGTACCATTAAAGGGACTCCAGCTTACTGGAAAAAATTTCTCTTTGAAGTTTTAGCTATGGTGAAACAACTTGGCTTACCAACTTTTTTCATGACTCTAAGTTGTGCAGATTTACGCTGGAATGAGCTTATCTCTATTATAGCGGAATTGAAGGGTGAAAATTTAACTGATGATAACATAAATGATATGGATTTCTTCAATCGTTGTAAGTATTTGAATTTTAATCCTGTCTTGCTGGCGAGACATTTTCAATATAGAGTAGAAACTTTCTTTCAAACAATTTTAGTTAATGGTCCTCTTGGCAAAGTTCATTATCATGCGATTAGAGTAGAATTTCAAGTTAGGGGTAGCCCACACATACACTCATTTTATGGATTGTTGATGCGCCTCTTCTAACTGAGGAAACTATTGAGGAATATATTACCTTTGTTGATGGCTTAGTAAAAGTAACTGTGCCAGATATAGCTAGTGAAAAAGAGAAATTCATTCCCATTCAAAGTCATGCCGAAAGTACAAGAATCAGATATGCCGATATCATTTTGGAAAGTTTTTCACTGATCACACAATCATTGCTAAGCTTTGCCAAAAGAAATGTCTGATGAACAGAAACAAGCAATACTGCAAAAAAGAGAATTAATTCTTTCAACAGTAAAAGAGTATATAGACACATACTTAGACCCAAAGAAACGAAATATTCTTGACCCTTCGAAAGAAAATTTTCAAAGCATTCCACTCATTTCAGAAATTTTAGAGCAATTGAAAATATCAGATAACTATAATGCTATTAGCATTTCGTGTGATTCAGATTTCCAAATACATTTGAAACGACCACCTAATTCCTGTTTCATAAATAATTATTTTGATGAGGGATTGCAAGCTTGGAAAGCAAACATTGATATTCAACCAGTCTTTAATCATTACAAGGCTTTAACTTATATGTGCGCATATCTTTCTAAAGCAGAAGATGAAACCTCACAGGCAATGAAGCAAGCTGCGAAGGAAGCTGCTGGGTCTAATAAAAGTCATTTTGAGCAAATGAAAGCAATTGCTAAAGCCTGTGCTACAAAAAGAGAATGCTCTCTTCAGGAAGCTGTCTATTTACTTATGCCAGAGTTGTGGCTCAGGAAAACATTCCCTGGTGTTAGCTTTGCTAATAATAATCTACCTGAAAAAAACGCTATAGAATTTGTCGAAGCAAAGAAGAACTCGATGAACTTCCTGAAGACAGTACTAATATATTTCAGCGTAATATGATTGACTGTTACATGGACAGACCTAATTCATCTTTCAAAAATGGCAAATACAGAGTCATAGATAACATTTGTTTTGCACAATTTTTGTCACACTACTATCTGACGAAAATGAAATTTGAAACTGAAAATGATTTCCAGCCTGTGGTACTAAATGATGAATTAATGGAATCCAATCATGTTGATTGTAGCTATCCGAAAGTAATTCCACTGATGTCTTCTAAAGAAAAACTTCAGTGCAGAAAAGTAAAAGCTGTTTTGCGTTACCATGTTCCTAACAAAAATAAGCATCTAGAGGAATATGCCCATCATTTGCTCTTCATGTTTTTTCCCTTTCGAAATGAAGAGGCACTTAAATCTTTGAATGGTTCATATGTTGAAAAATGTTGAATCAGGTGTAATCAATGCAATCAACAAAAATAAACAAATTTTTGAACCTTACGGTGATTTAGTAGACAATGCTTTGCAGAATTTGCATTCAGATCTTCATAACAATACAGATGCTTATGCGCAACAAGAAAATGATTCAGTGCAGCAAGAATTACAGGATACAGTAAATGAATTAGTCGAAGATCCTACTGAAGATGCAGTAGTATTTGATGAGCCAGTCAATGCGTCTGGTACAGCTCCAGTTCTTCTTTCAGATGGTGAATTAAATGACAAAATAAGATCTTTGAATATCGACCAAAGAAAAATATTTGATATTATCTATAATTGGGCAAATAGAAAGGTCAAAAACTTAAATTCGCGATCTCCAGCCCATATAGATTCCTTGCATATTTTCTTAACAGGCAATGCTGGGTGCGGCAAGTCTTTCCTTACTAAAGTTATCTATCATTCCTTATCAAAAGTATTTTCCGACAGAAACACGCACATTGAGAAACCCAAAGTTCTTCTTATGGCTCCAACTGGTGTAGCTGCTATAAATGTTGATGCAACTACTATTCATACAGCACTTGGTATTCCAGTCGGAAATTTTGGAAAAAATTTACCTTCGTTGAGTGATAAAAAAAATCTAATTTACGTAATAAATACTCAGATTTAAAAGTAATTATTACTGATGAAATATCAATGGTTTCTAATTACACGCTTCTTCACATTCATATGAGATTGTTGGAAATTTTTGGTTGTTCTAATGAAAATCCTTTCGCTGGCTTCACTGTGATTACTGTTGGTGATTTTCTTCAGTTGCCTCCAATTGCAGCTAAACCTGTTTATGCAGAATATAGAAATACATGGGAAAACTTAGATCACCTTTGGAAGCATTTTCAAATTGCGGAGTTAACGCAAGTGATGAGACAACAAGGTGAAAATACTTTTATTGATTTACTTAAGGGGGAAACACCCTTTGGTGACTTTTTTTTTTAATTATAATAAAATGTAAATGACTACAATCATGTTGTATAATATCAAAATCTATTTCAAAAAATGGTTCATAATGGTATCTGGTTGCCATGGTAACCATGAAAACAAGTCTTAAAAGGAAAAAAGGTCTTTTGTCCCGGGAAAGATATCTCTGGATTATAACATGCTCTGAAGCTCAAACTTTGTAAAGAAGTTTTAAAAAGGTGATTGTGCATTATGAATGATTTAGATTTTTGAAAATTTTGCTTCTGCTTAGTCAGCACTTCTTGAATTTTTAATGTTAGAAAACTTAGTGAGATTGGACATACTTTACAAAGTTAGAATTCTTCTTATCAAAATCTAAATCATTTAAAATGTAGATACAGATGCAATGAACTTCCACTGAAAATTTGGTGAAGTTTTGATTAGCCAATCACGAGATATCCTTCCCGGCGTACAAAAAAACTGATTCTTCAGAAATCACGTTTAAACACGAAAGAAGAAAAAAATGTTCTATATTAAATGAGAAAACCAGTTAAAACAACAAGATTACACATCTATAAAAGTGTAAAATATCTCAAATTTAAAATCCTCCAGGTGCATATGTTTCTCCTTCTTTATGTGTCTTTATCTGATTTTTTTAACCTTCGACCACGCAGAATCTTTCTTCGCAATTTATTTTTCGAATTGTTTTTGTATTTAGAACTTGATAAACGTTTATTATTCAAACGAGAACATCCATATGACATATACTTTCCTGGAATCATATTCATGTTCTCATAAATAAGAACACTGGCTTTTCTGCCAATGTTAAAATTGGCCACTGCATCGTAAACACCCAGCTCTAGGTGAAACAATGAAATAGCAGTGACGACACAATTGATTGAAGAGTATCCACGCTTTGTCCATGCACCGTCAACAGAAACTCCAATATTAGCAATGTCCATTTCATCTTTTGCAGCCTCTTCTCTTATTTCTTCAACTGCATCTGACATGGTTTCTTCAGCAACTTGTTTCGTTGCATTCAACAGAGACTCTACGACTTTATCGTAATTTTTCGTAGTCATCGGTTGTGGCATGTTCATTAATGCCATAAATTTCTCCATTCCCGAGTGTCCTTGTCCCAATGCTCTGAAAGTGTACACTGATCTGATGTTAACATCAAATCTCTTGCCCACTTTCTTTGATGTTGTAAAATTCTCTCTATAGTTGCAGTTGTTACACTGGATGAAAAGAGAAGAACATAAACCTTTTCGTGCTGACATATTTTCATGCAACGTCAATGATTCCTGAAAACAAACACAACAAACCAACTTGTTGATAATTGATGACAGAATTTCAGTGTCTATTAGTCTATATCCAGTTATATTTTTGAATTTTCTTGGTGTACTGGAATTTATTTGCTGAACTTTGTGACTTGAAATTGTTTTCTTTGGAGTTGATGGTCCATGTTCTTTGCTCTCATCTGGAGTATGGGAATCTTCTACTTCTTCAGCAGTATTTACATCATTATCTACACGTCTATTTACATTATTTACAGATTTTGACCACGACGGCGTACCTTTAAAACCTTTTCTTTTCTTTCTATATACAGTTGATTTTTTTACACGACGGTTGCTATGGGCGTAACTAAGGAAGTGGTTACTACCTTGTATCACAAAAGTCTTTAATTATCACTTTTCCGATACAATTATGAAAAAATCAATATGTCCATCGTATCCTACAGTGTTTAAAGTAACGAAAACCGTCAAAATCAAAATTTCGAAATTTTTACGAATTTTGGGGGTGTTTCCCCCTTAATCATGTTCGAATAGCTCAGCTACAACCAGAAGACATTGCTATCTTGAAAAGTCGATTTATATCTCCGGAAGCTGCAAACTATCCAGAAGATGCAATTCATATATTTGCGGAAAATGTTCCTGTGATTGATAGAAATTTAACCAGGCTTGAAGCTGTTCCTAAATTTTTATACCAAATTCATGCAACTGATATTTTACCACAAAATGTGCCCATTAAAAAAATTGATGAAGTTTTGAATCGTAAGCAGTCTGATACTGGAGGTCTTGCTGGTATTTTGAAAGTGAAAGTAGATGCTCGTGTAATGCTAACAGTTAATATTGATATTCAGGATAGATTAATCAATGGACAAATTGGTACTGTAAAGCACATTTTCTGTCAAAATGGAAAAGTGTTAAAAATTTACGTTTAATTTGATGATCCCAGAGCCGGTGAAAAAAAAATGAATGCAGATCCATTTTCAAGACAACACTCTTTTGTTCCTATAGAAAAGGCAGAAGCTTCCATCCAAATAAGGAAAGGTAAAGAATCTTCTCCAGTTATCAAACAAACTCAATTCCCTTTATCATTAAGTTACGCATGCACATGTCATAAAGTTCAAGGATTGTATCTTAATGAGGCTGTTATAAGTTTTGACCTCGTAAAGCAAAGAAATGTCAATTATGGTCAGATGTATGTAGCACTCAGCAGAGTAAGATCACTAGAAGGACTCTATCTTATTGGAAGTTTTGATCCTAATGCAATTAGAGCTGACCAAAAAGCAACAGCTGAGTATGATCGTATGCGTAGAGAATGTCCACTTAAATTTGCTGATGAACAAAATTTACATGAAACAGAACTCACTATTAGTTTATTAAATATTAGATCATTTAACAAACATGCGATAGATGTTTCGTTGTGAAATGACTTGGTGTTGTCTGATGTTTTATGCTTCACAGAAACTCAGTGTTTACCAGGTCAAATCTCACAAGATGCAGAAGAATCTTTAAATCAGTTTGAAATTCATCATAACAGTTGTACCGATCAATTTCAAAGCTTAGCTTTTTGCTTTCGAAAAGGCATAGTTGTTGTAGAGCATCATTTCGGTACTGGTTCCGCCATATTTACATTTTGCAAAGAAACATTTTTGAACAAACCAATGAAACTGTTATTGTTGTATAGAAAGAATTCTGCGAATTTAACTATGTTTTTCAGTAGCCTGGCAGATCTTATAGCTCATCAACAACTAGATATAATCCTAGGGGACTTTAATATTGATGGATTTCATGCGAATGTAACCTTAAACCAAGTTATGTCTAATTACTCTCAACTTGTCTCTGAACCTACTCATTTATCTGGCTCATTGCTGGATCATATTTATGTACATAAAAACTTATTGTCACTATTCAAGGTTAGCACTCATGTAGTTTCAACATATTTTAGTGACCATGATGCAGTGAAGTTACAAATCACACATAAGTAAAATAGTAATAATTTTTTGATCATTTTAGAGATTTTATGCTGATGCTTTTATTCCCAAGCCAGTCTCCACTCATGTCAAGTTACTCTCAAATTGCAGCTGAACTAACTCATTTATCTGGATCTTTTCTTAATCATGTTTATTTGGAAATGACTTGCAAATTGACTAAATAGAGTAGTTGGAATTGTCTATATTTAAAGTTCCGCTCGATTTTTTTGCCCAAAGCAATTATTATACATTTTTGGAATCCTTAGGGTATTAGGATCATTTTAAGATATGTGTACAATTTTTTTTCTCATTTTTGTACATTTTACAGACCAGAATAAAATGACGTCATAAAACAGTTTTTCTTTAATTTCTCATGTTCTATATGTTGTAGAAAGTTCAAATTTTGCACAATGACTAGTTTCCACAAGACCTACTCTCGAAAAAAAATTTGATCGAATTGCATCATTTTTGTGTATTTTACAGACCAAATTCGAAATTCAGGTTCTGGTCTGTAAAATCCGTCAGGATGATGTGACTTCTCTCAAACTTTCACAAAAGAAAAACAATATCATACTTAACAAGGGCTAAAAGTTTCGTAATGAGATTTCACTCGAAGCAATTTTTATGAACAGGTCCGTATTTTATATAACTACTTTAAACCAAATATTAAAAGATGGCCTAAATGAAACTTTTAACGTTAATATCTTCCGTGTAACTCAATATTTTTGTCTATAAACCTTTATGCACAAATTTCTTGTTATATACTGATATAAAAGATGTAAGAATAATTCCTCTTTCCACCTGTTAAGGCATGTATTTTACAGACCAGACCTGAAATAAGTCCTATAAGAATGTGAAAGAGTTTACAGACCTAAGTAATTTTATTGGCTTTCATAGTTATCTTTATTTTAATTTTTAGTGCTCTTATTATGTCTTTACAATAGTCTGTAAAATACACAATGCTAGTTTCAGAACTCGTATAAAAATCAGCTTTAAACACAACAATAAAAAGTCAATTATATGGGAAAAACAACGAATATTAAACTCAATCATCTGGTTCTATATCAGAAGAATTATCAGGCTCATCAAAGTCTACGTCAGTGTTTGCACAATCCTCACCACACCGGCACATCTCTGTACAAGATAAATTGTTTTTACGACAACGACATCGATTTGATTCACATTTTGTCTTGCAGCCACATGAGATTAATTCTATTATTGACTCTGGAGCTGGCGGGTTTGTTGTCATGACTGGCTCAAAAATTTCTCTAGACTCGTCCCAGTTCCAACCATAGTTGTTAGGGTCAGGTAATTCGGGACAAGGTAAATGCGAAAATTTCCATTGCATTGTAGTGAAATGAGCACGTTTTAACATCTGTTGAAATGCTTTGAGGGTCGGTGGTAGCTTGTTGGACTCTGTTTGATTTTTCGAGAACAGGTACCATCTTAAAGCTGCAAGTGTTGTGACATGCGGCGGCCTTTCTTTCTTGTACAGTTGCGACACAAAATTCACTAGATACTCTTCAGTGTCATCATTCAACACTGTACCAAGACTTGCAAAAGCTTGCAAAGTGTTTTTCGATGATGATAAAAACATTTCCCAACAAGTGAGCTTCGATTGACCAAAGATGGTCTTCCAGCCTTTCGTTTTATCGTTGTTGCTTCTCCTTCCTGTATCTTTTTTTCGCTCTCTCTACTTTGATAATGTTTGCAAAATTGGAGTAGCATTTCCGATGATACCTGATAATTAAAAATACAATTGAATTAGTTCTGCCACGTCCTTCAACACACGACAAGTAGCCAAGTAATTAGAGAAGAGTGTAAAGCCAGTTGTAAGTCTAATATCAGATTGAACATAACTCCCCTGCACTTAGCTAGAAACTGGATAAAAAGAAGCAAAAAATTCTTACTTACCTTGACTTGTTGGTTTTTAAATCCTCTGCAGATTGACCATTTGTTCGTTCAATGAAATTATATAATCGGGGGGGGGGGGGGGGGGGCTTATACACGGAACAACATTTGTGTTAACAACAACAATCATATATTTTGTATAGCGTTTAAAAACGTACAATATAAAATATTTTTCATTGTTCATTGTCATCATCATCAAGCTCGTACTCCCCATCTTCTAAGTCTTCTTCATCGTCGATTTCACTATCACTAGATGCATCGTCTTCATCCTCACTTATCAGATGATACTCTTCTTCAGGTAACGGCATTGTGTACCCTTCCATACCCTGTATGTTTTCTTCAACCGGACAATAATTACAGCAATAACGCAATTGTTGTAAAGTCAAAAGATGTGGTAGTAGGACATATTCCAGAAGCACTGGCAGAAAAGTTATTTCCTTTGATGAAACGATGGAAGTTATATCAAATTAAAGCGACGATTACAGGAGAAAAACGACGGGCACCAGAAGGAACATGGGTCCTCGGGGGAGGCATTGAACTCCCCTGTACTTATTATCTTTATGGACCGAAGATTCATAAATGTATTGTCAGAAATTCACTAAAAAAATAAAAAATGTTTTTCTACAACGTTTTTTGTGTATTTGATCCATGTATTAACCCATGGGCTTATATACGGGGGGCTTATATATGGACCTACCTTTAAGATTTTGGTGGGCCTATATTTGGGGGGCTTATATTCGGAGATTTACGGTATATAATATTTTTATCGAGTCATTTACGCATTGAAAACACCGAAACATAAAAGAGTAAACAGATACCCTTGCATTGCTTTTTCAGTTTTAGATTCAGGACTTTTTTCAATTAGTTTATGACAAGAAATTCACACACCAAATTCTAAACAAAAATATTGAGTTAAACGGAAGATATTAACGTTAAAAGTTTCATTTAGGCCATCTTTTAATATTTGGTTTAAAGTAGTAATATAAAATACGGACCTGTTCATAAAAATTGCTTCGAGTGAAATCTCATTACGAAACTTTTAGCCCTTGTTAAGTATGATAATGTCTTTCCTTTGTGAAAGTTTGAGAGAAGTCACATCCTGACGGATTTTACAGACCAGAACCTGAAATTCGAATTTGGTCTGTAAAATACACAAAAGTGATGCAATTTGATCAAATTTTTTTTCGAGAGTAGGTCTTGTGGAGACTAGTCATTGTGCAAAATTTGAACTTTCTACAACATATAGAACATGAGATATTAAAGAAAAACTGTTTTATGACGTCATTTTATTCTGGTCTGTAAAACGTACAAAAATGAGAAAAAAAATTGTACACATATCTTAAAATGATGCTACTACCCCAAGGATTCCGAAAATGTATAACAATTGCTTTGGGCAAAAAAATCGAGCAGGATTACAATTGCCACCGTACTAAAAGCATTAAGAGTGTACATGAGACTTCTACATAAATTTTAAGTGACATTTAGTTATAGTTAACAGTCAGCACAGGAGTACTTCAGTTTGATTTAAATTGCGTAACCATGTTTGCATTCAATCCGACATAATACGACTTAATCCGAATGCCATTTTTTATGGTTTTTATTGAAAATTTGTAGACATGGATTACTTTAGTTCTTTTCATCATTGAATTACATAATTTTCTCATTTCAGAAAGAAAGAACGTCATCAAAGAAAACTGCGTCCGGTATGTTATGTGTTTGTTAATTCCTTTCCTTTCTGCACACAGCAACGTATATTTAATTTACAAAAGATGATTTTTCGTTCAATGAAAGTCGGCACTCTTTGTATTCATTCGGAATTTTTTTTAATTTTTAGATCTTATGATATACATGTATTGATTGTTTTTGTTTTTCAGGTTCAGTAACTCCCACTAAATCTCAAGGTAAGTTGTATTTAAGCCCTAATTATTGAGTACACTCCCATAGAAAAGAATTTCAACCTGAAAAAATGCCCAGCCCTACATTGGTTACTGCATTGGACACTCCAGGAGCTCTCCATCCGTTTTTGGTAACATCAATTTGTTTACCTTGCTTGAAACCCTATAATATTAGCTCTTTTGAGTGGTACGAAGTTTTCATATAAGCTCCGAGTAAGAGTATATAAAAATATAATAGCAGTGAAAATTATCCTGCAAACAACACAAATTTTACATTTTCAAGTTGCCTTCATCCTGCACTAATTATTACTAATAATGTGTATTGTTTTGCTCCATGTCTGTATTTTTATTTAGCTGAATCAATATCTGGCTACGTATATGACGTCACCAATGTGCATTTCTTGCGTGATAAGTCCCGAAAGTATTTTAACTTCACTCTGCAGAAGAACACATGAGAAGAAGAAAAGGCAGTTTGTTTCTCACCAGAGAAACATAAATTGCTTTCCGAATTGAGCAAAGCAGATTCTTCGGAAAAATTGGGTTGTGAGGTGAAAAATTTTAAGAGAACAATGGATTTCAACAACATTATGGTAACAGATTTCTCTTCTGTGAAAAAAGCAAAGTTAGACTTCATTAAAAAAAAAACGATCGTGTGCATGTTCCTGTATCAACAGTTTTAAATGAATCCCTTATTTACGACGTAGTCAATGTGAAAGGAAAATTGTTCAATTTATCACAAAAAGAAACAGTGCACAAAAATGGAGAGGCTCTTCAACTGAGAAAAGGTGTTTTGAAAGATGATAGTTGGCACATCAATGTCTCACTGCTTTCGCATCATGCAGATTCTGTCCAAGAAGGAAATGGTTATGTCTTGACACACATGAGAGTCTCCAAATATAACCATGAGCGATTTTTGAAATCCACGGAATGCACCACTGTTACTGTTGATGATGTTAAAGTTGATGTTAGTGAGGAGGAAAAATTGGTGCATACCACTTACAAAACAGTTGCCATTCAAGTTGTAGCCGTAGACTTTTGATGCTAAAATTTTTTGTTTCAAATGTAAAACTGAAGTTATTCCTGAAGATGGATTAGTAATATGCTCAGTTTGTGACACGCTGTCAACCAAAGATGATTGTACTAAAAACACTGCAATTAAATTTACTAGTGCAGAGAAATCAGGAAAAAAAGTGGAATTTAAAGCAGCGCAGTCAATAGTAGAGAAGTGTTTTGGCATGGAAGTGAGCAACAAAATGAAGTTAGCCAAAGCTATGATTCGAAGCAGGTTACTTATTCAATACGAAGAAGCAGACGTTAATATTGTTGTTCATATCACCAAGGATGCAGAAGTACAAACCTGATTTTAGCCAAGTCAGCATTGACTCAAAGTTAGGACTATTTCTTTAGAAGCATTCTTCTGTTTTTGTTTTCTGTATATTTTATGTTTTTAACTATTCTTCTGATTCATTACGAAGAAATACTTTAGAGCAGGCAAGCTCTAAAATCACAATAAATGAAATGAGAGAATTAGGTGCTCAAGCTACTGATAACTTGTGTTTACTTTTTTTGTTCATATTTTAATATATGCTGATGATATTTGTTTGAAAAAAAGAAAGAAATATTACGATTAGGTATTTAATATTTGATATTTTTAAACATGTAAAAGGAAAAAACCGAATGTATATAATTAACCCAGTTTTATGTCAACAATTTAGCCGTTTTTCTCTTTTTGCTTTGTGGATTCTATCGGTGCAATACTTAAAATACTCGATTTAGGGAAATGTACGCCATAAATTCAAAACTTCTGATCCGTGAAATTATACATTTACATAAACTTATTCTCTGAAAAATGCAAAAAAAATTTACAAATTTTCTTCAATCTGGAAAATGTTAAGGTATACATTGGCACGTGGTCTTTGTTTCTATAGAGCTTTTTACGGTACGCTTACACAGCCACTCTTCGCTGAACATTAGATTTATAATCCACCATAGGTTTTGATAAAGCTCAAAAAGTAGAATGCCATCCAACTTTTTTTTCTTCCGCCTGAGACAACGTCAAATTTGTAATCACTGCGCTTGCTCATACCAAAAAAATTCTGCCCATGCGCGCAGTGATTACGAAATGGGCATTCTCTCAGGCGTGACAAAAAATTTAAAGCGGAATTCCAATTCCCCGTTCCCCTTATTCAGTTATCTCCATAATACGTCATAGAACTACCACAATGCAACGCTATAATTACTTTCTTTGGGGTTCCTATAAGCACCATTTTAAATAGCTGTGAGAATATCAGTTTTATCCGTGAAAACCTTTTATTATTCCCTTGAAACATTTTGAATGACTTTTTCTCATTGCATTGTGGTAGTTGTATGACACATTAAGGAGATAACTGAATAAGGGGAATGGCTAATTCCAACAATTTCGTTTTAACAAATCAACAAGATGCCCTTACGGGCAGAAAGATTTCTGCAAAATCTTTTGAAGCATGAAAAATGAAATATGTTATGAAATTTATAAAATTCGACAGAAAATGTTGAACGACCTAGGTGGGCTCGAACCACCGACCTTTCAGTTATCAGACAAATCCACTAGCCAACTGCGCCACGGAAGCACATGTGTTTCGTTATTGAATTATAAAGCTTTTTTGACTCTTTTGTTTACAAAACGTTGAGAATTTCTTTTTAGTAAGAAACGATGATCACAGTCCAAGATAGTTATTAGTTTCTTCTACAAATTTTCTTTTTTAACTTAAAATATGTTTTATGTCTTAAAATACATTTAATATTGATCAAAGAAACTTTTGTAAATATATCGCTGACATGCCATGCACGGTGCTTTGGTTTCATGTAAGTGCGCGCTTGAAATTTCAAAAAACCGCTAGGTTTGGACAGTAAGAAAAACAATATATAAGGTTTGCGGAGTGGGTGCGTGGAATCACCCGTTCGCCAGCGAAAACATGGAATACGTGAAAGCCGGATATTCCTTCAACAAATTCCGACGATAGAGTTGAATGCATGAATACGCATATCCGTAACTGAAAGGGCGCTACTTCCTTTGTGAAAATGGATGAACATGGATTTAACGCAACCTAATTTTAGCGAATTACCCCTTAATTACGGAGAATTGCCAGTAGGTAAAATAAAAGTTTTGCTAAAGTTAAATTTTCCGCAACTTTAATTTAGCGAAAATATGCTCATTCGACGCAAAAAAAGTCGGCCTAAGGTATCTGCCATATTTTTTTACTGTGTTGGCTCTTGATGATGGAGGTAAAAAATTACCCAAACCCTAACCCTTAACTGAGACCCTAAAACATCCTGGATGGAGAATGAAAGAATATAAGGTAATTTTTGTTAGTTTTCTTGATATTGTATCCTATCAATGTATCAATGTAATGTACATTTTAGTTATATTGCGATTCAAAGAACTTATTAATTCAAATGTCCAAATACCAAACTGTGCTCCCTTGCCTCATTTTGATGTGTTAATTTGATGAATATTATCAAAAATTGGCCCAGTAGTAATTTTCAGTTATGAATAACATAATACTAAGTAATGTCATAATATAAAAATTCAAAACAAAGTTGAATTTGATAATCTGATAATGTGTATTCAAGTATTTGATTTTGTCAATGTGGGATGGAGATAGAAAAGAGAAGGAAAACAAAATGCTTCATGAATCAATCATTTCCTATTCTTGTGTACACTGAATAAGTACAGATTCAAAAAATTTCTGACAGTCATAGTGGCAAAAAGAGCATGAGTAAAGATGACCTATTCTAAAAAACCCAGCGTTTTCAAAAGCGTAAAGAAGCACTAGGAAGTAAACCAACAAGAAATACATAACAGGCATCTTCTAAAGTTTGCCAGAATGTTCAGGTAACTTAACCCTAACTTTAAAGAGTCTATTGACGGATGAAAAATGTAAATATTATGATCACGTGATCATAACACAAAATAAAAACAAAACTAGCCACGTGGCAGAATGCGTTTCAGTTCTTTTATTTATTAAAACGAATCTACAGGTAAAAAATTCATTTTGCAGCTGCTTTTTGAAAGAAAGTTATTTATGTGCATACATAAACAAAGTAATTTTGTTACAAAATAGAAAAGAGATGTGTCAAACATTATACCGCATGTTCACAAAATTCGCAACTTGCTGTTTAAACAGAGATTCTTTGCTTTTCAATATCAAAGTGAAAGATTTTACACAAGAGCTTAGTAGTGGTATTTCAATGGCAATAATTATAGGAAAGCACCCTACAGGCAATTTTGTGGAAATATGGGGCCACTTGGGAAAATGAAATAGACATGTTGTGCTATCATGTGTAGCTTTAGCAGTTAGGAAAAATAAGTCATGATGGGGTTTACAAGGACTAAAAACTGTTTCATCAATTATGTATAATTGCACCATAAAAAACTATTTCAAAGTATTTATTTTCATTCCAAACCTTGTTATCATGTTACCTAAAAATTATAGCCAGATTTAAGTATATCTTCACTATTTATTATAAAGTAAAAACTGAACTCAGTATTTACAATTTGAGATTTCAACAATCCTGAAAGTTTTTCTAGATCAAGTTGACTATACGAAAACTTGGTCGATAGTATACAGGTGCATTTTTTCTCCATTAGTTGTTGTCACTTCTTAACGAAACAAGTGAGGAATTGTCATTATAATTTGATACATCAGGATCAACAAGTGTATCTTCAGAGATTGTTACTCCCTCCTCAGCATTCTCTCTATACATCAACAATATACATTTAGAAACGATTGCTTCTTCAACGGTTTTCTCTTCGATGATAATATAAGAACCACATATTTCTGATATATATTGATGTTCAAAGATAGAGTACAGACATCGTATTCCTTTTTTCTTGTGCATATACTACCTGTGAACTGAAATTTTACTTCAAAACTTTCCATACTTTTAATATTGAACGTTTTTTATCTTTATGATGTCATTGGAGCGTTATAAACAACGAATACAACGAAACAACATTGTATAAACATCTTCCACGACAATCAGAAATTATAAATGCATAAATCGTCTGTCGTTCATCCATCAATATCTTCGCAATCAGCATTTGTCAGGGATTAAATCGTATTTCTGATTCTTCTTAGATAAAATATCAACCCCAGAAAGTAGATATATAAGTTCTGAGTTCAACATAAAGTGTATAAATAAGGCAATGAAGAATCCGTTTTTCAGAAAAACAATCTTTTTTTGACTCCAAAGCTTTCTTGTTCGAAAGATTTGTTTACATTAACTCGATTTACCAATTTAGAATTTTAATTGATCATCGGTTTTGAGAATAGTAATCGAGTTAAAAGTTAAACCGCTGTGCATTCTATTGTATTTCATCCGTCAATAGACTCTTTAAATGTCAATCAATAAAATTCAATTCAATTCCATGTTTCTTTCAAATGAATGATGAAAAACATTTTTGAATGTTTCCTGATAGTATTAGTCTCTAACCACTGGAAATGCCAGACACATCACACTTGTTACTCCTGTCTTGGTTCAGCAGTTCCATTGTTTCAAGTATATACAGCAGATATTCCACGACCATAATAGTGATTCGTCTTAATTCATTGATATCAATTACTCTTGATAATGCATTATACACCTAAAATTAGTAAAACCAACAAACAAATTATTAAAGCATAAATTTTCCATTCGCGATACTGAAAGTAATCAAAATCATTTATATATTGAACAATTATGTAATTATATCATTTTATATATATATTTTTAGAAATAACTCATGTATATAACATCTAAAGTTATAACAATTACACAAAAACATATGTAGCTCCACTCCTTGTAGTGGCTGCTTCGGCCTTGAGTGGGGTGAGTGATTAAAAAAAACAAAAAAAAAATGAACTGATTTATTTCTTTACTCTTCATTGTTGTTTATTTTTAATTATCTTATCCAATTAAAGAATTCGTAAGCTGTATATATATATAGCTATTTCACCTTCAGTTACCTCTCTCACCCAGGCACACGTATAAATTAAATGTAAATACTAAACAGAGTTTACTGATATTGAATTCCAAATCAGAGAATATTTTTCAATATAGATGGATATTTATTGTCTACATTTTTTGTTGTTAAACATTCCAATTTGATCACAAAAGGCAACTAAGATTGTATATTGTATATATATACTCTTTTAAATAGACAAATTCCATGTTGACGTATACTCTGTTTTGATGTCTCATTGCATTGATTTAGACATTATTAGAAATTATCAAAGCCAATTTTTTCTGCACACACATTCCCTGTCAGCATAAAAAGTTTATATATATACGGAGAACATGCAAATCATTTCCCATGAACAATAATAAGCTTGCAATAAAGAATTCAGAATGGGCAGTAAATCTCTAAAAGGGCCTATTATTATGAATAACATTTTGTGGGACAACAAAAGTAACATTAGATTTTATCATTATCACTGGACTTTTATGTCTTGGTTTGTGTTGTATGTGGAAATAAAAACAGAGAGTGGATCAAAATACAACACCAACTTGAATAAACATGGCTTAAAGATAAAAACGAATGGAGAAGAGATAGCAGTTTTTTATTTTATACCTCACAGATAGATACACAGTTTGTGAGCAAAGATGC
Organism: Turritopsis dohrnii; assembly: GCA_027922465.2. NCBI lineage: Eukaryota > Metazoa > Cnidaria > Hydrozoa > Anthoathecata > Oceaniidae > Turritopsis > Turritopsis dohrnii. The sequence continues at coordinate 576,797 of BQMF02000113.1, read as the reverse complement.
ACAACTTTCAGATCAGAAGCTTTGATCTAAATTTGAATTTAAGTTCATGACAAACTTCAGAGCATTCGGAATATTCCCGGGGAAAAATGTCTACTTAACTCAAAAAAGCAACTACTTTGGCCTTCCCGCTACCGTACACATCGACAATTTTACCCTTAAGCTATACACTGAACACTTTTGGGCTTGATCAATCATATTAATATCTACATCGCAATTTCCAAAACTTAAAGGTAAGCGAGAAAATTGAGATTTTTGGTATGTCCTGTAAGAAATTTCAGCGATTGACGGCAGCCGAACGCATCACTCTGTTAGTATTTTGATGACAATATTTGATCTTGCCAAATGAGCTCCGTTTCGCTTAAAAGCTACACTCCGCAAAAAGAAGAAAACGAAAGCCGGTTGTAATAGCTTTCTTGCTTTCGCAGAAATCTAAAAACAAGCTAATGTGGTACTTTATTTTTTAAAATAACCTCTTATCAGTAGACCGATAATAATCTTACGCCTGGGTGTTTTGGGAATTTTATCTTATACTAATTCGCGTTGTGCATCCCACTTTTATTTTAGAGAGTGACATATTTGGTTTTTTTTCACGGTCAAATCCTTCTTATTTTTTGCCTTTTTGTCGTAAAACCACGTAGAGGCGAGAACACTTTTTTTAATGTTACGTAATCTAAGTGTGACGTTTCTTTCGGGAGACCAACACAATGCGCATAAAACTGCGTAGAGGCCGAGATACACTTTTTTAAAGTTACGTAATCAGTATACACGTACACAAGTATACGTAATCGAAGTGTGACGTTTCTTTCGGGAAACCTATACAATGCGCATTTATTTTGATTTATTTTGATTGTTTTGATTGACGTGATGCTTTTGAACCAATCAAAATTGTTTTCCAGAATCGGGCAAACTATAGCAACCAATTCGTTTAGAAAGTAAACAAATTTGATAATTTGTTTTGAGTGCAGCAGCTACGCGAGTGAAACCAAAACAAAAGAACAATAGATATTCATATTGTTTATATTTAATCGAAAAATATGTCAACGAGGTGAGATCTGTTTATTTGTTTTCATTACGACTGTTTTTCCAGTCTTTTTAATGGAACATTCATCCAGTTTCATCTGTCTGTTCATAGTTCCCCTATATTGTTTGGGAAAGAACTGTTAGTTTAGCCACTGTCCGCATCTTCTATCTGCATTCATTTTATTTGTTCATTTTATTTGTTGTTGTTAGGGTTGTCGTCGTACGTTAGTTTTGCTGCGCACCGACTACGCCAACGAAGTGAGATCTGTTTATTTATTTTCAGTTTAATTTAAAAATGGTAAACTTTACGACGGACGGTTTTTCCAAACTTTTAAGTTGAATGAACTTTTCTGTTATGTTCCTTTTTCCTCTACAGTGTTTGGGAAAGAACTATTTGTCAGTTTGGCCGTGGGTAGAACCCTTTGTTTATGTTTTTAACCTATTATTTTTCTAACACGTTTTCTATCTGCATTTTAGGTTCGTCTTTTGTACATTATAATTTTTGCCAGTTTATTTTCAAAAGACTTTAGTTCTTAGATAGAAAGGTTTGTTGAAGAATATTTATCACAGTTTCGACTATTTCTTTACAATTCGTATTAGTCAGTTTGCTTCTGCTTCTGCCTAGAGATTTGTGCTGTTTATTCACAGTGGGTAGCTATCTCTTTCTTTTTGTTGTTTTAGTGTTTCTGAACTGTGATGTTTAATATAAGAGGCACTAATATTATTCCTGGCTTCCAAGCAGTTTTTAGGAATGGCCAGTTTGTGCTCCAGCCACCTGATCAGCAGCAAATACGCTCTGTTGTTCAGTGTCGGCATGCACACGAGGATGTGGCTGAGGCAAGGCGCCAACAGCTTCAGCAAAACGTTAATATCCAGCCACCAGATATTCAGGCAGATAATGAACGTCTTAGAATCAATGATACCGAAAGACGTGTTCACTATCGTCAGGTTGAAGATGAGGGTCAAAGATTAGCCCGGCGAAATGCAAATGTTCGTCGTATGAGGGCTAGACGGGCTAATTAACATTGCATCGTGCTGCTCGGCAAGACCAACTGCCTGAGCTACATTATCTTGGTGCCATGGACAAAGTCTGTCAGTTTTGTGGTGCCAAGATGTTTGCTGACGAAATTAATTTTAAGTGTTGTCACAATGGTAAAGTTCATTTAGATAACATTTATCATCCTAATGACCTTAAAGATCTTTTAGTAGGTGATAACAATCAAGCAAAGAACTTTCAAGAAAATATTCGAAAGTTCAACAGTTCAGTTGCTTTTGTTTATTTTGCAATTTTGGGTGCAAAATTGGCTGTACCGCTAGGTCGTGGTCCACCAGTTTTTCGTATCAATGGCCAGGTATGTCACCGAACAGGTAATTTACACCCACCGCCTGGTGTTCCTCCATCATATGGTCAACTATATATTTATGATGGTATGGATGCATTCAACGAGCGAATGGCAAGACCAGAAAATCAAGGTTGCTCCCCCGAAGTCATGCAAACTTTGCAAGATATCATTTTACGGGAGAGTCCTTATGCAGCTGCTTATAAACACATGAGTGAGGTAGAAGCAAAGGAACTGCGTCGTGCAAATGAACAGAATCGCCAACCATCTGAGGTAAGTGGAAATATCTATATTGACTAAATACTGATCTTTCAACTGCTTTTGATAATTTGCTTTTGATTTTCAGGTTAGAATGCACTTGAGAAGTGGTGGTGACAGGCGTCGATACAATCTACCTCATCATGATGAAGTAGCTGCTGTTTTTGTTGGTGAAGATGGTGCACCACCATTGGCTCGAGACATTGTTGTTTACCCTCGAGATAGACCATTGCAGGATTTGCCTGTTCATTCACCTAATCTTGATCCAATGGTGTATCCTGTATTTTTTCCAAGAGGAGAGTTGGGTTGGAGTTGTGACATTCCTCATGTAGCAGAATATGCAACAGGCCAACATTGTCGTACTACCAATATTATACTTATAGGTTTGCATTTAGAGATGCTTTTAGCCCCATCTTAAAAGGTAAAAGGTTACTTCAACAATTTGCTGTAGATTGTTATTGCAAAGTTGAATCCGACCGTCTTAATTACATTCGTCGATACAGGGTAATTTCCGGGTTGAGCAATATCAAGGGCTCATTGATTATCTTGAAAATGTTGCAGAAAACCGTGGCCTTCAAGCAGGCAGACCGGTGATTCTTCCTTCTTCTTTTCAGGGTGGTCCAAGGGCCATGCAGCAAAATTATCAAGATGCTATGGCCATGGTAACTAAAATGGGCAAACCGGATTTGTTTTGCACATTTACCTGCAATCCAAAATGGAAGGAAATCTCGGAAAACTTAGATAATGAGCCTGCACATTATCGTCCTGATTTGATTACACGTGTTTTCAATTTGAAATTAAAAGCACTTTTGGAGGACATTAATAAAAATGGTGTTTTGGGAAAAGCCATTTCCCATTTGTATGTTATTGAATTTCAGAAACGTTCTTTACCTCATGCTCATATTCTTATCCATTTAGCACAAGAGGACAAACTGCGTAATGCTGATGACATCGACAGCTTAATTTCTGCTGAAATACCAGATCCTGAACAGGAACCTGAACTTCATAATATCATCAAGTCATGCATGATTCATGGTCCCTGTGGGAATTCTAACCCTAATGCAGTTTGTATGGGAGATGATGGCAAATGCACCAAGGATTTTCCAAAGCGATTTTGTGAAGCAACCCAAATGAATGCAAATGGGTATCCACTGTATCGCAGACGTAACAATGGCCGTACAGTGAGAGTAAGAAATGTGGACTTAGATAATCAATGGGTAGTTCCGTACTGTCCATGGTTGTCCAAGAAGTATAATGCTCACATCAATTTGGAAGCATGTACCACAATCAAAAGTGTAAAGTATCTCTTTAAATACATTTACAAAGGACATGATCGTGCTAATATCGAGATTAATGAATGATTGGAACATGACGAAATTTAAACGTTTCTGGATGCTCGATATGTCAGTGCGCCCGAAGCATTATGGAGAATATTTGAGTTCTCTATGCATGAAAAATCGCATTCTATTAAGCGATTAGCTGTTCATTTACCTGATCGTCATCAAGTTTATTTTAGAGCTGGCGAAGAAGCGGAAGCTGCTGAAGGGGCATTGAATGATAGTCACCTTACAGCATGGTTTAATCTGAATGTAGAAGATCCTGATGCTCGACAGTATCTTTACTCAGATATTCCGTATCATTATGTCTTTCATGGCAAAGAGAAAAAATGGCAAAAACGAAAAAAAACATTTAAGCCTATAGTCGCTCGGTTATATAATGCACGACCATCAGAAGGAGAACGATTTTTCCTTCGAGTTTTGTTGCTGCATGTTCCAGGCGCTACTTCATTCGAATATCTACGTACTTTTGATGGAGTGGTTTACGACACATTCCGAGAGGCGTGTACTGCCAGACGTCTTCTTCAAGATGACGAAGAGTGGCACAATACGTTGGAAGAAGCATCAACCTTCCAGATGCCTCAACAGCTTAGACAACTGTTTGTCACGATTTTGACACATTGCGAACCCTCCAATCCTCTCGAGTTGTGGAATACATTCAAGGGGCATCTGTGCGAGGACTACGCTCGAACATTGGCGGCTCCTCAAGCAGAGCAAAAAGTTTTGGGTTACATTGATAATGTCCTAAAACAATTTGGTATGTCCTTAACACAATTTAACCTTCCAGAGTTGGTTCAGCAGATCCCTGAGGAAGAAGTCGATGTGAATGTTTACATTAACAGGGCCCAGCAGGTAAGGCCTCAGCTTAACGAACAGCAGTTAGTTGTTGCAGATGCGATTTTGTCTGCTGTTTCAAATGTGCGCAATGGATTAGCACAACTTGAAACATTGTTTTATCTGGATGGACTAGCTGGCACAGGTAAAACATTTACATATAACTATGTTATTACAGCATGTAGAGCCAGAGGTTGGAAAGTTGCTACTGCTGCATTCACAGGTATTGCAGCCACTTTATTATCTGGTGCTTGTACATTGCATTTCTTATTTCGTTTGCCTGTTCCTGTTTTAGAAAACAGTGTATGTAACATAATGCCAACATCTAAACATGCAGAATACCTTCCAAGTATTGACCTGTTTCTGATCGATGAAGCCACAATGGTTTCTACGCACATTTTCCATGCTATCAACAGGCTGCTTCGTGACATTTGCGGCAGTGATGCACTTTTCGGTGGAAAGGTACTTTTGTGGGGCGGAGATTTTCGTCAGTGTTTGCCAGTTGTGAAGAAAGCAAAATCAACTGATGTAATCGAAGTTTGCTTGACAAGTTCTGTTATGTGGGCATCAGTGGTAAAGTACTCACTTACCGAGAACATGAGAGCCAGGCTGGAAGAACAAGAATTCTGTGCTTGGTTATTACAACTTGGTAATGGTGAACTGCCAACAAAACAAAATGAACCGGCTAAGGGTTCTATTGAAATCCCCAATTGTTGCGTTGTTCCCCACAACACTTCAATTATATCGGTGATGTATGACGGAACCTCAGGAATACGCCTCAACAGCCATTCTGACACCAACAAACGAGCAATCATTGATCATTAACAATGAGGTGTTGGAAAGATTAGAAGGAGGTGCAATTTCAGTGCTGTAGACACCGGTGGGGGCGAGGGGGGCCCCGGCCCCCCCAAAATTTTTTCAGATTATGGTTTTTTTTAGATTTAGATCAGAAATAAAGTTTTCTTCTCGAGTTGTCTGCATTTCCTTATTTCCTTTATATTTGCTTAATATTTCCCCCTTTTACTGCACATTTGAGGTGACACGCGCGACACAACGAAATAACAGGATAAATCAATGCAGCAAGTGTTGCATTATGGTGATTCAAAGGAATGATAACACAAATAAAGAGGAAAGATAACTTACTCGTTCTTCACATCCACAAAGATGCTGTTAATAAACTGGACTTAAAAGCTGTTGCGAAGAGTTCATCGACAAATACGACACAAGAAAAAACATCTTTGGACACTTCGCGCTATAAAGCATTTGCTGCTATTTTTGTTTCAATATCCATTGTAGTACTTATCAAAAATGTAATGGGATATATGCAGAGTTTATAACAAAGATAGTCTCTTAGAAACTTGAAAATATACTAGAATTTCATGTCATTTTGGATATCTTATTGTTTAAAATTGACTTTCGAAAATGCAGTTTTAGCTAATCTAGAGGGTATAAAATCCCAAAAACCATGGTGGGGCCTCATTAGATACTAAACATCAGGGCCCCCCTAAAAAAAATTTCGTGTCTACGGCACTGAATTTGTTATTACAGTGCTGATGAAGTGGTATGTGATGATGAAGACGAGCGGCAAAATTATCCGCTTGATTTTCTGAACAGCATAACACCTTCCGGTATGCCTCCACATTGTTTGAAACTTAAAGTTGGGGCTATCATAATGCTTTTGAGGAATCTGAACATCAGGAAAGGTCTCTGTAATGGCACCCGCTTGATTGTTCGCGAACTATCTCATAATTTTATTAAAGCTGAAGTTTTGACAGGGTCAGCAGTTGGAGAAATCATTTTCATACCTAGGGTTGAACTGTCACCTTCAGATACAGGTATGCCTTTTATATTGAAACGCAGACAATTGCCTATCCGTTTGGCCTACTCTTTCACTATTAACAAGAGTCAAGGTCAAACATTTAAAAAAATTGGTTTGTTTTTGTAGAGTCCGTGTTTTTCTCACGGTCAACTATATGTTGCATGTTCCAGAGCAAAGGCATTTGATAATGTGAAAATCAAAGTTGCTACTACTGGGAAACAAGGTTATATCAATGGAAAGATGTATACTCAAAATGTTGTCTTTCCACAAGTATTACAGTAACTTAATTCTGCATATCTTTTGTTTTCATCTATATACTTGGTATGTGCAAAGGATTTGGATTATGAGTTCCAAAGATACCGGAAAAGTAAAATTATCAGTTTCCGGTTATACATTGATGGTATCGTCACTCATTTGGGAGTGATATGCATTGCAGTTGTTTAAAAGCAGCTTTTCCTCTATAGCGTCATGACTTTTATACTGTCATATATACTGTCATGAGTTTTCCTATAGTGTCTGTTGCTCAACTGTAATGATTGATATTATAGTGTTAATTTGTTAATTCAATGACATTTTCTTTGTTGCAATGCTAAATATGGATGTAAAGATATGCTTTTATAGTTACTTAATTATTTTGCCTAAAAAACAGTTTATTTCTGTATGTTTGTTTTTTAGGCTGAGTACAAGTCCCATTGACTTACGTTCACGTCGTGTACTCTGTTACCATGGGTTGTGCATGCATTCGTCTCTTGCATCTTAATTTTGTTTATCATGAAAAGTTCTTGCATGCACCATCCATGAACCAAAAGTCAGGGCATTCATCCTTTCACTTTTGTGAAAATTAATTCTAAGTTGTTTCTTTTTTTAGTGAACTAAATAAATATAATAAAATGGCAGTAGCACGTGACGGTAAATATTTCTATGCTTTTTATACTGTTGTTTTTGAATACAAAATTAATTTTTCACTGTTTTATTTCAGGTCATAACGTAACTGATGAAGCGAGTAAGTATATAGAGCTTTCCAATATATTGGAAATTATTAAATGCAGTTTAAATCCATTTGAGTATGTATTATATTTTAGTGCTTCATGATGGGGTGCAAGAGACTGGTAAGTTTTCAAAATAAAACTGTAAATATATCAAAGAAAAAGAAAAGACGATCTATTAAGAACTACTGCGTTTTATATTTTAGTGTCAGATGAAATATCCGAAGAAGGTAAAAGGAATTATTGCTTTAATAGAATACCATTAGTGTCATTTAGAATTACTATTGGTGATTATTAAATTGCTCCTTTCATTTCAGAAGAGAAGGGTCTACTGGGGGAAGGTAACTTCTTATTTTTATTTAGCAAATTTTTGCTTATCAGTCTTTTTATTGTAATTTCGTTATGTTTTATACATAGGGAATGCTGCAGAAAATGGTTTGATATTTTCCTTTTTAACATTTTACTTAAATACATGTATTTAACTTTGACAAATGAAGTTATTTATACTGTTTCTCTTATTATCATTATAGTAACAACTTCAGTCCAAAATATGAAGAGTAAGGATTCTTTCTCTAATAGATGTTGCCTCTTATCATGTTCACTATTGAAATCTTCTTTCTAATATTCTTTCTGTTTAGATGCTAAAAATCCCAGCAGTTGTGAGTTATGAATTGTTTTACATAAAACATCAGTTTTAGTCTGTAGATCTGTGTTGAATCTGTGTAGAATGCACTTTGGCAGACGTAGTGTTTATACTGTTTCTCTTTTATATTATAGCAACAACATCTACCCAAAATTTGGAGAGTAAGGATTTTTTCCCTAATACAAAAAGTTCTAATAAAACTCAATTGAAATTATTTTTGGAAATCATAATTCTCAGCCGCAATACCACATTTTTAATCTGTGTATGTGGTAATTCCTTTAATGTTTCACTGTCTTTTTTAGAACAAAAGATGGATAAAGAACGTACCAGCCGTAAGTAACACAAATATTTCTCATAAAACTGTATGTTATTCTTGGAATATTAATTCTCAGTGTCAATAGTATAATCTATCTATGTGCTAATTCCTTTATTTGTTACCTATTAATTATCTTAGTTAATTATCTTAATTCATTACTAATCATTTTTTGTTCTTACATTTTAGTGACAAGAAAAGAGTTTCATGAATATAGAAAAACCCACCCAGGACCGCGGTCTAACCGCGCGTTCTGGGTGTGGAAAAAAATGGGGGGCGAGACCACGAGGGATTCGTCCCCCCTCAAAAAAAATATAAAAAAAATAAAAATGCAAAAAAAATTTTTTTATCCCAAAATATTCCGGGTTAAATACCAATTTTTTTGTTGAAAATGTTTATTTTAGATAGTTGAATTTTAATATGGTATGGAAATACCGTACATAGAGCTCAAGCTTTTTCATTAAAGTTAATTTTCTGCGTTTTGGAAAACATCTTTGGCTGGTAGAAGTCTAAATAGCTGCTCCTGTGAATGGTTGATTAATGCCCATTGCCCATTAATAACGAGTTTTAAGCATTTGTTGCACATTGATTCTGTTACACATAAACTATAGAGCTTCCACTAACAAGAAATGCATTGGGTGTTAATTAGTTATTCACGGTCAGTGTATGGTAGTTCCATACCATTGTTATTTATGTTAATATTTGTTGTTTTTAGTTAGAATAAAAGTTGTTATATACTTCCTTTGATCTTTATTTCACCATTCTGCAGCCTGTTTTGTAAAGTGACATTACCTATTATAGTTTAAGCAAAAACGTCTTTGCCGTTTTGAGAGATTACTAACCATAGTTAAAATTTAGTTTAGTTTAGTTCATTGAGGACAAAGATCTACATTGCCTGTATGTTAAAGATAATAAACTATTATGTGATATATGCTGATGTCAGCAGAAATAGAACAATTGCGAAACGGTTAAGGAATGAGCAGCTGTTTATTATTAACAAAGCGAACTGTAAATAAATAAATCACATCTTCTTTGCTGGCTAACAAAAGTGATTAACTGCTGACACACGTTTTTCTTGATCTTATGATAGTTCATTATCTTTAATGAGAAATGATTTGAATGAAATAGAGTTAGGGGAAATCGTTCATTATCTTTAACTTATATTTATTCAGATTCTTTAGAGTTATAGTATTGGACTATTATGTTGCGATTGAAGTCAACTTGGCGTTGGTAGTTCAGAAAAAAAGGTTATTGACAGTATTCTATGGATAATCCTGCTATAGTCTGGGTAGCATTGTCATGAAGATTGTGAATGGAAGTTTAGTTCGTTAAATTGAGATATATTGTCAAATGCACATTTCGGTTTTTAATTCATTCTTATCTTAAAATTTTTTTTTAGATTCTTTTGGACTCTTTGGTTTCTCTTACGTCATGAATCTCTAAAAATCCATTTTCCAGAAGATTCGATAATTCAAACTACGTTCAAAGATGCAATGTACTCGCTATTCACCGAGAATTATTATTCCCAAGAATAAATGGATTAAACCATCGAAACACATTCGAGAACTGTTAACGAAGTCGATATACACTTTTGCAAAAGTGATTAAAGATAACCTTTATTTGGTTTATTTATTTATTTATTTGTTTGTTTATGCTATCTTAGGATACTTTTTTGGTGTAGTATAATCAACAGTTTTTCATGTGAATTTATGTTGCTGCTGATCATTCTATGACATTTTTTGCTTACCCTTATAGTCAGCATTTTCGAAAACGTTTCACCCGGGTTAAAACCATCCCATACATTTTTGATTCCTTAATTTAATTTTTCGGAACTGGACGCATGCTGAACATGGGTGGCGATCAGTTATTGTTGAATTAGTGTCGAACAGACATTTTACAATTTTGAAAATATTTATAGCACGTTTATTAAAAAATATCTGCGAAAGAGTGCATTTCTATAGAAATCTACACACAATTTCACTAAGAATGCTCTCCGTCACAGTGATTTTTTGACGATTTTACACACTGGGTTACAGATCTGATTAATGGAGTGCCATCTCATTGCTTAGTTTTGTCAGCTTAGTTTCCAATTTTCCAATTTTGAAAATACATATTTTTAGTTCTTTTCCAGTCAACACATTTATTAAAAATGTCTGCGAAGGAGTGCAATTCTATAGAAATCTACACACAATTTCACTAAGAATGCTCTCCGTCACAGTGATTTTTTGACGATTTTGCACACTGAATTTGATTAATGGAGTGCCATCTCATTGCTTGGTTTTGTCAGCTTAGTTTCCAATTCCAAACTTAGTTTGAAGTTCGATGATGTATGAAATGGCTGTTTAAATGTCGTAGCAAATATTAAATACACTTTTCTGATGAACATATTTTATTGTACTTTTGTATTACACAATAAGTAATATAAGATAAATGCTCACAAATGTTTTACCAATGACACAACGCAGGCTGAACATGAGTGGCGAGTGTCATTTTTCGACACCATTTTTGAGACGTCATTTTCAAAATTAAAACCCGTAAAAAATTTTTACACGGGATACTAGTTTATGTAAGAAATTACGTTCGCGATTGTAAATACGTTGCGACGTCTTCTTGTTTTATAGAATAGGCTGTTTTAGCAAGACAACGCGGACGTCTTTATGACGTCATCTTTATACGTTGTAGTTAAGTACGCGTCTTTAGAGAAATCGTACTTAGCAACTGTAAATCACAGATAACAACGCGGGAAAAAATAAAAATGACTACCGATAGAAGCTTGAAAGCGACAAGAGATGCCCTACTGATAGCCTACGAAGATGACTTCATAGATGACATTGAATTTGCAGTTCTTTATGATCTGAACAAATCCAGAGAAATATTTCCTTACTGGAAATACCAGAAATTTGATATAAATTCATTAGATGAAGCACAGTGTAGAACTGAATTTCGGTTTTTAGGGTCCCATATCTACGAACTTTTTCATATGTTGAACCTACCCGACAAGATTGTGACATCAGAAAGGGTAACATGCTCAGGAATAGAAGGACTTTGTATTTTATTAAAGAGACTGGCATTTCCTTGTAGATATACAGATATGGTACCATTATTTGGAAGAAATCCTACAGAACTTTGTATTCTATTTAACTATGTACTGAGTTTTCTGTATACTAACCATCATCACAGACTATTATCCTGGAATCAATGGTTCCTACAGCCCCAGATACTGAATGATTATGCTCAAGTTATTCATGACAAAGGAGCCCCCTTACAAAATTGCTTTGGCTTCATTGATGGCACAGTTATCCCAATATGTAGGCCAGGCCAAAACCAAAGAGTTGTGTATAATGGCCATAAAAGGGTTCATGCTCTTAAATTCCAAAGTATTGCTCTTCCTAATGGGTTAATAGGAAATTTATCTGGCCCTTATGAGGGGAGAAGGCATGATAGTACCATGCTTTTTGAATCAAATTTACTACCTGATCTTCAAAGAGTTGCACATTTTAATCATCAACCTTTGTGTGTATATGGAGACCCAGCATATCCTTTGAATGTACATTTGCAAGCACCCTTTCGAAGAGGACACCTAACCGTAGATGAAGACTTGTATAATCAGGCAATGAGTAAAGTACGTGCAAGTGTTGAATGGCTTTTTGGCAACATCAGAAATTATTTCAAATTTGTTGATTACAAAAAAGAATTAAAATTGAGACTATCTCCTATTGGGAAAACTTACATTATTTGCGCTCTTCTACAAAATGCCCATACATGTTTTTATGGAAATGAAGTTTCAGAATTTTTTGATTTAAAACCACCAACAATACATGAATATTTTCAATGAACACAATCTATTATATGCATATTATATGTATATATACATATTAACAAACTCAAAAATATAAAATGGGAAGACATTTTAATTGTCATTCTTTCCACTTCATGTTTTTAGACTACAACTGAATTTCAACTACAATGTTTTCCCTCTTAACAAAACAGAACCGTTAAAAAATAAAAACATTTGTCTTACATTTAGTCTTTCTTCAAAAATTGAAGTAGTGCTAATGTTTGGTTTTGTTGTTGTACCATCATTGCCTGAAATTGTTGTGATTGTCGTTGAGACTGTTGTTGGAATAACTGCATCTGTTGCATCATCATTTGTTGAAAGTCATTTTGGGCTTTTTGGGCACTAGCCTTTTGCTCAAGTTCACGAGTTTTAAGTTCTTTATCTAGCTCAATTTTCTTATCTAAGAAAGACAATGTATCCCTACTGGATCTTCTGGCTTTACTTTCCTTTTGCTCTTCTTCATTTTTTCTTTTCTTGGTTTCTTTAAAAGTTTCCAAGGCAGTAGATCTTATATCTAGAGCTTTTTGTTTTTCTAAAGTTAACTCTGCATCTTTTTGAGCTTTTTCGTCAATCTGTCGTAAATCGGTATCTTTATTCACATCTATCATGTTTTGAATTAATATATCTTTTTCTGTCGGCTCAGATCCACCTTCGCCTGAAGCTTTAATTTCAGAGTTACTTTTAGTGGAAAAAGTTTTCATCAGGTTAGTTACTCTATCCCTAACTGCACGGTCAGTAACACCGAATCCTTCGATTGCATTTAGATTTGTGGCAACAACTAACCATAAATGCCCTCTTTCTTTAGATTTTGGCTTATGAGTTAACAGACCAAGTGCAAGTACTTCCCTCATAAGCAGGGTATCTTCTATGTCATTCCACTGCATGATTTTTCTACAAAAAAGTGGAAATTACTCAAGGACCTCATGAGATGAAAGAAAATATTTGAATCAGATATATTTGATTATTCAGGAAAAGGGAAAAATCTGCATGGATACACAAGCTACACAGACACTTTCATTTTTAAAAAAAACTTTGTTTTCACTGTTATTGTAAAAAGAAACAAAAAAAACACATTTGAAACTAATACAGTAAATAAAGAAATATATTTTTATGCACTCTGATTGATTTAAAACACATGATTTAAGATAAATACTTACTTTTTCTTGCCTTGCACAGTGGCTTGATCAGTGTTTTCTTCGGCCATCTTTCACGTTTTGAAGAGAACTTCAAAATGGCTTGTTTGGAGTTGTGAACGGGACGTCACAAAATACAACGCGGTGATTTTTCTAGTGCCCAGACTTTTTTTTGCTCCGAGGAAACCCCAATTGACGTTCGCGTCCTCTTGCTAAAACAGCCTAATAATACTATGTGAGTACGAACGTAATAATGTCCAGTGCGGCGCCCCATAAATAAGCCCCTAGGGGGTGATGTTGCTACTACAAAAATTCCATTAAATTTTGTCCAAGATTGCAGATGTAATGTATAATCTGTTATTATAAATTTTTTTTTTTTGGACTGTGTGTATTTATCTATTGCCGAATACATTAAAAAGCATAATACAATAGTAAATAAATAATAACACTACCTCAAGTGGATTTTTTTTCTCACAATTTCTCTCTGCGGTGAGAAGTAATTATATTCGTAAATGAGTCAGAGTAATCATGTATAATCACAAAGAGTTCAGTATCTGTTATAAAATTGTAGAAATGTCATGTATTGGTATGACAGTGTTTGATTAATGTCTCTCAAAGCGTCGTGCCCCCACTACCTTCAACATACTGACTTCTACATACAAATTTATTTATTATGGTGCCAAGTTGAAACTGATTCAAGTCCAAAAATGTTGTAGATGCTTATCCCATGCTTTTACATTGTCTTTTATAGATTGCAAAAGTTTAGAATAGAATAGAATAGAATAGAATATGTATTTGAACCGTTCAATAACCTGAATAAATACATTTAAACTTTATACCATATACCAAATATCACTATAATGGTATATAAGTAAGAACTCTAAATATCGCTTGAATACATCAGAATTTCAGTTCTGGATTTCAAGGAAAATCTAACTATGAGATTGTCTAGCTTAAAACCCGAAAAGGTGGCGAGGACTACAATGGCCAAGAATTAGAATGGAGGTAAGTTAATTTTTAGCATATGAAGTTTTCGTTTATGTAAGCATAATATTAAGAATCTGTATTCTTAAGTTGCATGGAAGACTGAAAAAGGAATAAGTATTAGTAAGTTGAATGGAAGACTGAAAAAAGAGGAAATATAAAATGTATAATTATGGTTGAATAATCAATTATTCATGGGCTGATAAAACACCAGGGTGTTAGCTAGAGTCCTACAGATGCCGTTAGACGGCTCTTTCCCAATCCAAAATACTAATAAGTTTCCCAATTGAGTCCAGCAATAAATTTACGAAAAGTTAGTAAATAAACTTGCTGTTAAATTGATTTGATTCTGTTTAGAAACATCGGCTGAAACTCATCACTAACATTCCTTTCGGCTTCGTTATAAAAATATTCATCATATAGTCTACCATCTTTTAAATTTATCTTTTTTCTTTCGCACTCCACCGTATTGAAAATAAAGTAAAATTAAAATTGATTATTATTACCAATTACACTCCTTCGTAAACGTTTATAAAAAAATAAACTTTATTGTTTTTCTTTTTCTTTTCTTTTTATCTTTTTTTCTCCTTTGCACGCGCTATAAGAAGTTTCATAATTCAATATAAAAGATCTATTATATAAAATCAATGGACCCAAGTATCTCTTGAATCACTGCTACGAATTTCTACCGAGAGCCCTAGTAGTATATCCGATGAAGTATACAAATTTTTCGTTAACGAATTAAAACGATTAAATCCAAAGCTGAAAAACATTTGACTTCTTATATTATATCCTTTTATTTTAATCATGTTTTAGATTGCATTTGTTAATATATATGTTTTGTAACATGAAGTTTGTAGCGTCGTGATATATTAGAGAACTTACAAAAGTACGATGGCAACGTGGACGACGAGGTACAAGATATTCATCTTCAATAAATCACAAAAGAGCAGAAACTATACAGTTGGGCTATGAAGTTTATTTGTAATGCCTATGAAGTTTGTTTTTTGAACTTTGAGAGACAAAATCATGAAGGAACCAAGGAAAATTGTTTCCGAAGTACCGCTATTCTCATGTCTTCGTTTTCAGTACGACTTCAAAATATTGCTTTTCACGTTGTGTGTAGAACGTGCAAATCTAATAATGATATTAGTAAAATCTATATATTAATAGCCGATTCTCCGTCTGTTTGTTTGTTTGTCTGCCTCTGCACCTTTTAAACGAAGGGCCTCCACCATGTTAATAGTTTTCTTCATCAAATCATTTGGCAACAGGGATGGGCGTCCTCTTTTTTTTCCTGTCATGACTGAAGAACCTTGCCGACTGTTTTCTTTTGCAACCTAACAAAAAACGAGCAAGTATAGGGATAAAGTAACACAGGATAGATAAACAGTCTCATGTAAGTAATACTTTAACGCAAAAGAAAAAATGTCAATAAAATTTCAAAACAACAATAATCAACACAAACATGAACACTGCAAAAGACAGATGAATAAATGAACAGCAGAAATAAAGACAAACCTTTTTAAAGTCACTAACAGATTGCTTGCTCAGAGTTGGGTATTGTTCTGAGAACTTTCTAACTGCAGCTGCTACACGATTTTGAGTAGCATAATTTCCAATTTCAACTTTTTCTTTCACAGTCCATGTTCTGTATTTCCCACGTCCTTTTGGTTTATCCTCTAACTTTTTCAGCTGTTTCGTAACTTCTTCTTTTTCACGATTTGTAGCATCATCTATGTTGGGCACAACCTCTGAACCCCTTTTACCGATGACTCGAAAAAAATTAGTGATCGACATTTTGAAACAACGAACAAAAATGATGTGGCAGTAGATATCGTTCGCTGGCTGTTTTTTTCTGTAGTTCGAATGGTTTTATTGCAAAGGCCGCTTTCCACGGAGCATATTTTTCCATCATGTTAACTTTTAATGAAATATATGTATGTTTCATTACATGTGAAATTTATCGAAATTTAATTATTTTGATCATGTGGAATGAAATAAATTGGATTATATGATTAGATTCAAATGTTATGTGTTATTTTTCAAGCCAATGAAATCCACTCCGTGGATAGCGGCCTTAAGACTAGAGTTCAATTTGCAAAATTCTTTTTGCTGAGCACGTGACGTAGTTCTTTGTTTTCATTACAATTTCTGATGTTGTGTCAAAGACTTTGCGTCATGGATAGTTCTTATACAACATTAATTGCTAGCCGCGGATGGCATGTCTATGGACGAACAACATGAAAAAATGAAGTGCTGAACGTAACAAAAGAAACAGATCCCATTGCACTTGAAATAGATCCGTGTGCAATAGCTTTCACTAGAAAGTCAGTAGAATTTCTGGTGCCTGTTACAGTGGGTCATGTTCCGCTAGAAGTATCAAGATTTATATATTTCTTCATGCAGCAAGGTGGTGTTTTGGAAGCCAAAGTTTACCATACGAAATGTCAAGAGTCCCCCATTCCTAAAGGTGGGCTTGAGATCATACTTGAGGTGACTTTCAAGATTTCAGATAAGAACAGACGATATTTAGAACGATTGATAATGAGGCGACTGTAATCTTAGTTGATGATGAGGACTGTGAATAAGCTTGTGATATATTGTGTTAACTTTGTAATTGTCGTGTAATTGTAATTGTTTTTTATTTATTTGCTGAAATACACTTTCCAAAAAATAGATAACGCATTTTTATAGTTTAGAAAATGTTTGAACGTTTTAGAGTTCGGATGCAAAAAATTTCAGACAATTAAATTTTCGGACAGGCATTCGTCCGAAAATAAAAACGTCCGAAATTTTTTGCACTTAATGTAGCTTCATTCCCAACTTACCCTTGACCACGACAATTTTGAATATCAAGGGAAAGATCATCAGCTAATGCTTTCAGAACTGTTTTTGACAGAGCTACACCTGTTAAGCCTTCTTTACATGGAAGGAAATGAAGAAAATCTTTATTTATGTCACAATTCTGGTCCAAGTACTGGAAACACAAGGACATTTGTTCTTGGGCAGAACAATCTGATGCTTCATCATCAATTATGCTGTAAAATTTACTGGCTCTGATTTTGCCCAATATCTGATCGGAAATTACATTGCCACAACAGTTGAGTAACACATTCACAGAGGTCTTAGATATATAAGAAGCATTTTTTATGCTTTCCAAGATGGTTCTTGAGAACAATGTCTCCAGCACGAAAATGAAAAATGAAGATTTCCAACACCTGCTTGTGCATAACCGCCAACCTCAGGATGAAACTGGGAATCATCTTTATGACATCAACATCATGACACACTGGCCATAAAGGAGTTAAAAATTTGCAAGCAATGGTAATGTATTCCAGATACAGAACTTTCATGTTTTCTGAAATATTGAACAGCACTAGGCAATGTGAAAAGGGTTCTTTTTGCACCTGTGTTGGGTGATGGAATCTGCTTTCCAAAAAGAACAATAAGGGCAGTATGCACTATCAATACTGACTGAATAGTGAAGCCATGGAAAATCCTTTGGCCACTGTAAAACAAATTTTCTACCATAGAACAATCCTTCGTGACCATGCTATCTGAAATGTTGGAAGTACAGAAATTATGGCAGGAAGAAAGCAGACATAATTTGAATTGAAGTAGTTAGCAGTACAATGCATCAAAATCTGAATACAGATTGTAGGAATATATCCACTATGCCTTAGTTATTTTATATATATATACGGTATCGAGTAGGAAATAGAATAGATACTTTCGCATTGTTGATTTCCAAGCTTGAAGACTCTTTCGTCTATGATAGCAACTATACATGGCGCTGCGAGTTTGAGATACCAAGGTCTGTTACATTTTAATTCCACTCAGTCTTCCACAGACGCCCTACCACTGGTTACACAGGCATCTACCTTGGCTTTATCAGGTTGATATACAGAACTCACGATTTGTACACTATAAACTTGTTGTTTACACACTTTCTTAGTCGTATCAAGCGCTGACACGCGCTCTACACGTAATCCAATAATTTTGTCTGTTTACTTACTGACTGACCACATTGCATTGGTCACAGGGAACCGTGTTTTATTCGTTCACAACGCCACCAAGATCACAGATTCCTCGTGTTTACTAATCACTGGCCACATCGCCATCTTGAATTTTTGCTCATCATTGTCACACGCACCCTGTGTTTTGTCTACATCGTATCCACTACACAGTGCCCGTGCCGATAAATTCCCTCGAGATGGCAGATGCACCCCAGACGCCCAACGATCCTCCGAACACCGACCCGACATTCACCACCATCATGTTACAAATGCAACAGCAGCAAATGGCTTTTCAGCAGCAGATTACCCAACTTCTCAGCCACCTCACTCCTGCTGCCCCCACCCTTGCATCAACCACTACCAACCCACCACCCAACCAATGGTGTAAACCCGTCCGCCCTGTCGTTGACGCCGATTGTACAGACAACAAGTGGGTTATATTTAAGGACGCTTGGGTGCGCTACAAGCAGATGACTCACTTAACTGACCCCGGAGAGATAAGGAATGAATTACGATCCGCATGCACCGCTGCTGTCAACGAACTCCTCTTCAACTTTGTCGGCCCAACACAACTCAACCAAGCCACGGAAGAGGAACTCCTTGCCCATATTAAATCCGTTGCTGTGAAAGCCATCCACCCTAAAGTTTATCGGCAACAGTTCTTTTGCATCAAACAGAGTGATGGTGAATCCATAACCCACTTTGTGTCAAGATTGAAATCCCATGCCATGCTGTGCGACTTTGTTCAAAAGTGCGACAATGGCTGTGAAACCTCTTATTCTGCGAACATGATCACATCCCAACTCATAGCAGGATTGTACAACCAGTCACACCAATCAAAGGTATTAAATGAAGTTGGCTCGCTGAAGACCCTCAATCAACTTGTTGAACGTCTCCTAACTCTGGAGTCTACCGCACAAGCAGCATCGCATTTCCAGCCTGCTTATTCGGTGGTCCCATCTGAAGTAGCTCCTGTAAAATCTGATTACCAACGGAACAAACAGCACCACCCATCACCTGCTCGCAAACCATCCGAATCACCAGAGTTTTCCAAATGCTATGGCTGCGGGAAGAAACGCCACGATCAAGGTCGGAAAGCATGCCCCGCCCATGGTCGCAAATGCAACTCCTGTGGCAAGATGAGCCACTTTGCTTCCGTTTGCAGGAGTAGATCATCAACAAACGGCATCTGCAATGACGATAACGGTAATAATGATGATACCTCCTTCTTATCTAGCATCACCGAACAACCTGCTGCTTTATGACTAACCGAGGGAGTACCACACCAAGAATGGACTGGTGATTCTTTCACACCACAAAAACCTGAACCTTCGCCTATTGCTTCTGTCTACCTCTCTATCAACAAGCCTGCATCCCGAAAACTTGGACACTAACTTTCTGACATTGACAGTGAATCTACCACCATGAAAGTTGTAGCAGACACGGGTGTGCAAACATGCGCTGGTGGGATCGGGTTATTGAAGCAACTTGGTCTCCCAAAGCGTGCCCTATTACGAACTTGTCACAGGTTACAATCTGTCAATGGCCGTAGCTTATTCATCCTGGGTACAATTGTTGCCGACATATCTACTGAGTTACACCAAGCAACTGAAATCATCTACATTTGCAAGAACGTCGAACACATGTACCTCTCCCAAACTGCACTCAAAAAGCTCCACATGATACCGCAGAACTTCCCAAACGGCAATTGTAGCAAAGTGTTCACCACCAACTCCGATGTAACTGCCCCCCCAGAAAGGCCAACTGCGCCTTGTGGCTGCCCACTCCGCACACCATGTCCTGAGATTCCCAACGAAATACCCTTCCCGGCGACCCCAGAACACAGACAAGACCTCGAAAAGTGGATACTGGAACACTTTCGCACAAGTGCCTTCAACATATGCGAGCACCAAAAACTTCAATGCATGACCGGCCAACCGTTGAAGATTGCATTTCTCCCCGATTCGAAGCCCATAGCCCTTCACAAGCCAATCCCCTTCACAAGCCAATCCCCGTCCCGCATCATTGGAAGCAAGAGGTTAAATCTCAACTTGATGCCGACGTCACTCTGGGGATAATTGAGCCCGTACCCACCGGCACACCGACCACATGGTGCTCCCGCATGGTTACTGTAGCTAAGAAGGATGGCACGCCGAGAACAGTAGATCTCCAAAACCTTAACGCATCTACCCTTCGGGAAACCCACCACACACCACACGGTTATAAGCCTACCGAGAGGTTCCTCCACGCTATCAAAACATTCCCGACCCCGACGAATGTTACTTCAGTCAGATCATGGTTCGGCTTGATTAATCAGGCGTCTTACACGTTTGCTCAGGCGCCCCTAATGGAACCATTCCGTGAACTATTAAAACGGAACTCCAAGTTTTATTGGGATGACACCTTAGACGCACTGTTCGAGGAGTCTAAAGTTGAAATTCTTAGAAGGATCGAAAATGGTGTCAAAACATTTCAACTTGATAGAGAAACCTGCCTGACCACCGACTGGAGCAAAACAGGAATAGGCTTTACACTGACACAAAACCGATGCTCCTGTCCCATAGTCAATCCTTTGTGCGGCATAGGACATTGGGACCTAGTTTATGCTGGATCGAGGTTTAACAGTCAGGCGGAAATGCGGTATGCCCCAATTGAGGGGGAAGCACTGGCATTACTATTCGGGCTTGAGAGCTGCCGTATGTTCGTTCAGGGTTGTCCCAAACTTGCGGTAGCAGTGGACTACAAACCCCTCGTCCGTATTTTTAACAACCGCGATTTAGATGACATAAAAAACCCTCGATTACTGAAGATCAAAGAAAGAGCTCTCATGTACAAATTCCAGATCATCGCCATCCCCGGAAATGATAACCTTGGGGCCGATGCATTGTCAAGGATATCACCACCCACCAGCGTATTGGGAGTAATACATAATAGCAACATCGAACAATCCGTCACAGCAGCATCAATTCACCAGTTCTTCCACAGAGAAGACATCCCTAATATCACGTTAGCCAATATCAAGGAAGCATCCCTCAGCGACACGCAATATCGACTGCTCATTCATTGTATCGAGACTGGTTTCCCAGCCCAGAAATCAGACATTCACGACGACGTCAGGCCGTTCTGGTGCTACCGCCACGAGCTCTACGTTGTGGATGGTCTAGTTTACATTGAAGGCCGGGTGTTAATACCGAAAGCACTACGTAACCAACTGGTCGAACACCTTCACCTCGGCCACCAAGGAATCAATAGCATGCGAGCCAACGCTAAACAACGCTTCTTCTGGCCTGGAATGGGATCCCAACTTAGCCTCCGGAGAGCGCAGTGTAAAAGGTGCCATGAGATCGCCCCGTCAAACCGCAAGGAATCCCCGAAACATCAGGATCAACCGGAATACCCATTTCAAATGGCCGGACGCACCTACATAGTCTACGCTGATCGCTTCTCAGCGTGGACCGAGGTTGCGTCGACAAACACAAACGCGAACTCCAAAACCATCTGTGATATCCTCCGTCGCTACTTTATCAACTTTGGGGTCCCAGAAAAATTTTCAAGCGACAGTGGCTCGCCTTTCCAATCAGGAGATTTCTTGGGTTTCCTACGTAGATGGAACGTCAAACACCACTTGTCATCAGCATATTACGCTCAAAGTAATGGGAGGGCCGAGGCAGCCGTAAAGCACATGAAGAGGCTATTGACTACCAACATCGGAGCCGACGACTCCCTTGACGTCGACTCTGTCGCCAAAGCCCTCCTACTGGATCGCAATACGCCGTCGTTACACATTGGCGCTTCTCCCGCTGAACTGTTGTTCGGGAGGCCCATTCGTGATCATCTGCCCAATCCAACTCACTTTCGACGGGAATGGATAGACCTTGCGGACCTCCGGGAAACAGTGATGGCGAAGCGACAATCACAGTTGAAGCACGTCCCACCCAGAGACCTCCATGAGTTACACGTCGGCGATTCCGTTGCTGTGCAGAATCAACACGGACCACGCCCCTCACAATGGGAGAAAACAGGCACCATAACTGAAAAGCTCCCCAATAGACAATACCGTGTTCTAGTCAATGGCAGCCGCCGTACCTCTCTCCGAAATAGAAGATTCATACGTGAGATCCCTAAAACCTCCAGAAACCACTCGGAGCTGCCAGAACTACCTGACATGACCGACCCAGATTCTGAACGCGATCGAACTCCTCCAATGCAGGATTACATTACCACCCCGGACACACCTGACATCACCAATGGCGAAGAAATTTGCACCCAGTCTGATGATCAAAACGTAGTACCGCCAACGGTCAACCCTCCCAAGACTGTTGACTTACGAAGGTCGACGCGTTCCAGACGAGTCCCCGCCAGATTTGAGGACTTCGTGCTGAACTAGATTTTTTTTCTCGTTTACGTTGCCTTAAAAAAAAAAGAAATAGAAAAAGAAAAGGGGGCATGTTAGGAATATATCCACTATGCCTTAGTTATTTTATATATATATACGGTATCGAGTAGGAAATAGAATAGATACTTTCGCATTGCTGATTTCCAAGCTTGAAGACTCTTTCGTCTATGATAGCAACTATACACAGATGAAGTCTCTAAGAAAATTGGCAAATCTAATAAGGTACTGCCTAAAATCGCATTTAGTAGGAATTTGTGCAATGAAAGTTAAAACTGTCCTAACGCAAAAAAATTTATAAACACCATAAAAGCAGAGCCCATAATTCGTCAGTGCATGATTAGCACTGGAGTATGCTTTGCCTAACATTAAACCTGAAGTCCGGAAAGAATATATGTAAGCTTGAAAATTGATGGGCAGGGAGGATAAAAGAAAGGATTAGACTTGAGACCAGACAAACGAAAACATTAACATATATGAAACTGACGCAGAGAATAATGTCTTCCAAAAGATTTTATGTTGGTTGAGCAGTCAAACTTGTTCTTCCAATAATTGGATTTTGCTATCCGAATTAGACGCATACATTTGTTTCTCTGTTTCTTGTACTTTTTCCATTGTGATGAAGTTTTTGGTAATGATTTGGCTTGTGCTTCGTTTAGAAGCTTATATTTCAAGTTTAGCTGTTTTCGTATTTCTGTGTTCATCCATGGTTGACTCTGACTACAAATTTTGACTTTGCGTGTTACAAGATTGTATGAAAGTGTTGTTTTATATAGTGTTTCCCAACACCAATGAGTGTCATCAATATCATTGCAAATTGAACAAACATTCCAGGGTACATTTGAGAAATCCTTCATCATAGCATCTTCATTTAGACATTTAGATATTGTAACAAATTTTGGTTTCCTTCTGGGTTTATAAAGGTTCAAATTACTATAGACTAGACGGTGGTCAGAAATGGCTGGTTCATAAATATCAGTATGAACAATAAGCTGTGAGAAGGACTTTGTAGAGATGATTAAGTCAATAATAGTCCTTGATGAGTTTGTTACACGAGTTGGTGATTTGATCAGGTTGAATAAACCATGTTCATATAGCAACTGTTTAAATAATCTAATGTCAGCTGTACTTTCCTTATGCACTTGAAGTCTCCAGTAAGAATGAGGTTTCTCCGTTTCATAGATAACTGTTCAATCACTTTGAGGAAATTAGCTAGGAAGGACTTATTGTTTGGAGGGCGGTATATGCATCCAAGTAGAAATTCAGGTTGATTCAATACAAGTTGCTTCTGGGATATTAACTTCAAAAGCATTCAGTTCCTCAGAGTAATAAATAAGAGTTCCACCCCAGTGGTTATATCATGGCGGTCCTTTCTCGAAAATCTGTAACCTGTGATCAGAAGCTCATTGTCAGGTATTTCGGGAGACAGGTGAGTTTCTGTGATGGCAAGAATATCGATCTTAGACTCTTGTAACAATATAGAAACGTCCAATTTTTGATGGAGACCATTTACATTCAGATGTCCAATTATAATACCTTTATACTGACATATAGTGTTTACATTATCGTTATGTGCCAGTGATACCATTGTAGATTCACTCCTGATAACACCATCTTTTGCCACCATGTTTTTTTAAAGATGGTGTTTTTACCATAGCAGGACAACTTATATTCAATTGACTCAATTTACCTGACGAACGTTTTCTTTTTCTGCTTCTTTTTCTTGGTAAAGTAAAGTGTTGAGGTTTTTTATCATTTGACATTGAAATTAGTGGAACAAAATGATTAGGAAGTGCTGAAGAATTTGGATTAATGCCTTCATGAAAAAAAAGAATTTCTATGTGATCTCCTGTGTTGATGGGAACTCGTGGCTGGACAATTGGTTAAATAAAGCCTGATATTTTATTGCATCAAACTGTGGATAATTAACACGAATCTTTTTAGTTATCACAGTAGATAATGCTAAAATACACATTAATGAGGACCAACTACCAGAGTTTGCATTGAACACATTCATATTTTGATTCAGTAGCGACCTATGATGGCAGCGAGGAAGGACGTGGTTTTCACGCTAACATTTTTATTTTTATTGATTCTTTCGAGCTTTTTTGTGAAAAAGAGGAGCTTTGTGCAGCCTCATGGAATAAGTTTGACTTAACATTTGAAGGATTGTTGCAAAGGAGAGAGACACTTGCTGTTGCTTATATCTGGGGATATTGAAATACATCCTGGCCCTTTGTTTATATCAATTAAAGTATATGTGCAATAAGAAAAGATCAAAAATGTTACACTGAAATGTTCGATGGTTACAAGAAAAGTTCGAAGAGATTTCAAACATATTACAAAATTACAAGATCGACATTTTTTGGGTCTTGGTCACCAATTTGTCCCAAAAAAAGGTCAATACTTTTAATATTCTTATGTGTCAAAATGATCCCGTACCTATAGACTGTAAAACCCTAAGTTTGTCGGGCAGTGGCTAAAAGAAAAAAGTTTTAGCCTATGACACAAGCGGACCCTTTAATTTTTTAAACCGTATGTATCATCAGTTTTTTCCCTGTGAACTCATTGAAATTTTGATAGGAAACATATTTTTTGCTACAGACCATTACCAAAACATATATGACATGATACAAAACAACAAAACTTATGAATATATTGCTAAATCAGAAACTATTCTTGAAAAAAATCAAAAAATTGCTTAGAAATTCTAAATAAAAGTTTTGCAAATAAATTTTTAATGCTTTATCATGAAATGAAATTGGGTAAAAGCCTGAAAATAGTAAAACGAAAAAGAAAAACCCATACAGAATATCTGTGCTCTACTCAAATAGATCCAAGATTCTGTAGCTGTATAAGCAAATTTAACTGAACGTAACGTTTTTTGGTAAAACATGGAAAGAGCAGTTTTAAATGAAAAAATGACCTGCTTAAGTATTTTCTAAACATCCTAGATAAAAATGATTCCAGAAACTAACCCCAAAAATACATTTCAGGCATCAGCACCTTTTCTGTGTTACGTACCGGTTAAATGCTATTAAAACCCTAACGCTGAAGAGAAATCTTGGATTTCAAGTTGAAAAAGGAAATAGTTGATAAAATGATATAAATATGAAAATATATATTATTTTTAAAATTTTCAATCAAAATTTCCATCATGAATCGTTCATGCAACATCTCAAGAGTGTCCCTGCGAAAGCAAATCTCATCATTTTTCTTGTCAGCGCACTCAAAAGAGTTTTGATTGTCCAGCATGAACTTAATGACTTCTTCTCCAAAACCTGGAATGGGTTCTTCATCATCTTGAAACAAGCGTTCTTCCCTAACCCTAATGTTTGATTCTCTCAAACGCTTTTTGACTGGAGTGTAGCCTGGTGTTGAAGCAATAAACAGTAATTATGCTAAGAAACAAAGTTTTGTTAAACATTTATACCAAATGTGAAGAGATTTCATAATATCCTTCACTCAAAACACAAGCTTCCCACTCTCTTCACTGCCATCTTTGCTTATCTTCCTCGCCTTGATTCGCTTAAGTCGCTCCAGACCTCAAATTGTTTGTGACAAAATAATTGGGTATAGTCAAAGTTGGCCACAATAATGTTATTAGGGAGCTTAAGCAATCGCAACGGCGACGTGTTTAAAACAAAAGCTTTGTTTTCTCTGTGGAATTTGTTTTGAAAGGGAGTCTACTACTTATGAGACCATTGGGAAAATTTTATAAGATAATTACATCATTAACATATTTGCATGTTCTTTACACAACGTGAAAAGTCATGATTTGAAGTCTTACTGACAACGGAGACGCGGTTATAGAGAAAGCCTTTTTCTCTTATGTAGATTTTATAGAAGCTCGATAACTTTCTAGTCGTTATACCGGGTGTTTCAGAAAGAAGTTACGCTCTTTGGGCTGATATTTTGAGAAAACCAGTAAAGATATTTCAAAAAAATTTTTTTAATCGTTTAGAGGAAAAGCTAACTTAAATGTTGGTGTATCATACTTTACTTTTCATGCACTAGATCAAAAGTTATGCTCGTTTAGGGAAAAAAGTAATTTCTACAAAATCACAAAAAATAGACAAAAAAGGCTATCAAAAGAATTGTCAAACAAATGGATAAATTATAACTCGTATATTACTTTATTCATTAGAAAATGTATTTCCATTACTTTGTATACACTTATTTATCCTATGTACCATTCCTTGAAAGGCTTGGCGTATCATGACTGGATCTAAATTAACAGCAGCTTGTTGTATTGCATTTTTCAGTTGTCTCAGATTTTGTGGAAGTTGATTTTGAGGTTGTGTCCAAATCTTCTGTTTTAGATAACCCCACAAAAAAAAGTCACAAACTGTGAGATCTGGAGAGCGTGGGGGCCATGTGATATCCCCACGAGTACTAACAACTTTACCGGGGAACTGACCGCGGAGATACCTTAATGAAGCATTGCTGGTATGTGCCGGGGCCCCATCTTGAATCCACCAAGAGTTTGCTCTGTTGATTTGAAGACGCCTCATATCTCCTTGTACAACCTGATATCTAATTATCCTTAGATATTCCCGAGTATCCAATCTTCCTTGAACAAAATGGGGACCGAGCACTTCTCCACGACCAGTTACACCCATCCAAACCATAACTTGGTCAGCACCTTGCTCGAATTCGATGTAATGATCATTTGGGTGACCATCACCAAGCTGTGAATAATGTATGACATTTCTTGAATTAACATCAGAATTCATACTGAAGATGGCTTCATCAGAAATGATTAAATTTTCTAAAAAGATTGCATTGTTCATACGAATAAACCAGTTACAAAACGCAAGTCTTTGGGCTGGATCTTGGGGTTTTAATTTTTGTCTTTTAACCAATACATAAGGGTGGTATTTTATTTCTTTTACAATTCTATTAAACGAAGATGCAGAGAGATTTAAACCATTTCGACGGCAAGATCGAATTCCATTTTGCTGAAGTGAATTTCTTACTGCATCAATATTTTGCGGGGATCTTGCTGTTCGTGTTCTACCTGAACGTCCCTCACATAGATTGTGGCACGTGCCTTCTTGCTCAAATTTTCGAAATGTTTTTGTGATGGTAACTCTACTTGGAGGTGGATCATTTGGCCAATGGTTTGGCCAGTGACGCTGAATTTCAGTTGCATTGTCAACTCTTGCATATTCGATGCAAACCCAGATTCGTTGGTCCACTGTTAGACGAGGCATGTTTGTGAGTATAAAATATAAATACATCCACAAAGCCCTTTTATTTTAGCAGAAAAAAAAAAATCCAATTTTCTATCATGAATATTTTTTGCTTAAAAATGCCTTAGGGAATTGGTTTTTATTTCTAAAAAAACTATTATTTTTTATGACATCTTTAAATATTATCAAAAGAAATTTCTTAAAGTTCAAAATAACTTTTGTTAGCCTTTTTTGTCTATTTTTTGTGATTTTGTAGAAATTACTTTTTTCCCTAAACGAGCATAACTTTTGATCTAGTGCATGAAAAGTAAAGTATGATACACCAACATTTAAGTTAGCTTTTCCTCTAAACGATTAAAAAATTTTTTTTGAAATATCTTTACTGGTTTTCTCAAAATATCAGCCCAAAGAGCGTAACTTCTTTCTGAAACACCCGGTAAGTTTATCGATTGAATAAGTTCTCCAATAAAAAGAAGTTCTTCAAAATACTATTCACAAGCACTTTTGTTATTTTAGGTTTTTTTTGCTCACGTTGTCGTCCACGTTGCCGTTGTAGTTGCTTAAGCTCACTAGTATACAAGAAACATTAATTCGGCATGTTTTCTAAAATTTCATCGAGTCTATAAGAAACATGGGCTAGCGCTCCCTCAGCTTCAGCATTTTCTTCAACCAAAACTATGTCTGAAATATTGCCATACCAGTTTGAGCCACTGAAATTAGAAGATTCTGATGAGTGGACTGATTGTGACAGTGACGAAGAAGAGGAAGAGGATGATGATAGTCAAGAAAACAGGGAGGGTCGATGCCATGTGGAAAGTGAAATTTGGTGTAAATGTGGTAACTGCCAGAAACAGATATTATCAGAAGAGTGTATTTGCTGCACAGAATTTGATGTAACAAAAACATGATGAATACAGAAAACATCGGTATTATATATTATTATATAGTATATTATATAGTATTATTATTATATATTATTATTATAATATTATTTATATTATATATTTATATATTATATTATATATTATATTTTACATTCATTTAAAATGAATAATTAATATTTAAATTGTTCTTTTTGACGTGTTTTCTTTCTTGCAGATTGTATAAGAAAACATTCAGGCTTGCATGCTTAAACAAGGATGTGCTATGGACATCACTTGTGAACCTGGCTGATCGAGAAGGTACTTTCTTACGAGAACAAGAGAACGTATCAAACAAGTAAGACTATACATGCATCCCTATGTCTCATGCTATTTTCTCATTATTTCAATATTTCATTCATGTTTTCAGAACATACAGATATGCATCTTACAGGCAATTCACTTGGTGGGTACACAATAAACTTGGGAAAAACGTGAGACGCGTAATACCGTCATGTGCAGTTTCTAGAATACGGGTGCAATTTGAAGAAACAGATGGTAATTACTCAACTTTCAAAGGTGACGACCAAATTGCCAGTGAAATTTCGAGCGCAATGGTTTGGACGCAAGATAAAGAAACATAATTTTAAAAAGTTGATAAAAAGGAAAAAGGAAAGATTTCAAAAACAATAACTAGTTATTACTATTACTATCTAAAACAACTATACTTAGTGCACTTCTCTATGAGTTCTGATCTAGTAGGTCTCTCTTTGGAATACTGTTATCTTTTATTCCTAAGGCCGCGTTTTTTCGTGCACAATCCATGATATTTCTTAAGTAGTTGTAGTTTTTCTTTTCATACACCTTTTTAGCAATAAACTTTTTTCTTGGTTTTTGATATGAAATATGGTAATGGTGTTTTACAGACATCTTCAAACCAGACATTTTTCTTTACAGTTGTCTTCTGTGAGCGTCCAGTATTATGATTGTTATCTAGACCAGCTAGTATTGTACCAAGCTGCATGTGGTCTAGTTCAAAATGGTAAATCTTAGGCAGGTATTTCGCCATTACATTACATTACCTGTTTTCGGCAGTGAAGTGCGCTTGATAGGTGCTTCCCATTACATAAATTTTGATCTTTCGGGAATGTATGGAACGATATATTCGGATTATTCCATCCTTGGTTATGGCAACCAACAACAACATCAGTCAAGTTGTCTATTTTTTGTAAAAGCTGCTGTAAAAATATGCCATTACTGGAACCTTGATCGAAATTAACTGGTACTAAACGTAACGGTTCTGCTAAGGACTGATGCTGTTGTTGTTTTAAAGCAGAATTGCTTTAGCTTCATTACCTTGAAGTAATAACATTTCTTCTTCATTAGAAAAAATAGACATGATATTTACTCTAAGGATCCTAATAAAGGTACAGTAGGGGATAAACATACAGGGGAGAAACAAGAGCTGAAATTAATAAACGTACAGGAGATAATAAACGTACAGGAGAGGGAAAATGCTCTAAAAAAAATAAAGGTACAGAGGAAAAATCGGGCCAAATTGTTTTTTTGATGTAGGAATGATATCTTAACGTTTAGGAAATATTATACAGAAAGTTTCTAAGTACGTAAGTAAACTAAAGAACAAAAAGAAACTCAATAATAAACATACAGGATATATTAATCGTGCAGGAGTGAAAAACTGGTCTGAAAAAATTAACGTACAGGACCTAATAAGGGACGTACAGGGGTGAAATTAGGCAACAGAAAAATCAACGTACATGTACGTTTATTCGGATCCTTGTGTGCAACACATTTAACTTAGAGAGTGCTTTTTTTTAATTTTACGGTCGAAATCTTCTTAATCATGGTCATATAGCGGCAGCTAGACCATCGCAGATACTATTGCAATGCCTATTTTTTGGCATTTGTTTTGACACGTGATCACCTTTTCGTCGTTTTTATTGGCTGCTGAAATCGGCAAAACTATAGCAACCACGTTCGTTGGAAAAGTAAACAAATTAAGGTTTTTCATTATTCAGTGCGGTTACGTTCGAGGGGAAAAAAACAATTGGAATTATCAAAACAGATATTAATGCGTTAGTATACGAAGCGAAAGAATTACGTAATTAATAAGGTAATTATTTAAAAGATGGTAAACTCCAAACCGAAAAGACTACCTACTTATTGTCTGTCTTCTAACATTTTTATTCAGGTTCTGTTGTTACTGTTTTTTCCTGTGCAGTAAAGAGAAAGTAGAAAGTAGAAAGAGAAACTTTAGAAAGGTTTGTCACTTAAAAACTTTCGTAAAGATTTCGTAACATTTTACACATCCATTTTTTTTCGCTTTCTCTAGGTTGTTTAGCTATCTGCTGCAGAGTTTAGCTATCTATAGTGTTAGTTTGTAGAAAGAAAGGTTTGTTTTCGCTTCCACCAGGTTGTTCTGTGCATTAATTCACTGGGGTGGCTATTTCTTTCTTCTATCTATTGTTAGTGTTTACGTGCTGTGATGTTTAATATAACAGGCACTAACATTATTCCTGGCTTCCAAGCAGTTTTTAGGAATTCGCTCTGTTATTCAGCGTAGGCATGCAAATGAGGATGTAGCTGAAGCAAGGCGCCAACAGCTTCAGACGAATAACATCCAACCATCATCAGAAAATGATAGACTTAGAATCAATAATACTCAAAGGAGTGTTGAACATCGTCAAGCTGAACAGCCAAGATTTGACCACATTCTTTTCAAAGTAAAACTGGGTAAAAAGTTTTCACGGGTTTTAAATCTTCTGAATGCAAAAAATTAAAAAATTAATGCCTGTAAAAAACTTTTACGCTTTTTCTGCGACACAACGGCGAGGCGAGGGATGCGCCTGAGCGGCTAGTTATTTACATACGGCCCCAATGTAACACTCAAGGTAGCATCAATATTCATGTTTCCATATTACATAAAGTCCACAAGTGTTGTTTTTATTGGTAAAATACAAAATTTTAAAAAGGAATTAACAAAAAAAACCAATTTAAACCAATTTGTAAAGTCTATAGACTGATAACTGCTGATAGGAGACGGACGTGTTTTTCATGAGAACTGAATTATGTTTAATCACAAAGAATCAATACCCTGAACACCATGGTTAAATGCAGTTTGTATCTGAGAGTGGATTTTTAATTACGTTTGAGTTGGAAAAGTGCAAGAAATGGCGGAAATCAAAAGTTAAATTGATACGTGAAAAAAAGCAGAAAGATTATTACCATTTTGTGCTGAGACAGCGATATTGTTATCTTATTATCTTGTTATCTTCACTAAAAGAAAAAAAAACTAACAATTACAATTTTCAAAGACAACAGGATGAATGCCCTGACTTTTGGTTCATGGTTTGTACATGCAAGGACATTGTAGACTCTAAAAAACCAAAATTAGATGCAGAAGACTATCTTTTTCCAATGGAATGATAAACACATGCACTGCTCATGGTAACAGAGTACACAACGTGAACGTAAGTCAATGGGACTTTTACTCCACCTAAAAAAAAAATGAAAGGAAATAAAATGTTTTTTTAGGTAAAATAGTTCACTCATTATAAAAGCATATCTACAGTGTGTTTCAAAATGATTGCAACAGAAATTTTAAAGTTGTTTTTCTCAGTAAGTATATCGAATTTTGAAATAATTTTTACATCAATTGAAAGCCCTTTTTGAGATCTTTCGCCAAGTATATTTTTGTGAGAAATGAAAAAGTGGTTTTCGAGAAAACAAGGAAAATGTCTTGGAAAAATGTCATTAAATTTTTAATGGTCGATTAAGACGTGAATGAAAAGAAACAAGTTATTCAAACAATGACGTTGGATTTAGAAAGTAATTTAAGTTAAAGCTGTGTGTTCACGAGAAAATATTTATTTCATGGAAGAAAAATGATGCAAGCATTTGTCAGTGGTTAAAACATTCTTTTACTAAAAGCGATACAACATTTTCAAAAGTCATCAAAACGACGAAATTCAATAAAACTGACATTAGTTTCCTTCAACGTGTCGACCTCCATTGGCGATACATTCTCTGGCGCGGGTTTCCATGGCCCTGACTGCATTGACTATTGATTGAGGAGTTAAACTTCTTGCCTCATTTACAATTCTTAATCTTAACGTTACAAGATCTTGTGGAGGCGTAACAAAAACCTTTTGTTTAAGCTAGCCCCATAAAAAAAAGTCACACGGTGTGAGATCTGGTGATCTTGCTGGCCACTCAACATTGTGTCCCATCGCAATTACCCTAGGACCAAATACTTCCCTTAGGCGATTTCTTACTTGCCCAACTCTGTGCGCAGTTGCTCCATCTTGGATCCACCATAGCAAATTTTGTTGGTGTTGCAATGGAACGTTATAATTCCTTTGAAGTTGCGGAAAGACATTTGTATTCAGCATATTCAGGTAGGTTCTGCCGTTTACATTCCTGTCGAAGAAATAAGGACCCAATAAAGTTCCGTTTCCGCAAATTCCTGCCCACACATGCAATTTTGCCCGACGGAAATTTACATCGAAATTTGCGTCCCGAGGAGCTTGACCTTTAGGAGCATACACACGAACATTATGACTCGAAACTTTTCCGTCCATGCCAAAAGCCGCCTCGTCACCAACCACAAGGTTTGCCAGAAAGCGGTTATTCTGACAGGAATTTAAGAACCATTGTGCATATCTCAAACGTCGAGGATAATCTGTTTGTAAGAGAGTGTGACGTTTGTGCGTTTTGAATGGATGAAAACGTAGATCCAGGCGTGTGATACGATTGAAACCTGAAGCAGACAAAGCCAGATTATTTCGGCGACAAGTTGTTTGATTGTTGTTTTGGAGTTCCGCTCTTACTGCTTGGATATTTTGCGGTGTTCTCACTGATCTTCTCCTCCCACTTTTATCGTTGTGAAGATTTTTGGTAGTGCCATGTCTTAGAAACCTTTGCACATTTCTTGTAATTGTTGACTTTCTCGGTACATTTCGTCCTGAAAACTGACGAGCAAATTCAGCTAACACAACGTTGCAATTCTTTGTTTCAAGATAACGTTGCACTAGAAATGTGCGTTGCTCAACAGTTAGATGTGCCATGTTATGTTTATGTTACCAAATAATGTTCACGTTTCTTCATAGCTTTACTAAGAAACTACGCAATTTTCTCAAAAAATGTTATTTTTTAATATCAAATTGGGAGTCTCAGCGCAAAAATAAAATTTCTATGGATTTAGAGCTCTGAAACAATAAGCACGATGTAATTAAACGACGTGTTAATCAACCATTAAAAATTTAATGACATTTTTCCAAGACATTTTCCTTGTTTTCTCGAAAACCACTTTTTCATTTCTCACAAAAATATACTTGGCGAAAGATCTCAAAAAGGGCTTTCGATTGATGTAAAAATTATTTCAAAATTCGATATACTTACTGAGAAAAACAACTTTAAAATTTCCGTTGCAATCATTTTGAAACACACTTTATTTTCAGGGCTACCACAAAATAGCACCACTCAATCCATCACTTCGGTTGAGCAACACAATGCCACTGAGTCGGTATACTAACTTAGCCAAAAAGCCGCTTTTAGACAACTGCAATGATAGTCACTCTCCAAATGAGTGAGGATAATTTCAGGTATTTTTGTAACTCAATAAACAAATCTCTTGCGGATATGAAAAGATGAAAAAAAAGATATGCAGAATTAACTTACTGTAATACTTGTGGAAAGACAACATTTTCAGTATACAACTTTCCATTGGTATAACCTGGTTTCCCAGTAGCAACAACTTTGATTTTCACATTATCAAATGCCTTTGCCCTGGAACATGCTACATATAGCTGACCGTGAGAAAAACACGGCCTCTGCAAAAACAAACCAATTTTATCAAATGTTTGACCTTGACTCTTGTTAATAGTGAAAGAGTAGGCCAAACGGATAGGCAGTTGTCTGTGTTTGAATATAAAAGGCATACCTGTATCTGAAGGTGACAGTTCAACCCTAGGTATGGAAATGATTTCTCCAACTGTTGACCCTGTCAAAACTTCAGCTTTAATGAAATTAGGAGATAATTCACGAACAATCAAGTGGGTGCCATTACAGAGACCTATTTTGATGTTCAGATTCCTGAAAACCATATAAAATGACCCCAAATTTAAGTTTCAAACAATATGGAGGCATACCCGAAGGTGTTATGCTATTCAAAAAATTAAGCGAATAATTTTGACTCTCGTCTACATCATCACATACCACTTCATCAGCACTGTAATAACAAACTCCATCTCCAAGCAACACCTCATTGTTAATACACTGTATTCTAAAACAGGAATGCAATGTACAACCACCAGATAATATTTTTATTTATTTTTTATTTATTTTTTAGTCATAGTGGTACATGATATAGTTACAAAACTAACTTGAACCAACTTCAGCATAAAATTAAAATAAACTAAAATGGGAGTGCGTTTTAAGCACAATATTTACACTTGCAGAAGATATCAACCACTTTCACCTTGCGTTTAAAGTTGCGGACAGGTGATACTTCTTTCACAGATGATGAAAGGTTATTCCAAGGACGGGCTGCACGAAAGTCAAAGGTGTTCACACCAAAGGATATATGTGCACGTTTGACTGAGATTGCAAACCCTGAACGTAAATTATATGAGACATTACGGATGGAAAAAGTGTCTCACATTATTTCTGAGTTCAAATACATGTGTTTTAAAAACCTCCAGCACTACAGTTGTTAGTGATGAATTGTCATGGAGTCAGATCTCTCAAGAGCTTCCTGAAAATGGATACCAAAATAAAGTGGCTGCAGTACCTGTGAAGGCAGCAGTAGCAATCTTCCAACATCTGGCTCTACATGCTCTATCATCATGTTTTGTACATGCAGAAGATTTAACACAGAAACAAATAGCAATAACAGAATAGATATTTATACGCAAAAGAGAAGTAACTTTAGTGTAAAAAAATGGCAATATATAACACAGATCTGTTTACCCAGACATACAAAAGCAAACATTGAATAACATTACAAAATATTAAATAAAAACAAATGAATACCTTCCAACTGTTTCGTTTGTGCTTGTTTTTGGACTGCAGTCATTAAGGAATTTTTGAAATGATATATTGTTTGTTCTTCCCAAAACCATAAACATTAGTTTCTTTTCTTTAATGGTTTATGCTTATTTTATTATTACCTAAAAGAATAATATTTCAACTGTACAATAATATGGAAAACATAATCATGCTATAACAATATTGAAATAAAAAAAGAAACGAAAAGAAAATTCAAGTACGCATTTATCCTGAAGATAATAATTAAGAACACAAATTTAATGACAAAATTTTTATAGGTCGGAAGGTCTATAAAGTCAACTGATACTGTGATACGGGTTCACTAAACACTGGTGCTGAACTAAATAAAGACTTTTAACCTGGCATACACAACTTAACATCAAATTAATAAAAATAATTGAAACAACGAAAGGCCCTACTTTGACCAAAACCATAATTTGATACCCAGAAGATATTAAAAGCAACAAATAAAAACATAATGAAAACTTATATACCCAGCAGGTACGTAACAATTACCATAACACAAAATAATGAATGAGTAAACATGAAAAAGTATTAACTGAGGAAAAATATACCCTAGCAATGCTTCTTTTTTGTAGTACAATCGCAATGAAATACATACCGTATTTGCCGGTGTATAAATCGACTTTGTGTATAAGTCGAACAGTGAATATGAAGGTTCAAATAGATGCTAGATCGTTAAGCCTGGTGTATCAGTCAACCCTTAACTTGATCATCTTTCATCCGATCAAACGTGGAAACTTTTTCACGGCAGTTCAAACATGGAAAGTGTATTATTGTTTCACGGCAAAAAAAACTGGTTTACTAAACTTGTCACGTATCCATTTTATCAATAGTTTGCAGAAGTAATCTACACAAAACTACATTAGTTTTCTTGTCTATTACGAATTAATTAAAATGACCATATTTGGTCATTTTTTGCTGAGACATTAATTTTGCTTTTTCTTTTACCTGCGCACCGAAACAGGTGCACAATAATTCATTCATTGTTCGCTTAATTGATTAAGATCAGAGCATAGAGGGTGAGTGTAAAACAATTGCAAGAATGATTTTTGTAACGATTTTAAGTTTAACAACAAGTAAAAAATCACGTATAGTTCTGTTATAATCTTTCATTTTCCATACTTCAGCTGATTTTGGCGAAATCCTTTTGCCTGTTAGGGGATCCTTACTTTTTCTTAATTTCTGTTTGCCTGTTGTCGCCACAGTGCAAACTTTCTAAGGTGAGTGAGGGTTAGGGTCGGACTTTTGTTTCGTACTTTCAAATTCCTTAGAAGTTTGGTGATCAGAATCACACTTTGCATTAGCTGGTAAAGCAGAAATCCTTTTTTTCTTTTATTTTTTAAATCGATTGCTCCCTACAAAGCCGAAGCCACTACTAGGCAGAGAGCTACACACTCCAGGTGACAATCATTTCAACTTTTGGCACTAATTTCTAATTTACCCCTTACCCAGCCATATTAACCCCGAAACATCGGAAGACTTCACGGGGGAACGGGCTGGTAGCAGTACCACCAGGGACGGGGCCGGTAGAATTTGTGTTCTTCCAGAAGGGGATTCGAACCTGGTACCTCTGGTCTGCCAGTCGAACACATTACTGTTATGCCACTGCTGCTTTAGCAGCCACTGACAAAATTGTTGTTCTTCAGGTCTAGCTTATCATGTTTTGAGTTAATGTGAATTTTGACATTGAAGCCCACAATGCAGAACTGGTTAAGCACACCTCAATAACATCAGTGGGTTTTGCGTTCTTTACAGCAGGTAAGCATTGACGGAAATCTCCGCCCCATAACATTACTTTGCCACCAAAAGAAGTATCGTTGTTGCAAACATTATGAAGTAATCGATCGATGGCATGAAAAATATGGGCAGAAACCATTGTGGCTTCATCATGAAATAGGTCCACACTACGCAAGAGAACAAAGTCGTAGATTGGATTACCGAGTTGAATCAACTTCAAGAGGTTGCAAAAACACAACCACATCTTGCCGCTTTCATCCATGGTCTACGACATTGCTACGTCTACATCATGAGAACAACACCCAACATCAAGGAAAAACTAAAATTCTCACTAATTCTCTGAACCATAACCATGTTCAGCATGGGTCCAGTTCACGAAAAGTAAAAGTAGTAAAGTAAAAGAAGTATTATAAGATTGTTTTGTGGAAATAACCAGACATCAACATATTAAGTTTATACTTAGGTATACAAATTAGCTTTTTATAACTACACCTTATTCTTAAATGTACGGAAATAAAATGATGAAGAAATTGATACCTTCCACTATATATTAGAATAACAAATCCTTTCTATGAATATAATGATCTTCACAAGAGTCGTTTACATGAGAGCGGTACTGAACTCAAACCGGTTTGAAATTTCAAAAATACGGGTTCTTATTTCAGTATGGTTCCTGGTGAAACCTTCAACGATGTTTACATGATAACGGCTGTACTGAAATTTTACCCGTGATTTCAAACCTTAGTTCTCAAATAGGTTTGGTATTTCAGTAACGCTTGGAAAGGTAAGAAAGTTTTCACATTTCATTGTTTAATCATAAAATGTGTCAACAAGCATGCGCATATTAATTAAGCTTTGCTGATAGATATGAAAATCTGTACTGAGAAATGTAAATGCACTCTAAATTTAGTGTAGAAACTAGTATCCCGGGTAAAAACTTTTTACCGAAGTTAACTTTGAAAAGGATGGGTCATAATCGCCTTTCCCGTGAACAATCCCCGTGATGAAAATTTCAATTTAGGAATTGGAAATTGAAAATGTAACCATGTTGTAGAGCTCGAAAAACTGATCGAAAAAATGTATGGGGTCGTTTCGCTACGACCAACCGTTGCGGAGATATCGCTGATCAAAAATTTTGATGACGTCATATCCGCAGTACCAAATAAAATTTAGGCCCAAATGATGCGTCACCCCATCACCCATATCGCTGACCCCAAAAAACGTCAGTTATCCCTATTGGTTCTTGAGATATTTCCCAAAAAATGTCGCGTTCGATTGGGGATGCAATGCAAAGATTCCCCGTGATCATAAAAAACTGACGTCAAATGATGCCACGTGCTTTTGGAATGATCGTGAAAAAAGTGTCTCTCACCTCTACCTGGTTTTACGCGCACATAAGAGGACGATGACCGTAAAAATTAAGCAAATATATCACTCTCTAAAATAAAAGTGTGACACACAGCGCAAATTAGTATAATAAGATAGATGATTTGTCGCATAGTATCCCGGGTAAAAACTTTTTACCGAACTTAACTTCGAAAACATTAGGTCAAATCCACCATTCCCGTGTACGTATCCCGTAAATCATAGAAACGCAACTCAAAAACATCCCAGGCGGCGTTGTTCCAAAGTTACTACTCGACTGCAACCATTAATGAATTTTTGAAATGATATGTAGTCTGTTCTTCCCAAAACCATCAACGTCATGATTAAAACCATGAGTTTCATTTCTTTATGTTTTTTTTATTATTACCTAAAAAATTAATACTTGAATTGTAATACCGAAAACCTAATCATGCTATAACAATATTGAAATAAAAAATAAAACAAAAAGAAAGAAAAAACAAAAAGAAAATTCAAGTACGCATTTATCCAAGATAACAATTAAAAACAAAATTTGGTCTATAAAGTCAACCGATACTGTGAGTCAAAACGGGTTCACTCAACACTGGAGCTGAACAGAATAAAGACTTTTACCTGGCATACACAACCAAACATCAAATTAATAAAAATAATTGAAACAACAAAATGCCCTACTTTGACCAAAACCATAATTGAATACCCAGAAGATATTAAAAGCAACAAATAAAAACATAATGCTAAACTTATATACCTAGCAAGTATGTATGTAGCAATTAACATAACACAAAATAATGAATGCCGTAAACAAATATAAACTGAAGAAAAATATACCCCAGCAATGCTTCTTTTTTGTAGTACAATCGCAATGAAATACATAATCCATTCTTCTCTTAAATAACCTTCTCAACATACCATGTGTTTCATTTATACATTTATAAATTTCGTTTATAAATAGCTACACTTTTTCTTTTCTGACCTAAAAGAAAAAGATTTCAGTAAAGAACAGCTACAATACTTACTACTACTGCAACCATATTTAAGCAAACCAAAACAAAAGGCATAAATGGCTGGCAGAAAGGCATGCAGACAAAGCATCAAACATCGTCAATAGATACAATTTGACAGCATAACACGTTCCCTTCTTCCACAGCCATGACAAAGGAAAACAGTCATAGCTGTGGGACCATTTTTAATCTATATATTAATAGCCGATTCTCTGTCTGTCTGTCTGTTTGTTTGTTTGTTTGTAAGTCACGCAAAATGGTAGATTAAGTTATGAGCGAAATTATTTCTTTTTTTGTGTGCGACGTGAGTTCGAACCAAATACATTGCAACCCCAATCGAACGTGACTTTTTTTGGCTGATAAACTAATAGGAATAACGTTTTGTTTTTATCATTATTGTTAGTTTTATATTCCACATTGACTTGGCTTTGAAAACAGTACATCAACTAAATACAAAGTCACTAACTGATTAAATATTTTGGACAAAAAGCAGCAGTGGCAGACCGTGGCAGCATATGTTCGGTTTGCCACTAATTCTTGCCTGACTGTCTGAGACGGATGAACTTTTTTTTGAGCAATCAAAATGTTTAAAAACCGATAGGTAAAAAAAGAGTATCATATCAAAACAAGTTTTTTTTTTTTGCTTTTCTTTTAATAAATTAATTTCTTCTTTTAATTGTTAAGCGTTCTGATCGAACGTGTTTTTTATTCTATTTATTCATTTAGCACGTGCCTTTTTTTTCTCCTCTGTGTGAACTTTTTAAGAAGAGAAACCATTTTCCCCCTGTTTGATAGCACCCATGTTAGAGCGCTTAATGTTTTTAAAACAAAAGCTGATAAAAAGTTTTTTTCTCTCTACGTTTTGAGTGCATTGTTGTACTGATCAACGATTGTTTTAAAGAGGCATTGTACGGCTAAAATTGTAAATATTATCGTCACGTGATCGAACATGAAAAATATAAACAAATATGGCGGCAAATAATCAAGCTTTCTCTGTCGGAGAAGAACAGAGATCTTCTTTATTTCGGGAAATCAACCTGAAATATAGTTTTGACACCTTTTAAACAATATGTTGGTGAAAGAATTCATTCTTCTACAATACGTGTTAGAAGTAATTACTGAATTTTCTCATGAATTATAAGTCATCGTTGTGTGTGAAGAAACACATGTCAACACACAGCTGTCTTAACTCAAGTAAGGTTACTTTTATCATTATAACAGAATGTTGTGGAAGCTAATTCAAAGTGATTTGCCTATTTCATTGCCTATTCCACTCAAAACAAAACTTTTTCTTCGTTGTTTGTTCTCAACGAAACTTAAATTTGATTACATTGACTCACTCGTGCATTTTCAGCATTGTATATGTAACTGGACTTGCAGCAGAAAAGATGGTAAAAGATCTGGTTGCCCCTGCAAGACAAGGGAAGTAAAATGTGGAGAAGAATGTAAATGTGGGAAGAAAAAGAAGGGAGTTGTTGTTATTATCATATATTTAATATTTCTGTAAAAAAAATAAGAGTCTATCGTTGAATCGTGATCTAAAATTTACATTTTGATACAGACGAATGATATTTCACATCGAAAAGGTCATAAAACAGAACTTATTTGTATTCAAATGTTATGTATAAACCCATATCGTTTGAGAAACATAATTGTCAAATGATAGAGAAAAAAGTATGTACATGTTATCCACATATATCTTCTAAATGATACATGGCTTTCGCATCAGAACCACTAAATTAATTTCTTATATAAATTCATAGTCTTTTGGTGCTTTTATTTTTTTGCAACTTGATAACATAAGTGAAAAAATTGATTACAAAAACAGCAATTTTTATATTTATACTAGCTCATCTTGTTCGACATCGTTTCTTGTTTGGCTTTCCACGATAACTCAGATACAGATACGATTGTTTCATAAAGATTAGATGTGGGACATCAAGATTACAACGACCGTTTTTTTCGACAGCCCTATTTTTGTTGATTTCAGCCGTACAATGCCTCTTTAAAAAATAAATAACACATGAAATTTGGGTTTTCTTGGAACCATTGTTTAAACTGATATTTGATATTTGATTTCGAATCTACATTTTTTTAATCAGTTTTTCGAGCTCTACAACATGGTAACACTTTCGGTTGCCAATTCCTTAATTTTATTTTTCGTGAAGTCAACGCATGCTGAACATGGGCGGCGAGCGACGCCGCTTTGGCGGCTAGTTGATCTGTAAATAAATAAATCAAATCAAATCTTCTTTCCTAACTATAAAAATAATAATAGCACGCGTTACCAAAACAAATTATTCTCGTCTTCGTTTTTCATCCAGTAGCATATAAACTAAACGAAAGAACTCATATAATAAGATATCTACTCAAAGCTATAGTATTTAATCTTTCAAAACTAAATTAAAACCATTCCTTACTGTGTAAATAAACATCATTTTGTTCTGCATTTCTTCACTACACTTTCTTCTGTATAGCGATATTTGATAACTA
This sequence comes from Turritopsis dohrnii, assembly GCA_027922465.2. NCBI lineage: Eukaryota > Metazoa > Cnidaria > Hydrozoa > Anthoathecata > Oceaniidae > Turritopsis > Turritopsis dohrnii. The sequence continues at coordinate 534,137 of BQMF02000113.1, read as the reverse complement.
AAACGTAAACAAACATTTAAATACAAATACATGTACCTAACTTGTTCTTTTATTAATCAAAAATAAAAGTTTTATTATAATACCTTTTGTTTGTTTGATCTTTCTGCAGCTAATTTTTAAAAACTTCACTGCACTTCTTCTGTATATCTAAATATGATTTTTCATTGTAAACAAACAACTAACTCACTTACACGTGCTACCCAATAATAAAACGTTTTATAATAATAACAATACCTTCGTGCATACAAACCTGTGTTTCTTCATCAGGTCTTTCGTCGATTTGCTGCCTAAAACAATCAAATTTTAATTAAAATATTCGTATACAAAAAGAAACACGTCTTCTTCGCGAAGTTTCTCGCTCACGAAATGATCGTTGACAAATTTCGAACGAAGAAGATTGCATTGCTCGCACTCCTCCAAAGACGTTTTTCAGCTGATTTCCACTGCGCAAACCAAAAATAACAAAACGGAGGAGCACATACTAATTGCGGAAAATGAAAAAAAGTGTCTCTCACCTCTACGTGGTTTGACGACGAAACAGGAAAAAAAAAGATGGATTTGACCGTGAAAAAAAGTAAATATAAAGTAAATATATCATAAAGTAAATATATCATGGTATGCACAAATGCGAATTAGTATAATAAGATAACCTATGATATAATTACATTTGTCAAAAAAAATATGAAAATTCTATAGCAACTCGCGTAAAAGTTTTTTACGGCTATAATTTCGAATAGGATGTGTCGGAAATAGGCGACGAAAAGTTAAATCACGAAATCGAGACTGGAAAGTGTACTCATGTTGTAGAGCTCGAAAAACTGATGAAAAAAGTGTATGGGATCGTTTCGCTACGACCAACCATTGTTGAGATATTATCGATGAAAGATATTGATGACGTCATTGCCGCAGTACCAAATAAAATTTAGGCCCAAATTTTGCGTCACCCCCTCACCCGTATCGGGGACCCTTAAAAACGTCAGTTATCCCTATTGGTTCTCAAGATATTTCCCCGAAAACGTCGCGTTTGATTGGGGATGCAATGCAATGATTCCTCGTAATCATAAAAAACTGACGTCAAATGCCACGTGCTTTGGAAAAATCGCTAAAAAAGTGTCTCTCGCCTCTACGTGGTTTTAAGCGCACATAAGAAGACGATGACCACAAAAATTAAACAAATATATCACTCTCTAAAATAAAAGTGGGATGCACAACGCAGATTATTATAACAAGATTTATTGAGTCATTTTCCTGTGAACATACAGATAATTAGTTGTTCTCTATATGGACTTGAAGATTTTATCTGCTTACTTGCTTCTCGGGAAGGCCCTTTTCAAATCTATTTTTGTGAAGTTTCTTTGGAAACATGGCAATACCAAAAGTTGTTGCATAACAAGCTTAAATCAAAATACATTCCAACATGACATTCTGTAAATTAAAAACTATACGAGCCAGCCCGCTTGCCGAGCTGACCCGTTTGAAGCTAGGCGGGCTGGCTCGCTAAGCGGGCTGGCTCGCTTACTGTTTTTGCCATGTAATCGCTTTTTATCGGGCCAGCTCGGTTCAGCGGGATAGAAATAAAGGTTAAAATAAACTTTTTCAGACACAGGGAATGTTTATTTCCATAATATAGTAACAATTTCTCGTTTAAGTGTTTTTGGTATAACGTATAATAAAATATCAGTCCATTTAGCTGTAAAGTGAGCATAGTAAACAACGAAAATAAACAATAATTTTTTGTAGCACTTTCTATTTGGATAAACAATCAGCCATCTTGAAATGTCAATAACTTTAAGAATTTTCCGCGCGATATATACTGAGTTGGCCCGCTTCCAGAAAAAATTGAAATTTTCCATATAATCGCACAAATTAAGTCAGCTCGTTTCCATATAATCAGCCCCTAAGTAATAGTTACTCGTTCTTTCAGTTCCCCAGTGGAATAATTAGAAGTAATTAAGAGTTTGAAATAGAGGCGAAACTTAGAGGCTAGGCTATAACACGGTGTTTAAACAGAAATTCGGGAAAGGTCTATTTCCTTATAAACGGATCGTACAACTTGTGTTCAACCAGAAGCAGATTTGAAGTCACAACCTCTGGTAAAACCAATCTTTTATCAGTGTAACAATACACTCAAAACGTAGAGAGAGAGAAATTAAGACAACTATTACGACAAAAGCAAAAAAAAAAAACATTTTGTTTTATGATACTCTTTTTTTACCTATCGGTTTTTAAACATTTTGATTGCTCAAAAAGAAAGTTCACCCGTCTCAGACAGTCAGGCAAGAGTTAGTGACAAACCGAACATGCTGCCACGTTCTGCCACTCCTGCTTTTTGTCCAAACTGTTTAATCAGTTAGTTTCTTTGTATTTAGTTGATGTACTGTTTTCAAAGCCAAGTCAACGTGGAATATACAACTAACAGTAATAATAAAAACAAAACGTTATTCCTATTAGTTCATCAGCCAAAAAAAGTCACGTTCGATTGGGGTTGCAATGTATTTGCTTCGAACTCACGTCGCACACAAAAAAAGAAATAATTTCGCTCACAACTCAATCTACCATTTTGCGTGACAGACAAACAAACAAACAAACAAACAAACAAACAAACAAACAGACAGACAGAGAATCGGCTATTAATATATAGACTAGCCGCCAAGGCGGCGTCGATCGCCGCCCATGTCCACCTGCTCTGTATCACTGTATCAATAAACGTCAAATTTCCTTATAAACGGTTCGTACAACTTGTGTTCAACCAGAAGCAGATTTGAAGTCACAACTTCTGGTAAAACCAATCTTTTATCAGTGTAACAATACACTCAAAACGTATAAAAACTTCAACTTTTTATTAGCTTTTGTTTTAAAAAAGTTACGCGCTCAAACATGGGTGCTATCAAACGTTAGGGGGAAATCGTTTCTCTTCTTAAAAAGATCACACAGGAGGAGAGAAAAAAAGGCACGTGCTAAATGAATAAAGAGAATAAAAAAACGTTCGATCAGAAGCCCTTAACAATTAAAAAAAGAAATAAAATTAAAAGAAAAGCAAAAAAATATTTTGTTTCATGATACTCTTTTTTTACCTATCGGTTTTTAAACATTTTGATTGCTCGAAAAAAGGTTTACCCGTCTCAGACAGTCAGGCAAGGATACGTTAGGATACACTGGCAAACATGCTGCCAAGTTCTGTCACTGCTGCTAACTGTTTAATCAGTTAGTTTCTTTGTATTTAGTTGATGCATGGTTTTCAAAGTCAACGTAGTCAACGTAGTCCTTGGAATATAAAACTAACAATAATAAAAAAAAAACAAAACGTTATTCCTATTAGTTCATCAGCCAAAAAACGTTACGTTCGATTGGGGTTGCAACGTATTTGCTTCGAACTCACGTCGCACACAAAAAAAGAAATAATTTCGCTCACAACTCAATCTACCATTTTGCGTGACTTACAAACAAACAAACAAACAAACAGACAGACAGAGAATTGGCTATTAATATATAGATTACACATACTGTGTTGTCAATCAAGCATGTCTGCTTTCACCTATAATGTATATAATAGTGATTTGGTTATGAATGTATATTTTCACTACCGAAATATGTTTATTTTTTCATTTGGGATTTAGGAAGGCTATTTATCACATTGACAGTATGTTTAGGAAATCGTATTCTGATGAAGTGTGAACATATGTTTTTGAATCAAATATGTTTAATCTGAATACTGGAATTTGACTTTATAAATCATCATTCTAAGCCCTTATTTTTTGAAAATAACTCTCTTTTTTCCTAATTCGGAATGTAGTGCATAATATTTGTTAGTAGAGATTGGTTTTTGATTACATTTGATAGTTATTTGCTTATATGTCTATCCTGAAATAGTAAAAATTAGGTTTGAGCGATTCTCTTTTGATCTTTTGTAAACCTGTATACAAATTTGATTGCATAATCTTGTAAGATGTTATTGAGTTACAAAAAGGAGCTGTTCTGTTGAATTACATTTTCCCCCGTAATTTTATGGTGCAAGGGTAAAGGGTACGAAACTTGTCAAGAATATTGTACATTGATTAGGATGGAATTGCCTTAGATATTGATGTAGTCATTGATGTGTTCTTTCTTACTCCTCCTTTTTGATCATGAACACCTTCACTTAATAATAAATTCAGAATAAGTTCCTTTGTTTTATCAGAGATTTGAGCCGGTGTTTAAACAGGAGCTGCTTTGTCTAGTGCGTGATCTTCACACCCTCTGGCGTCTTGTTTCATTTTAGTTTGTGCGACGTCAAGTGCGAAACCATTGTATTGAGACCCTTATCGAATATGATGTTTAGGGAAAATTTTCTCGGTAACCAATAGGGATAACTGACGTTTTTTAGGATCCGCGATACAGGCGATGGGGTGATGAAAAATTTGGGTCTAATTTTTTTTGGGGGGACGGGTCTGTGATGTCATCAAAATATTTGATCAAGGATATCTCCGGAATGGTTGGTCGTAGCGAAATGATCCCATACATTTTTTTTATCAGTTTATCGATCTCTACCACATGGGCACACTTATCATTGCAAATTCCTTAATTTAATTTTTCGTGACCTCTTTGCGGGTAGTATTATAATACTAGTAACCCGGGTAAAGACTTTTACCAAGTTTAATTTCGAAAAGAACGATGTGACAAATTCGCCTTTCCCAAGTGCGGACCCCGTGACGAAAATTTCAATTTGGGAATTGAAAACAGAAAATGTACCCATGTTGTAGACCTCGAAAAACTGATCAAAAAAGTGTATAGGATCGTTTTGCTACGATCAACCGTTATTGAGATATAGACAATCAAAGAATTTGATGACGTCATATCCGCATTACCCAAAAATATTTTGTCACAAAATTTTCTTCACCCCATCGTTTGTATCGCGAACCTCAAAATACGTCAGTTATCACTATTCGTTACCGAAATATTTCCCCAAAAACGTCGCGTTCAATTGGGGATGTAATGCAATGATTCCCCCGTGTGATCATAAAAAAACTGGCGTCACGCCAACGCTACTGTAGTAGGTTTTTATGTGTTCTTACGTGACGACATCTCATTCAAAATCACCGTTGCCTCATTTTAATGCAGAAGAAAAAAAGTTTAAGTTTACTTTTTTAATTGTGTATGTAAGCCCATTGATGTATACTTTTCATGAATATGACATGATAGCCGCCCAGGCAGCGTCGCTCGCCACTCATGTTCAGCATGCGTCCAATTCACGAAAAATTAAATTAAGAACTGATAAAAATGCATGTGATGGTTTTAACACGGATAAAAATTTGGAAATGCTGACTATAAGGGTGAGCAAAAAATGTCATAGAATGTTCAGCAGAAACATAGATTCTCATGAAAAAGTGTTGACATTACTACAAAGATAGCATAAACAAATAAATAAATAAATAAATAAACCAAATAAAGGTTACCGTAATGCTTCGATTAGACGCCCGGGGCGTTTATTGAATTTTTTTAATTTTTAGGGGGGCTTCTATTCGAGGGGGCGTTTAAAAGAGGGGGGCGTCTATTGAATTTTTGTGAACTCTTCTTTTTCGTAAATATAAACTAAATATAAACATCGATAAAAAATATATGAAATTAAACTTTAAGATCATCGTCAATAAAGACAAAGTTTCCAACTGTTAGTTTAAAATTTAAAAAGAAAGGCGTCTATCGCAAATTTCCATATTTTTATACAAAATGAAAACATTGAGGCTGAAACAATGCAATGTAGTAGTTCTACATGCCTTAATTAGTGTGTCTCTAGAGAGGGGCGTCTAATAGAGGGGGCGTTTATTTAAAAATCTCCTGAAAAGGGGGGGCGTCTATTCGAGGGGGGCATTTAAAAGAAGGGAGGCGTTTAATCGATACATTATGGTATCTTTAATCACTTTTGTGAAAGTGTATATCGACTTCGTTAATGGTCTTCCAATGCGTTTTTTGGTTTAATCCATTTATTCTTGGAAATGATAATTCTCGGTGAATAGTGAGTGCATTGCATCTACGTACGCATGCAGTTGGAATTATCGGATCTTCCGAAAAGTGAATTTTTAAAAATTGATGACATATCATTCGTAATTGAAACCAAAGAATCTAAAAAAATAAATAAATAAAGTTAAGGTTGAATTTAAAATCCGAAATGTGCAGCCGACAATATATCTTCCAACTAAACTTTCATTCACAATTACCTTGACAATGCTATCTAGACTATAGTAGATACGGTTATCCATAGGATACTGTCAGGAAAGGTTTTTCCCATGAACTACCAACACCAAGTCGACCTCAATACTATACTATAAATCTAAAGAATCTGAATAAATATAAGTTAAAGATAATGAATTAAGTTAGTCAATTTTGTCAGTTAGGAAAGATTTATTTATTCATTTACATTTCGCTCCATTGTTCTATTTTTGCTGACATCAGCATATTCCATTCATTATCTTTAACACGGACAATAACCTCTTTATCCTCAATAAACTAAATGAACTAACTTTAAGGAATAGTTATATCTCAAACTGACAAAGAAGTTTTCTCTTAAACCATAACCTGTAATGTCATTTCACAAAACATAGTGAAATAAAGATCAAAGGAAGTATGTATTCCAACTCTACCTGAACTCTCATTTAGATAACAACAGACTTATAGAATAAGATTCGCAAGTGATTTGTAACGACTAAATAAAGAGTAATCCGTATATAACAACATATTTTTTGTAACTAAATAAACTACAATAACTAAATAAACTAAAATAAACTAAAATAAACTATGGTATGGAATTACCATACACTCGACCGCGAATGACTGATTAAACAACCCATTATTCCCTAAAACACAAATTAGAAAAACTATTCGGAAGCTTAAGTAAGTGGGCGCTAATCAGCCATTCACGGTCTAAATTTAATTTGTTGGTTCAGTTCACTTGATTATTTTTCATTTCGAGAATTTGATTATAGACATTTTAAAACTAATTTTAATGAAAACTGAACCTGAGTGTATGGTAACTCCATACCGTATAAGGAATCAGCCCTCACTTAAAGATAGTGAGGACTGACCCCTTATACTTCATTTCATAATATTTGAAATTTTTTTTTTTTGTTATTTTTTTTTTGTGGGGGGACGTAACCTTCCCGGTCACGCCCCCCATTTTTTTCCATATTTGGAAAGCCCTCCTGGACTTCGAGCCAGGATGGGCTTTCCTGTACGTGTTGAAGTGTTGTCGTGTCACTATAATAAAATGATAGAAAGTTAAGTATCAGTTAAGACAATAAAAAAACAAATAGTATGGCTCATACGCAAAACTTCACAACTCACAACATGTGGTATCTTGTGATTCTAAAGAGGAAGATAAAATTAAAATAATAATAAAAAATGCAAATATCATCAAGTCCATGTCAAGAGCCAACATGTATTAGTGAAACTAAACGCTTACTCTGGCCATTTGCTTGGACTAAGTGCCCTATAACATGAAAGATGAACAGTGTAAATACTACATCTATTGAAGTGCATTCTACATGTTAAGAAGGAAAATATCAAACTACCACTATTTGCTCCGATATCCTTATCTATGAATGAAATAGAATGAAATTACAATATATTGACAGTAATATCCAAAAAACAGCAAAAAGAATATAAGAACTTACCTTCTTTTAATAAATCCTCTTCCTCTGAAAGGAAAGGAAAAGTATTAACAACCTAATTACTACATTGATGACATTCTGGTATTTATGAATAAGTCCTTTTACCTTTCTTGGATATATCACAAACTAAAATATAAAAGAAAGTAGTTTTAAATAAACAACCCTTTATTTTTTGTATAATATTAACAGTTTCATTTGATAACTTACCACCATCTTCTTCACCGTCAACTTCAACTAAAATAACAAAGACATTTAATAACCTCTTCAATAATCCCAAATATGATGAAAAAAACTAAATACTTACTATCCACAACCGAGCTTTTAGAAACTAAAATAAAACAAAAATCATAATATGACAAAATCATATTTCATTCTTATTTCAAAATGAAAAAAGCAGAAAGATTATTACCATTTTGTGCTGAAACAGCCATTATTATTAATTATTATTATTAATTCACTAAAAGAAAAAAGTACTAAGAGTTACACTTTTCAAAGACAACAGCATGAATGCCCTGACTTTTGGTTCATGGTTTGTGCATGCAAGGACTATCTCATAATAGACTCTAAAAAACCAAAGTAAGATGATATCTGTTTCCGATGAATTGATAAAAAGCATGCACAATCCATGTTAACAGAGTACACGACGTGAACGTAAGTCAATGGGACTTGTACTCCACCTAAAAAAACAAATGTACAGAAACAAAATGTTTTTTAGGTAAAATAGTTCAGTAACAATAAATGCATATCATCTATTTTCAGCACTACACAAAGTAATTGTCAGTGATTTAACAAAATAGCATCACTCAATCCACCACTACAGTTGAGCAACACAATGTCACAGAGTTGGTATACCAACTTAGCCGAAAAGCCGCTTTTAGACAACTGCAATGATAGTCACTCTCCAAATGAGTGAGGATATCAAAATGCTCACTGGAAAAGCAGTGTTTTCATTTCCGGTATTTTTGTAACTCACTCAACAATACAATACTTTTGTGGATATGAAAAGATATGCAGAATAAAGTTACTGTAATACTTGTGGAAAGACAACATTTTGAGTATACATCTTTCCATTGATATAACCTTGTTTCCCAGTAGTAGCAACTTTGATTTTCACATTATCAAATGCCTTTGCTCTGGAACATGCAACATATAGTTGACCGTGAGAAAAACACGGACTCTACAAAAACAAACCAATTTTTTTAAATGTTTGACCTTGACTCTTGTTAATAGTGAAAGAGTAGGCCAAACGGATAGGCAATTGTCTGCGTTTCAATATAAAAGGCATACCTGTATCTGAAGGTGACAGTTCAACCCTAGGTATGAAAATGATTTCTCCAACTGCTGACCCTGTCAAAACTTCAGCTTTAATAAAATTATGAGATAGTTCGCGAACAATCAAGCGGGTGCCATTACAGAGACCTTTCCTGATGTTCAGATTCCTCAAAAGCATTATGATAGCCCCAACTTTAAGTTTCAAACAATGTGGAGGCATACCGGAAGGTGTTATGCTGTTCAGAAAATCAAGCGGATAATTTTGCCGCTCGTCTTCATCATCACATACCACTTCATCAGCACTGTAATAACAAATTCAGTGCCGTAGACACGAAATTTTTTTTAGGGGGGCCCTGATGTTTAGTATCTAATGAGGCCCCACCATGGTTTTTGGGATTTTATACCCTCTAGATTAGCTAAAACTGCATTTTCGAAAGTCAATTTTAAACAATAAGATATCCAAAATGACATGAAATTCTAGTATATTTTCAAGTTTCTAAGAGACTATCTTTGTTATAAACTCTGCATATATCCCATTACATTTTTGATAAGTACTACAATGGATATTGAAACAAAAATAGCAGCAAATGCTTTATAGCGCGAAGTGTCCAAAGATGTTTTTTCTTGTGTCGTATTTGTCGATGAACTCTTCGCAACAGCTTTTAAGTCCAGTTTATTAACAGCATCTTTGTGGATGTGAAGAACGAGTAAGTTATCTTTCCTCTTTATTGTTGTTATCATTCCTTTGAATCACCATAATGCAACACTTGCTGTATTGATTTATCCTGTTATTTCGTTGTGTCGCGCGTGTCACCTCAAATGTGCAGTAAAAGGGGGAAATATTAAGCAAATATAAAGGAAATAAGGAAATGCAGACAACTCGAGAAGAAAACTTTATTTCTGATCTAAATCTAAAAAAAACCATAATCTGAAAAAATTTTGGGGGGGCCCGGGCCCCCCTCGCCCCCACCGGTGTCTACGGCACTGAAATTGCATCTCCTTCTAATCTTTCCAACACCTCATTGTTAATGATCAATGATTGCTCGTTTGTTGGTGTCAGAATGGCTGTTGAGGCGTATTCGTGAGGTTCCAATCCGTCATACATCACCGATATAATTGAAGTGTTGTGGGGAACAACGCAACAATTGGGGATTTCAATAGAACCCTTAGCCGGTTCATTTTGTTTTGTTGGCAGTTCACCATTACCAAGTTGTAATAACCAAGCACAGAATTCTTGTTCTTCCAGCCTGGCTCTCATGTTCTCGGTAAGTGAGTACTTTACCACTGATGCCCACATAACAGAACTTGTCAAGCAAACTTCTATTACATCAGTTGATTTTGCTTTCTTCACAACTGGCAAACACTGACGAAAATCTCCGCCCCACAAAAGTACCTTTGCCGCAAATGTCACGAAGCAGCCTGTTGATAGCATGGAAAATGTGCGTAGAAACCATTGTGGCTCCATCGATCAGAAACAGGTCAATACTTGGAAGGTATTCTGCATGTTTAGATGTTGGCGTTATGTTACATACACTGTTTTCTAAAACAGGAACAGGCAAACGAAATAAGAAATGCAATGTACAAGCACCAGATAATAAAGTGGCTGCAATACCTGTGAATGCAGCAGTAGCAACTTTCCAACCTCTGGCTCTACATGCTGTAATAACATAGTTATATGTAAATGTTTTACCTGTGCCAGCTGGTCCATCCAGATAAAACAATGTTTCAAGTTGTGCTAAACCATTACGCACATTTGAAACAGCAGACAAAATTGCATCAGCCACAGCTACCTGCTGTTCATTAAGCTGAGGCCTTACCTGTTGTACCCTGTCAATGTAAACATTTACATCCACTTCTTCCTCGGGGATCTGTTGAACCAACTCTGGAAGATTAAATTGAGTTAAGGACATACCGAATTGTTTCAGGACATTATCAATATAACCCAAAGCTCTTTGTTCTGCTTGGGCAAGAGCTAATGTTCGAGTGTAGTCCTCACACAGATGTTCCTTGAATGTATTCCACAACTCAAGGGGATTGGAGGGTTCGCAGTGTGTCAAAATCGTGACAAACAGCTGTCTCATCTGTTGGGGCATTTGAAAGGTTGACGCCTCTTCCAATGTGTTATGCCACTCTTCATCATCTTGTAAAAGACCTCTGGCAATACACGCTTCTCGGAATGTGTCGTAAACCACTCCATTGAAAGTACGCAGATATTCGAATGATGTGGCACCTGGAACATGCAGCAACAAAACCCGAAGGAAAAAACGTTCTCCTTCTGATGGACGGGCATTGTATAACCGAGCGACAATCGGTTTGAATGTCTTTTTTCGTTTTTGCCATTTTTTCTGTTTGTCATGAAAGACATAATGATATGGAATATCTGAATAAAGAAACTGTTGAGCATCAGGATCTTCCACATTCAGCTTAAACCATGCTGTTAGGTGACTATCTTTCAATGCCCCTTCAGCAGCTGCCTCTTCCTCACCAGCTCTAAAATAAACCTGATGACAATTAGGTAAATGAACAGCTAATCGTTTGATAGTGTGGGATTTATCATTCATGGAGAACTCGAAAATTCTCCACAATGCTTCCGGTGCACTGACATATCGAGCATCTAGAAATGTTTTAATTTCGTCATGCTCCAGACATTCATTAATCTCAACATTAGCACGATCATGTCCTTTGTAAATGTATTTAAAGAGATATTTCACACTTTTTATCGTGGTACATGCTTCCAAATTTATGTGAGCATTGTATTTTTTTGACAACCACGGGCAGTATGGTACAACCCATTGATTATCCAAGTCCACGTTTTTGACCCTCACTGTACGACCATCATTGCGTCTGCGATACATTGGATACCCATTTGCATTCATTTGGGTTGCATCACAGAATGGCTTTGGAAAATTTTTGGTACAGTTGCCATCATCATCCATGCGGACTGAATAAGGATTTGCATTCCCACAGGGACCATGAATCATACATGATCTGATGATGTTATGTAGCTCTGGTTCAAGTTCAGGATCTGGTATTTCAGCAGAAATTAAGCTGTCAATATCATCAGCATTCTGCAGTTTGTCCTCTTGAGCTAAATGGATAAGAATATGTGCATGAGGTAAAGAACGTTTCTGAAACTCAATAACATACAGGTGCGAAATGGATTTCCCCAAAACACCATTTTTAGTAATATCCTCTAAGAGTGATTTCAATTTCAAATTAAAAACACGTGCAACCAAGTCAGGTCGATAATGTGCTGGCTCATTATCCAAATTTTCAGTAATTTCTCGCCATTTGGGATTGCACGTGAAAGTGCAAAACAAATCTGGTTTTCCCATTTTAGTGACCATAGCCATAGCATCTTGATAATTTTGTAGCATGGCTCTTGGACCACCCTGAAATGAAGAAGGTAGAAGTACTGGTCTGCCTGCATGAAGGCCACGATTTTCCGCAACATTGGCAAGATGATCAATAAGGCCTTGATATTGTTCAACCCGAAGAGCTGCCTGGTTCATCCGTATGAAATGCAAACGATTAGCTTCAACTTTACAATAGCTATCCACGGCATATTGTTGAAGTAATCTTTTACCTTTTAAGATGGGGCTAAACGCGTCTCTAAAGGCAAACCTAAATGTGTAATATTGCAGCATGGTCGTGCGACGTTGCTGACCTACTGCATATTCTGCTACATGAGGAATGTCGGAACTCCAACCCAACTCTCCTCTTGGAAAAAATACAGGATACACCATTGGATCGATATTAGGTGATTGCGCAGGCAAATCCTGCAATGGTCTATCTCGAGGGTAAACAACAATGTCTCGAGCTAATGGTGGTGCACCATCTTCACCAACAAAAACAGCTGCTACTTCATCGTGATGAGGTAGATTATATCAGCGGCGGTCACCCCCACTTCTCAAGTGCATTCTTACCTGAAAATCAATAGCAAATTATCAAAAGCCGTTGAAAAAGATCGTTGGAGTATAACTATCTATTTGCACTTACCTCAGATGGGTGACGATTCTGTTCATTTGCGAGTTGCAATTCCTCCGCCTCTACCTCACCCATGTGTTTATATGCAGCTGCATATGGACTCTCCCTTAAAATGATATCTTGCAAAGTTTGCATGACTTCAGGGGAGCAACCTTGATTTTCTGGTCTTGCCATTCGCTCGTTGAATGCATCCATACCATCATAAATATAAAGTTGACCATAGGATGGAGGAACACCTGGTGGTGGGTGTAAATTACCCGTTCGGTGACATACCTGGACATTTATACGAAAAACTGGTGGACCACGACCTGGCGGTACAGCCAATTTTGCACCCATGGAAGCAAAAGCAACCGAACTGTTGAACTTTCGAATATTTTCTTGAAAGTTCTTTGCTTGATTGTTATTACCTAATAAAAGATCTTTAAGGTCATTAGGATAATAAATGTTATCTAAATGAACTTTACCATTGTGACAACACTTAAAATTAGTTTCCGCAGCAAACATCTTGGCACCACAAAATTGACAGATCTTGTCCATGGCACCAAGATAGTGTAGCTCAGGTAATTCCTCTTGCCGAGCTGCGCGATGCAAGGGTGGAACAGCATTTCGTTGAACAGCACGCCTTGCCCTCATGCGATGAACATTAGCATTTCGCCGGGCTAATCCTTGACCGTCATCTTCAAGTTGACGATACTGAACACGTCTTTCAGCATTATTGATTCGAAGTCGTTCATTTTCTGATGCGACCTGCTGAATATTTGGTGGCTAGATATTAATGTTTTGCTGAAGCTGTTGGCGCCTTGCCTCAGCCACATCTTCATGTGCATGCCGACGCTGAATAACAGAGCGCATTTGCTGCTGATCAGGTGGCTGGAGCACAAACTGGCCATTCCTAAAAACTGCTTGGAAGCCAGGAATAATATTAGTGCCTCTTATATTAAACATCACAGTTCAGAAACACTAACAACAAAAAAAAGAAAGATATAGCTACCAACTGTGAATAAACAGCACAAATCTAGGCAGAAGCATAAGGAAACTGACTAATACAAAATAAAAAGAAATAGCCGAAACTGTGATAATAATCTTCAACGAACCTTTCTATCTAAGAACTAACTTCTTTTTTGAAAATAAACTGGAGAAACTCAACGTACAAAAACGAACCTGGAATGCAGACAGAAAACGTGTTAGAAGACAGAAAGAGTAATAGGTTTTAAACATAAACAAAGGATTAGCAGTTCTTATAAACAATAGATAAACAGTTCTTAGGAAAGGATAAACACTGGTAATAAACATCGGAAGAACCACCGTAAAGTTTACCATATTTAAATTATTATGAAAACAAATAAAGAGATCTCACCTCGTTGGCGTATATTTCGTACGTATAAACAAAACAATCTTTCGATCAACAGGGCAGCAACCACAACAAATAGAATGATCTAATTAAATAAGAAAATCATCATACATTAGCCAGTAAGTAGCCTATTTTAAAATTTTAAACAAACGGTTTACCTGATCTTTCGCTTTCCATAATACAAACAAAACAATGTATATTTATTATCTATATCAAGCGTAACTGGAAAATTAAAAATTAATTTGTTTACGTTCTGAACGAATTGGTTGCTATAGTTTGCCCGATTCTGGAAACCAATTTTGATTGGCCAAAAAAATTCACGTCAATCAAAATAATCAAAACAATCAAAATAAATGCGCATTGTATAGGTTTCCCGAAAGAAACGTCACACTTAGATTATGTATCATGTACACATGTATACTGATTACGTAACTTTAAGAAGTGACTCTCGGCTTCTACCAGGTATTATGCGCATTGTGTTGGTCTCCCGAAAGAAACGTCGCACTTAAATTACGTAACATTAAAAAAAGTGTCTCTCACCTCTACGTGGTTTTACGACGAAAAGGGAAAAAATAAGAAGGATTTGACCGTGAAAAAAAACAAATATGTCACTCTCTAAAATAAAAGTGGTATGCACAATCGCGGATTATTATAATAAGATTAACCTAAAAGAATATATTAAAAGACCATGAAAATAAGGTTCTGGCAGTGTCTGAGGTAAAAAGAGCGATACAATAATGCAAAAGGTTCAGGTTTGTTAGAACAGCGACAGAAATTCCCATGAATAATTCAGATTTAATAGCCATAAGATAATATAAATGATATCTTAGTATCACACACCCCACCAAAACTGTTTCAAAAAGACCTGCATCCAGTGTAGGTTTTTACAGGTGCCAATAAAGAATACGTGTCAATTGTAGTGAGCAAAGGCATATATTTTATAAATTGTTACTTGTTGTAATACAAAAGTACAACAAAATATGTTCGTTCAACATTATATCCAAATTTGCCATAAGGAAACAAATGTGGAAATGCCATTTCCTCACAATATTCATCAGCATATATAGGGATTGCTCTACATCCTTCACCAGGGGCAATGGTAACCATATCATCATTAACAAAAATAGGTATTTTCGGTGTCATGACGGTTTCATTTGAAGCTGCTCGGTGCTCATCTAATGGGTTGTCATAGGGTTCATTATCATTTCCATCAGCTTTACTTAATTCATTTACTTCACTTACTTCATCATCATCAAAATTATACACATCTTCAGTAATATTAGTCATATCAACAATTACATTGCTATATAAATGATTGTTACCTTTCAAAAAGTCTAAGGCTTGTACAAGTAAGTCGGGTCTTACAGGTTCAAAGTAAACATGTCCATGATACATCAATTTTCGCTTTAATTTCAGCAACAGTAAATCGTGACTATCAGCAGGCCTTGGCAAAATATTGCTGACACTTTCAGTATCTATTGGTACGTTGCAAATTGCTCCTTTCACTTTGGGAAAATTTCCTTTTGGCATTATCACAACTTTCTTGAATAGAATTCATTTTGAAATAAGAACTTTTTCAAACGATTGATAGCAGTTAGGTGTTGCGGTAAATCATAAATTTCCAGTTTGTTCCAAACAGCCTGGGTTGGTAATTTTTTCGCCAACAGCTTTCGGTGACAAGTAATACAAATATATACTATACCATCAAAACTTAAAACAATTGAAAACTTAAAATCAAAAGTTTCAATATTATATTTACTTTCATCGAAAGAGACAACAGATCGCTTATACAAACAACGATTACATGAAACACAAATATAGTAGGGTCCTTCATTAATCATTTGTTTGAATGATTTAATACGTTTTTCGGCTGTTGTAAATAAATTTCTTTTAGCAGCAACATGTTTCTCCCTTTTACTTCTCAACATTTCTTTATGCTCAGGAGACTGCTTTTTGTCAAGATATTTGCAATGATGCTTTGGGCTACCTTTCATGGATGCATATTTTTTTTTCGCCGATTCTTTTACTGCTTCCTCATTTTCTTGATACAATTTCCATTTCTCTTCCAGTTTTTTCTTGTGTTGTTCTGTACCAATACTTAGCCAGTATTTTTCACGGAGAGATGCTTGCTTTTCAATATGTTGAGGGGTATCCTTGTTTTCCAAATATTTCTGATGAAAAAAGTCTTTATTTTCCAAGTATTTTTGACGTAATGTGTCTTTATTTGACAAATATCTTTGGTGAAAACTTTCTAACTTTTTCAAATGTTCATCATTTTTTAGAAGGTGATCTTTTCCTTTAACTGTATCTTTACTTTTAGTGGTATTCTGTTCATCACGCCAACGCTTTAAGAGGACTTCATGATTTTCAGGCTGAAGCTCTTTCGATAACTCTAGTTTTCACTTCTTAGCTGCACCACTTTTCGACATTTTGTTTCCTGATTCTATCAATTCAACCATCAGGAATTGGATTTGACATAACCTTGTATTATGATCAATCAAGTGAACTTCTGTGAGGTACCTTTGAAGTTGCATTATGCTTGAAAATTTCAACAAAGTTGCAGATCCATCTTCAACAGAAACACCTTTGTCATTCCGACTGTGTGAGTCAAATACTTAAAATGCCGTTTTGTCCCAAGCAATACTAAAAGTCATTTGATTTACAAAGAAAATCATGCCATTACTTTTTCCAGAAAGACGATTGAATGATACTTTTAAAAAATTGTAGTTACTTCTATCTATTTCAGCAGTCACATTTTCCACATATGATATGACAAATTGATTCTGTTCAATTTCCAATCGATGTGGTAGATCATCTACTGACAAATACCGAAACAAATTCAAATTTTGAAATACCGGGTGAGCCAGAAAATCGGATATTGTTATAATCGGATATTGTCTTAAGATAAATAAAATATCTTTATGAGGTAGATTCTACAAGGTAATGGGGAGAAATAGGCAAATTTTCAATGAAAAAAAACAAACCGGTTCAAAAGATAGAAGGATTTTAGGAAAAAGTCTGAAATTTCGTTGTGTATAAAAATGTTTAAAATTGAGGTCAAAACATTTTTTATAAAACTCTCTTAAACTGTGCAAATATTTTCCATACCTGCTAACAACTAATGAAAAAGTTAACAAAATAACAAAAAATTCAACCAATTCTCTAAAATAAATTTAATCGAAAACCATTTTGATACATTGACCGCCCTTTTCATTAACAGCTTTTAAGCGTGGAACAAATTCTTTTAAAGCTTTACGGACTTCGGGCCAAAATTTTTCGATTTTCCTTTTTAGTTCTTTTTCATCTTTAAACGATCTGTTTAATCTGTCTCCATATACTTTCACTTTCATTTTATCCCAGAAGTAGTAATCTAGTGGACTACAGTCTGGGGAGGCGGGCGGCCATTCATTGTGCTTAACAAAACGCTTTCTCAGTTTTTCTGTCAACAGATTTTGTACAATGTTTCAACGATGTGATGGTGCGCTGTCTTGAATAAATATCCAGTCATTTCTATTCATCAAACTGTCAATTTCAGGAAGCAGTTGTTTTTCTAAAGGCGAATCTCCACTAGACGATTTTTACAACGATCGTCATAAACTTTTGTGACGACACATGCACAGTTGAACATTTTTTGACGATCGTCAAAAACTTCGCACCGTAAATAAATGTTAGTGGAGAACACCGAACGTGAAGAAATTAATTTCATTCAGTGCGAACAACCAAGATGTCTGCTTTACATATTCGTTATTTAGTTTATTACGAAGAAGACTTATATTGTATTATTATTTCTTCAAAAGAAGACAACGGTTGAGCAAACAATGCAGACCCGCAAAACGCCGATTTTGGGTGCGAAAACTTTATGAGGAGCGAGATTTTAAGGGAGAATTCGAATTGCTTGTTCGTGACTTGAAGCTATATGACCATGAGGTGTTTTTCAAGTATTTTAGAATGACGCCAAAATCCTTCGAAAAATTGCTTGGGTTGATTGCACCACTCATAACAAAGGAAACAACAATAATGCAAAAAGCAATTAGTCCAGAGCAAAGATTAGCTATGAGATATCTAGCAACTGGTGACGCTCACACTACTATAGGTACAAATTACAGAGTAAGTCCTACTACAGTGGGTAGAATTACACATGAAACATGTCAAGCGATTTGGACTAAATTGACTGATGAGGGATATATGAACGTTCCTTTAACGGCGTGTGCCTGGTGTAAAATAGCTTACAGTTTTGAAAAACGCTGGAATTTTCCTAACGCAATAGGGGCAATCGACGGAAAACATGTTGTTATGTTTGCACCTGCTGGTGATGCATCAGGATATTTCAACTATAAGAAAACTCACAGCATTGTACTGATGGGGGTTTGTGATGCAAACTACCGTTTTACTATGGTTGATATTGGTGACAGTGGTCGTCAGAGTGATGGCAGTGTTTACGCCAATAGCCATCTCGGATATGCCATAGAAAATAACAGATTCAATATACCAGAAGATTTTAAAATCAGAAAATCAGAAAGAATTTTGCCTCACGTTTTTGTTGGCGACGATGCCTTTGGATTGAAAAGGCACATGATGAAGCCATACCCTTTTTCTAGTTTGTCGGAAGACAAACTAGTTTTTAACTATCGCTTAAGTAGGGCACGTAGGATAATTGAAAACACATTTGGTATTGCTGCTAGTCGTTTCCGTATCTTTCATAAACCAATAATAGCTCAAGTGCATAAAGTAATAGCAATAACAAAAGCTGTTGTAGCTTTACACAACTTTCTAATGGATAATACAGAAAAGAATGGGCAGAACCGCTATTGTCCTCAATCTTACACAGACACCGATGGCCCTAATGGATTTCGACCTGGAGATTGGAGATTAGACGCACAAAATGTCAATGGGCTGATGTCAATCAGAAATCTAGGTGCTTCAAATAACTATGGTGTAGAAGCCAAATGGGTGAGAGACCAGTTCAAAGAGTACTTTAATAATGAAGGAGCTGTTGATTGGCAATGGGGTACTGTCAGAAAAGTGAACTAGATAAAATATATAAATTTATCCAGAAAACTCTATATCAAAAAGTAACTGGTTAATTTTGATTTTAGCTAATCTTAACTGTCTGTTATCAAAACTTTGCAAAACAGGAATTAAGCTCTGACAAAAAGATGTTGCTTCATCAATTTTTGTTTCTTTTTCCATTACTTTCATCATCTTATCATCCATTTCTTTAATGTGTTTAAAAAAGTTTTCATCATTACTTGGTTCGTTTGTGCATGATGCTTTTCGTTTGTTGCTTTGTGACTTTTTGCTTGGTGGGTTTTCAATCGTGGTTGTTGGAATTGGAGATGCAATGCTAGACAACCCTGATGGACTTGATAGCATTGTTTCTGATAACGGTGTTGATGGCTGCAAGTCCATACTATGATTGTTTATGTTTAAATCAATAGTTGTGTTAGAATCAATCCGGTTTTCCACTAAATGACTGTCTGTGCGTTTGTTTGAACTTTTCTCATGCAAAAACCTCATTACCTCAAAATATTTGCATGTAGGAAGTGATGAAGCAGCCACACCGGATCTGGTCATAGCATTCCTTTTATTAAGACACTTTTTAAGTGAATCTTTGAGGTTCTTTAATATCTTCTGCAGGAATGGCACTAAAAGAAAAAAAAATAGCTATCAGAGGTAACAATAATCTTTCATTTCTTAAATTGTATGACTGAGAAGGCATTGGATTGCATTGTGTTTTTGATATACTGTAATTACTTTATACTCACAGTCAAATAAATAGATCACTCTCAAAATACACAAAATACAATGTGACACCCACCATTTTTATTAAAGCATGCTGATAATTCCTTCCAGGCATTATTCTTCACATTCCTGTTCTTGTATAAGGGATCACTAGTATCCCAAAGACATTTATATTCTCTCACAGCATTTAAGAAAGTTTCCTTGCCAAACTCTTCTTCATTCACGAGATTGTGCTCTTCTGATCAGCCTTTCTAATTCGCGTCGGCATTCTGCAAATGCCGACGTAAATGCCGACCTATTTGGCGAAATTGTAAAGTTACGTCGGCAATATTTTTGCCGACGTAAATAATTTTGAACCAAACTGAAAACTGTTAAATAATTTCTTTGGCCTTATCTTGACGTTCGCTTGTCTCAACTACAGTCTAGAAAAAAGTTTTTCTACCGACTGTGTTTCAATTAATTCCGGGTTCGCGTTCCACAACTTGTCTACCATCTTACTTTAGGCAGTTTTAAGTATGACTTACACGGAATGAGTATAAAGCCTGATTTACACGAGAGTACGGCAACTTGTGTCTAATAGATAGACGATCTTATCGTCCGTTTAGAAATCAAATCGGGAAAAATTTGACGCGGGAAAGAAAGGAAGAAACTTTGAGATTTTTTCTTTGATAGGTTTTCAAAGGAAATTTACTTAATAATAGTATATTCAGACATCATTTTCAAAACAGAACAAGTTAGATTTAGTGGACTATTGATTAATCTAAAAAATACCCATTCACTCTCCCAGGTCGGCACAGTTTTGCTATTTTTCGTGAATTGGAAGGATTTCAAATTGCCGACGTAAATTCTACTTTTGCCGACGTATAATGGATTTTACGTGTTTTGCGTCGGCAATTTTTTGCCGAGGTAAACGAATCTGAATTAGAAAGGCTGTCTGATGGAACGTTAACAATACGTTGAGAGTTAACACACAGTGGATCATTAAGAAGCTGGAGAACTAAGTCACTGTAGTTCGTTGTTGTTGAGCAAGATGCAGGAGCAGACACAACGTGATCTTTGGACGCCATCTTGAAATCTTCTCTGAAAAATTCTGCAAACTGATTGGTTTAAAACTCGACGATCGCCGGTAACTTGACGAAAAGTTGGAATCATTTCTACTTTTCGTCAAGCAAATTTTTTCGTCGCAACGATCTGTTATTTTCTTCTGCGCATGTGTCGTCACGAAAGTTTATGACGATCGTTGTAAAAATAGTCTAGTGGAGATTCGCCTTAATTGTTTCTTGCATGTTTTAGAGTTCACTTTCAATTCCTTGTTATTCACAAAGAAAGGTTTCGTTGCTCCTTTCCACGTGACACAAGCCCGGACTGTAACCTTTTTTGACTGCTTGTTTGTATGTTGGAAAAGTCGTGTATCTTCGATTTCGTCTTTCTACCATCACCTTAAACTCGACTATTCTGTGGATTAAGTGGAACTTCAAGTGTGAAATCTTTTTCGTAAATAGTACTCAACCAAAACAAAAAATAATCATCCTATGCGACATCATTTTTAAACGAATCAAAACCTGCTATAATCACTGAAAATAATTTTTCAAAAGTTCTGGAAAAGATATGGAAGGAAACTTTGGTTTAAATAATGTCAAATAACTTGATCTAAAACCCATGGAAATATGATACATAAAATGTGAATCGTCATAAAGAAACATGCGATTGAATTTTGGATGCGTTTTTTCTGGCCCACCCTGTAACTCGCTACCTTTAATCATGACGTAATCAAGGTCGGTGGTTTTCCAAAAAAACATGCTCTTAAATTTTGACCAGCGTAATCCAACCAAAGAATTACAGGTACATGATGCTGGTCAAAATTAGTGTGACATTTTTTTATCACCAAAAAAATGCAAAATTTAGACTTTTTGTGATATCTTATTTATTACTTTGTCATTTAGCTTGAGATTTTATGAGGTGAAAGGTCTAATAGAGACGAGTCCATTTATATAACTATTTTTGTGAATTTACGGTAGGGCAGAGTTGCCCCTAAAAATTTTTCCGCCATTCGTGTACATACTTTACCGAATGCGTTCATTACGAATTTGCCGAATGAGATTATTTCAGTCAATAATACTGTACCGAATACTTTACCGAATGCGTTCATTACGAATTTGCCGAATGAGATTATTTCTCAGTCAATAATACTGTACCGAATGTAGTGGTCTACTGAAAATCAGCTATTTGTGCTCGAATAGAATATACTTTGCAGAGTGGCGTCTATTTTTCAGTATTGCCTTAATTTTTATGTATTTGTTGTGTTTGCGTTCTGTGATAATGTTTAATGTTTTCTTTTTGAGGAAGAGGGTCGTTAGCACAGAAGAAGAAAATATTCGATGCAGTTTTTTCATATTGTCAAAATCGTACATATTAAATCTAAATAAATAGAGCGTTATAAAACTGCAGATACAATATAAATATAAGTAAATAAAATATGAATACAAATATGATCAAATGGTACCACAGTTGAAAAAGCTATCATTTCTTGCATCTTCCAGAGTCATGGACAGGCATTTGCAATGATACCATTGTGAACAAATAGAACATTCAACCCAATCATTTAAAGTAGGGCTTTCTTCTGCATCAAGATTACAGACCTAAAAAGTTAAACATAATTATTGAAAAACACCATTTCAGTTTGACTTTTTCTATGATTTCAACTGATTACAGATATTAAGGGAAAAAATTTCATGAAACCTTGCAAGAGTTGTGTTTTTTTGAATCAATTGTACAATTGTGAATAATCGTCTTAAATATACTTTGACGGTAGTCTTCAGAATTAGAAAATGCTTTCAAAGAACCGCCTATAAAAAAAGAGTAAAATTCTTATATTTTGACATTCAACAATATTCAGTGTCATTAGCGAAGCAAATACTTAACCTGTTGATAATTGATAAGCATAAAAACAGCAAAGAACCCCACAACTCCTTGAGTCCGTTTGAAGAGAATAATCTTCCGAAACAATAGCGTCAATCTTCTTTCCAAATTTTTCATAAAAAAGATGTTGGGCAGCCTTTATTTGACCATGTGTTGATTTCGACATATTGGTCATTGGATCAAAATGGATCAGCTGTCTCTCATTTACTTTAATTGCCAGAAGAGTCCAATGTGTCTAATCAGAATAAATTGAGAGATATGAAGTCATTTTCTTTAATGTCATTTTAAAATTTTATTAAAGTTTGTGAAACAAATATAAAATACCTGAGATTGGTTGCATGGTATCATTACTAGATTCACTGCTGAAAGATCTTTATTTGCCCAAAGAAGTCGCAATGATGATTTTCTTGTCATCAACATTAACGATTCCGTGCCACCTACAAATAACATTTTTTGAAACTTCTGGCTGATTTTATGAAGAAACCCATCGATAATTTCATCGGATAACCAACCAGTTGCAGAACGAGGCTTCTTTTCATTGCTTAGGAAGTTTACTTCTAGACTTAGCAAGGACGAATAATAAATATTGATAGCACCACTATCAAAAGTCAGCATCAAATCCTCTGGTTTTGCACTCAACCTCGGAATGATTGGCATCTTTTTTGGTGTAGATTTCAGCATCTTAGTCACCTTAGCATAGTCAATTTGGGCTTTTTGCGATGGCTTGGCTGTTGATTTTTTGGTTCGGAAAAACTTTGTTTGCAGATCGAGTTTTTCATTTGGGGCAAAGTTTTCAGCTGGCTGCATTGATGTCATTTCAGCCGTAGCTCTTTCTTTCAGGTTAGTAACTGCTTCACATTGCTTGATTAAATCCTCCAGCTGGAGGTTAATGTATGCAATGTGAAGTCTTTTCACATTTTGATCTTCACACATTTTCAATAGATCCTCTATGTTCCCTTTGAGTCTCTTCTGTCTTCCTAACATGCGTCTCTTGAAACGGTTCTTGGTGGAATAATTCAGGCTTAGCTGTCTCCACAGGTGAATCATATTTTGCTTGATCGATGTACTCTTGTAAAGACTGAACCTTGTGAATGTGCTTACAAAGTGAATCACGGTCATCACAGTTGC
This sequence comes from Turritopsis dohrnii, assembly GCA_027922465.2. Lineage (NCBI taxonomy): Eukaryota > Metazoa > Cnidaria > Hydrozoa > Anthoathecata > Oceaniidae > Turritopsis > Turritopsis dohrnii. The sequence goes on along the minus strand of BQMF02000113.1, from coordinate 510,098 downwards.
ATTTATAAATATGCTGACAAAGGCCCTTGCAAGTAATGTGCATACACCTGCAAATGAAGAAAACATAATATTACATTTATTAATACGGATTCATAAGAGAGACCTGACAGTATTCGTTTGCAAATTGTTTTTAAGCAAATATTGTAAATGATTTGATAATGTCAGAGAAGGAATTAATCTTACTTTATCGAACAGTCATCGTCATCACACTTCTCTTTGATTTTCGACACAGTATAATGAATAACTTTGTCACTTTGAGACTTAACTTTCCACTCATGAAGTTCTTTCGACTCTTCAACATCCTCGTCAGGAATTTTCAAACCACGAACATGCCTTGCCTCCAGTGTGAGACATTTCTCTTCAGGATAGTAACAAGATTCGCGGACGTGCCTGAAAGAAAATTTAGGAGGAGATAAATAAATTAACGAAGTAAAAAGGGCAATACCCACTGAAAACCCAGGTTGAAAAAAGCATCTGCACAGTTAAATTCGTATTTACCTCCAGTAATCTTCTTCTTCAATATTGAGCAATAGATTAACCAGGTCATCGATTCTTTTGTTGATTTTCCGGTTCATAAAAAATGTTTTTAGGCGGTTATGAAATGATTCCACAAACATATTGGTATCCGTATTTGCGTGTTCAAAATTTCTATGGCACATTGCCCATTGCATTGTTCGATTTAAATAATAATCTTTAAAATACTTGAGAAATTGTGGCGCAGATTTTGAGTATTTTGACATGAAACAGTTGAGTAGAATCGAAAATTCTGCTTCATCTTTTTCCCCACTCATCACAAGGAGGGCATTATAGAGGTCATACTGTACAGCTTTTGGTGCAAGACCTAACTTCCTTCTCCAACTTCGATGAATGTGCCACTTGCATAAAAGATGCCGCGTATTTCCGAAAACCGATCTGATGGCATTCCATCCAGAATTGTCGTCATCTGTCATCACACAATTTATAACCATACCTGGCGGTGATCTTGCACGAATTTCCTGTAAAAAGGGTCTCAACACCAATTCATCAGCATGGTTTGATATCAAATGTGCCACAGGATACCCTTTACCAAATTCATCTGGCACAACAATGTTGGTCAACGGAAATGCGTATTGATTAGTTTTATGTGTGGAATCAATACATACCACCCTTTTTGCTCCTTTTATGAACATTTCTAACTGTGGTTTGGTCTGGATGCCAAGGATAAATAAATCCTTTGAAAAATCCAGGTTGTTGTATTCCTTCGGACCGACTATCACATCTTGACCTTGTGGTTTGTAAACCAAAATCGGATTGAAGGTCTCGGTCTGCATTAGTTTCTGCACCAAAAGGAAAGTGGATTTGCTGTCGTCTGGATGAAGCCTTCTTCTCTTTGTTATGTTCCGCTTCATATCCAACAAAGACGACTTTTGAATAAAATGCGCTTATTTATGCGGTTATTTTCAAGTTCTCTTCTCTTTTATTACGAGATGCCAAACCATTTCTCAAATCTTTGTAGATGTCTTGAACTGGCACACCAAGAGATATTTTAGCCTTTATGTCAGCTTTGACTGAAGCAGGCATTGGTTGATGCTTGGTGTTTTCTAGACTCACTTGATGACTGTGGGTACTGATATAGCTAACCGTTATGATGCCACTCTCTAGAGATTGGCTCATAATTACTCTTGCTGGACAGAACTGTCCTGTTTTGACGGAGCCTCTTTTAAATTTCCTGTTCGTCTTCCTTAATTTTTCCCCTTTCTTTCGATGCGAATGTAAAGATCCATCATGTTGGCAAAAGAAGTATTTTTTGATAGACTTCTCTGTCTTCGTGTCTCCTTGTTGCTTCGAGAAGTACACGTGATTTTCTATCTCCTCCTTTTCTTTCCAAAGTTCAAAATCCCTCATGTTTGAAAACACAAGCTCAATTTCTTTAAACGCGACGTTGTGCATCTTCCTTTGGTGTTCTAAAAGGCTTGTTCTTTTATGAAATTTTTCTTCGCAACCAGGATAGCTGCATTTTTGATGGAAATGTGTTTCCTCTGATAAACACGCATGTTTAAATTGAAGGTGTATCCTCATTTTATTGCTTCTCGTGTAAGAAGCCGGACATTTCGGACAATGGAATTTGTTATCCGCACCTTTTTCAATTTTACAATTATTATCAGGATTGGCACTGAAAAGAAAAAGCTTTTGTTAACTGTTATTTTATGAAGCATTTGTAAACAAATTCAAATATCAGTTAAGCATACTTGTCATTTGCTTTGATTACGTTTGATGGCTTAGCACTTAGAAGTCTTGTGTCAGCAAGGTTGTTTTGACCTGGACGAAAAAAATGAAATGAAATTTCTTTAGAATATTCATCTGTTCTATCTATCTGTTTCCCGCACCCGAACATTTAATAGAATTTGCTTGCCTTTCTCTTTATCAGGACTGAATTCTTTAACTCGATCATCACTATCATCAGATACATCATCAAAAGCTATGATATACGACACCACATCATTCATATGAACAAAATATACTCGGAATGCATAACCAGTATAATAAGTTAACATCCCACCTGATTGCAGGAGACTCGTCAAACGCTTTATTTCATCATGTTTTTTAACTTTCTTTGGTGAACAATAAGGTTCATCATCGTCGCTTGAAACTAAAACTACGTAAGTGGGGAATGCGTATGTTAAATTCGCAAAGATAAATAGTGTCACTTTACATCATAACAGTCATTCATATTATGATACATGAACAGTTTCGTGTAAATTGGACCTTATGTGAGAAAATAATATCTTTCAAAAATATATTGATCTTTTATTGTTACTTATTGTTTCTTGCTTTGATTTCCTCATCCATCAAATTTATCTTATCCGTTCTGGAACAATGATTTTCATTTTATTGAAAAACATTTTCGAAATGTTAGTAGTGTGTGCAAATGTGTGTAAGTATAGCACACTAATGTTATCAGTATTTTCTTTAAAATTATATTTGAACTAACCTGTGACTACATGAAGACATTCTACATGATGAAATTCGAATGTCAAATCAAATACAAAATTTAACTTGAGATTTAATGAATAATATTTCTTCGATTTTAAGAATATCTAAATTTCCAATAATCATACCTATATTTTCGTCCAAAGCTAGCTTGAAATGTTCATTCTTTCTTTTTTTTCGTATTTTTAATAATATCCATATTCAAAATATTCTACAGTATTACTACAAAAAAATATTTTCACGCGTTCTTCTTCTACGACCAACTGGTCTAATAATATCGCACGTTTTCTTTTTTTTTCCCGCGTGCGCAAATTACAATTGCGACATCCTACAGCCGCCCAGCTGGAGAGATGGCGTATTTTGAACCGCCCAGACGGTAGGGGCAACTCTGCCCTACCGTAAATTCCTATTTTTGTTATTAGAGCCATTTTGAGGTTGACAGGCAAAAAATGACTGTTTCAAGAAAATGTCATCCTCAGAAAAGAAACTAATAAGGAAAACTGGAAATTACTAAAAATGGGTTGTTGAATGGTTATACTAATCAAAAAGTGTTAAAAGAGCCAGGTTTTCTTGTTATAGAAGCCGATATTGAGGTTGACATTTTGATGTTTTTCAAGCTGGGCTATAATCGTTTTTACCCTGTCAACCTCAAACTCATGTTATAATTTCTTACTAGGTGTTTCAACCCTTTTCCAGCACATAAAGAATCTATTAGAACACATCAAATTCATTAAGGGAGCTGTTTTTGAGGTGACAAGTGATAGGAAACACCTCAATAAATTGAAAAGTTTTCAATTTTTATAATATTAGAATCAAAAAGATAATCAATTATTTTCTTGAAACAGTAGGCTATCAAATTACCTTAAAATACATAATGAACGATTAAAAGAACAAAGTTTGAGGTTGACAATTCTAACAGTGAAATAATCTAGAATCTTACTGAAATAAAAGGTGAACTACTTTTTCTGTCAAAAACAAAAAAGCCATGAAGAGAAAATGTCAAATAAATAATACTGAAGAAGAGAGTCACTCAAATGAAACATGTACTATAAATCAAATAGTGTTTCATATATTATAAAACATGCAGCAGAAGTGTTCATATTGTTTTGATTTTATCAATATAGCAGAGACTATCAGTTAAGTCCTTGTTATCCAAACGTAAACCCTTCTTGGTTTCATGGAATGGTACAAACGGATAAAACACACTCTCTCTATAAAAGAAAGTTGTTTTTTTGCTAATTTTGAATAACTGGGAAGTTTTGTTAGTATGTTCACGCTCAAGAAAATGAAACTTGTAGACTGCATTTCTTAACGTATCTGTCATGAGTATCCTTTCTATTGCTTTCTTTACCACAAGTATCACAAATGAATGTTTTCCTAGACCTTTCACCAAGTGTTCCACCACAAGAAACATATGTCTAGATTTTGCTTGTCGTGTATCAAAAGATCTATCACAATGTCCACAAATGAATTGTTTTTCTTTTTCATTTTTGTTCATTTTAATATCTGAAGAATAAAATATACAAAATGAAATGCAAGTTGAAACAAAATGAAACCAGCAGACAAAAAAAACAACTTACAAAATTCAAAATACTTTACAATGTCTTCTGTTATTAAAAACAATGCAACGACTTCCATAAATCTTAGACAATGCAAGAGCTTCTTCAAAAGTAATAAAAAAAATCAAATCTATCTGTAAACCTCAAAACTGGTTCAAATAACAATTGTAAGCCGCAAAATGATATATATTTTAGCAAATTCTAGATTTCAATACAAAGTTAGCCTATCCACTACTGAATTGTTTTAAAAAGTGAAAACTAAACAACAATAACGATTTAGATGAAAATATCTTACCTGTTGAAAATTCTCATGTAAACCTCAAAAAAGGCTCCTTTAACAATTTTTTTTGAATAAAATTGTTACAAGATGTTCCCCTTGCTTATTTCAAGAAACATTGAAAGTGTATATGTGTCAATAGGCTAAAGTAATGATAAAAATTCCATGTAAACCTCAATTTTGGATCCATTAACAATTGTAAACCTCAAAATTGTATCCCTCTAACCAAATTCGAACCTTTGAAAGTATTTAAAGTACAACAGTCAGAGAGATTTCCTATCCAGCACTGATTAGTTTGATGGATGAAAACTAAACCATATCTTCTTATGGGGAGGCAAATGAAAAAATACCTTACCTGTTGAAAGTTCTCCTGTAAACCTCAAAAAAGGCTCTTTTAAGAAATTTTTTTGATTGAAATTGCTGTTAAAGCCCCATGTTTACCATGTGTCTGAGAATACAGCCTCAATAACTTAAAAAGTTGAAGTTATGACTGAACTTAAGTGTAAACCTCACTTTTGGGCCCCTTAACAAGTGTCAACCTCAAGACTATGCGCATAATGAGAAAGTCCACACTTTCTTGAGTATTTTAGCATCAAACAGATTTGGAAAATGCTAATCTAACGTTGACTAATCCAGGACCAAAGAACCCTAGTACTGTCAACCTCAAGCCATGTCAACCTCAAATTTGGCTACTACTTCGAAAAAGCATATCTTCAGTTTGAGTCAACCTCAAAAAAAGATACTTATATCCCTGGAAAGCAAATTTAATCAGCCTAACCATATTCAATTTTCGGTTGTCAACCTCAAATTTAGCACATTTTATGGGGATAAATGTCAACCTCAACAAAAATGTCACAAATACCCCCTCTATTTTTGACCAGCATCACATTGCATACCAGAACTTGCACCAAACATTGAGTTTCCCTGATGAAATGATGCTTTAACTGCCTTAGCAATCTTGTATGTGGGTCCAGGGTTACTTTCCACGTCGCCATCAACAAGAAGTAGAAACACTTTCAGAAAACTAAGATCTATTATCATTAGGCCAAGGAAAACATATGCAAGGAAATGTTGGCGGACGATATCACAGAACAACAACAATTTCATACAAAAATTTGTAAAACCAAACCTTCCTCCTCTCTGAATACGAGTATAGAAGCAGCCACAAGAAGCTCGCCGCTGCTCAATACTAACCATCTTGAAAATAGAGTTAACTTTGCAAATACAGCCTTGAAAAGTTTCAAATACAATAATGTACCTTTTGCAATAAATATTTATCACCAACAAATTGAATCCCTTGAGATTTTCGAACAAATCTATACGCTTTAAACTCGCAGCGAAGTTACAAAAACAGCACACTGAGACAATCATTAAGAGAGGCCATTTTGGGGACAGCGTGCAAATATAAAGTAGACGTCACATGACATGGCGAAAATCCAGCCAATAAACTATCTCTGTTGAAGTTATGGTGGCTAAATTAACACCCTTTCGTAGCATTACTCACCAATGACGATTGACACAGCATTTTTATGAACCAATGAAATTTGAGAAACAAATATGCGTAGGTTTGGACAGCAGATGAAAAAAACGAAGAAAAACACGGACGATCGTAAAGTATTTCTTGCTTACACAGAAATCCAACACAATCCAATAAAACACAATCAAAAATTTATCTGGAAAAAAAATATCACCAAGCAATAAACAATAGTAAAGGTATGTCCAAAATATGTAGAAACAACTTTTTTTCCCAGATACACCTGGAATACAATGGATTACATATTTTAATAGAAAAGACGTATGTTTTAACATAATTGATATTAGACAGATCAGCTTGTATGTTGTTTGTAGCTTTCAAAGTTTCGACATGGCATTCAAATATTAATGAAATTAAAAATATATAAATTAACTAGTATCCCGGGTAAAAAGGTTTTACCGAACTTAACTTTGAAAACATTAGGTCAAATCCACCATTCCCGTGTACGTACCCCGTGACGAAAAAATAAATCATAGAATCGCAACTCAAAAACATCCCAGGCGGCGTCGCTCGCCACCCATGTTCAGTATGCGTTGTGTTGCAAAATTTAACTCGTGTAAAAGTTTCTACAGGCATTAATTTTTTAATTCATTTCTTACATTCAGAAGATTAAAAACAGAAACAAATAGCAACATGGCTCAGAATAATATATTTATACGCAGAAGAGAAGTAACTTTAATGTAAAAAAAATGGCAATATATAACACAGAACTGTTTACCCAGACATACGAAACCAAACATTACAAAATGTTAATTCAAAACAAATTGATACCTTCCAACTTTTTCTTTTGTTCCAAAGTTACTACTCGACTGCAACCATTAATGAATTTTTGAAATGATATGTAGTCTGTTCTTCCCAAAACCATCAACGTCATGATTAAAACCATGAGTTTCATTTCTTTATGCTTTTTTTATTATTACCTAAAAAATTAATACTTGAATTGTAATACCGAAAACCTAATCATGCTATAACAATATTGAAATAAAAAATAAAACAAAAAGAAAGAAAAAACAAAAAGAAAATTCAAGTACGCATTTATCCTGAAGATAACAATTAAAAACAAAATTTGGTCAATAAAGTCAACCGATACTGTGAGTCAATACGGGTTCACTCAACACTGGAGCTGAACAGAATAAAGACTTTTACCTGGCATACACAACCAAACATCAAATTAATAAAAACAAAATGCCCTACCGGACAGAAGTATTCCTGCAGATGACAGGAAGACTTTCTGGAGCCTTTATAGAAAGATATGAGTGTTAGTTCACGCTTTAAAACCATATGCAGAATGCGGAATGATGTTTGCAGTATTTTACATTTTACCTTTTAGCTACGATAACTATTAAACTTTGTTTTGTTGCATCAATTTAGAGATTTTTTTAAAAAGATTTCCATTCGAAGTTGCCCTCCCTAAAGCATCTTCAAGAAGCAATTAACTAATTAAAAGATTATCGCGTTAAGAATAATCTGTGCTTTAAAAGGTGAATGTTTGTTCACGGTTTAAAACAATATGCATAATGTGGTATGATGTTCTTTGTGTTTTACAGTTTATCTTGTAGCTGTGAAAGAAGTAATATTTGTTATTTCATATAAATTGCACTGTTTTGCATCATTTAGAGATTTTTTCAAAAAGTTTTTTATTCATAGTTATATTCCCTAAAGCATCTTCAAAAAGTAATTAAGAAATGAAAACTTTGTCACATTAAGTTTTGAAGGGAAAATCTGTGGCGTAAATAGTAATAACTTCGAATTCATTTAATTACATTCCCGAGAGCATCATAAAAGTTAAGAGACTTTGAAAAATTTTGCCGGATAACAAGCTTAAAAAGGAACACTGTCAGTTTAAAAATCCATTAGAGAACACTCTTCCGTGGACGTTTCAAAATACTCCTTTTAAAACTATACAGTATGAAAATCTTTATGTTGTTTGTACCTGAACTTCATAATAAAAACTTTTACTTGGCCTTGTGAAATAATAAAAATATCTGTTTCTTTTTTATCGTCAGCTTGATAGTATACAAATTTTAGAATCATACAATATTTTGAATTCGACTAGTCAATTAAAAAAGTGGTCATCTATCTATATAATAATAGCCGATTCTCTGTTTGTTTGTTTGTTTGTTTGTTTGTAAGTCACGCAAAATGGTAGATTGAGTTGTGAGCGAAATTATTTCTTTTTTTGTGTGCGACGTGAGTTCGAAGCAAATACATTGCAACCCCAATCGAACGTGACTTTTTTTGCCTGATGAACTAATAGGAATAACGTTTTGTTTTTATCATTATTGTTAGTTTTATATGCCACATTATTGACTTGGCTTTGAAAACAGTGCATCAACTAAATACAAAGTCACTAACTGATTAAATATTTTGGACAAAAAGCAGCAGTGGCAGAATGTGGCAGCATATGTTCGGTTTGCTACTAACTCTTGCCTGACTGTCTGAGACGGGTGAACTTTTTTTTGAGCAATCAAAATGTTTAAAAACCGATAGGTAAAAAAAGAGTATCATATCAAAACAAATTTTTTTTTTTTTTTTTGCTTTTCTTTTAATAATTTAATTTGTTCTTTTAATTGTTAAGCGTTCTAATCGAACGTTTTTTTATTCTATTTATTCATTTAGCACGTGCCTTTTTTCTCTCCTCCGTGTGAACTTTTTAAGAAGAGAAACCATTTTCCCCCTGTTTGATAGCACCCATGTTAGAGCGCGTAACGTTTTTAAAACAAAAGCTAATAAAAAGTTTTTTTCTCTCTACGTTTTGAGTGCAAATAAATAACACATGAAATTTGGGGTTTTTTGGAACCATTGTTTAAACTGATATTTGATATTTGATTTCGAATCTGTCGCTAGGATAACTGACGTTTTTTGACGATACAGGCGATGGGGTGACGAAAAATTTGGGTCTAATTTTTTTGGGGGAGGGGTCTGTGACGTCATCAAAATCTTTGAACGATGATATCTCTGTAACGGTTGATCGTAGCGGAACGATCCCATACATTTTTTTGATCAGTTTTTCGAGCTCTACAACATGGGAACACTTTCGGTTACCAATTCCTTAATTTTATTTTTCGTGAAGTCAACGCATACTGAACATGGGCGGCGAACGACGCCGCCTTGGCGGCTAGTTGATTAATAAAATGGGTATAAGCTGATGAGGAAGATGAGCTGTGCTCTAAGATTACAGAGCTTTATAAAAACAGGATAGCTTACCTAGGAACATGAATTAAAAAATTGTATTATATTTAGAAAAAGACTAATAGAAACCTTACGCATTAAATCGATATAAACATACCCTATTGGTAGTCGTTCATATCTGTTTTGAAGCATCAAGAACTGCTTATTTATCAAGAATGACTACTAAGAAAATTAGTTTCACGTAGATTATCAGTTTGGATCATAAATGTTCTTGATTCTTTTAAGTTTTACAGCCGTACTACAACCTCTTCTATATCCATATATTCAACAAAGAAACTTTCTCAGATCTACGCGTGCTTCTTCGCTTCCATTTTTAAAACAACTACGGAAAACGTAAGAACATTGCATGTGAAACAACATTTCTACCTTGGCATCTGCGATTTAGCCATATGTTAATTATTCCTTTCACTAGAGCTTATATTTTACACTTTTAGAGTCTTTTCAAGCAAAGTACTTGTATACAATGAATATAGTGTGAGTTTAGACTGTTAAATCATAAAAAGAATGTAAGTTGGGAACATTAATGATTTGAGTGGCTATTTTTCATCGACAAAAATTGGTCTAGGTTTGGACAGTGAAAAAACAAAAAGAACACGAACGGTTTCAAAGTATTCCTTGCTTACGCAGGAATACAATAATTGAAACAACAAAATGCCCTACTTTGACCAAAACCATAATTGAATACCCAGAAGATATTAAAAGCAACAAATAAAAACATAATGCTAAACTTATATACCTAGCAAGTATGTATGTAGCAATTAACGTAACACAAAATAATGAATGCCGTAAACAAATATAAACTGAAGAAAAATATACCCCAGCAATGCTTCTTTTTTGTAGTACAATCGCAATGAAATACATAATCCATTCTTCTCTTAAATAACCTTCTCAACATACCGTGTGTTTCATTTATACATTTATAAATTTCGTTTATAAATAGGTACACTTTTTCTTTTCTGACCTAAAAGAAAAAGATTTCAGTAAAGAACAGCTACAATACTTACTACTACTGCAACCATATTTAAGCAAACCAAAACAAAAGGCATAAATGGCTGGCAGAAAGGCATGCAGACAAAGCATCAAACATCGTCAATAGATACAATTTGACAGCATAACACGTTCCCTACTTCCACAGCCATGAGAAAAGAAAACAGTCATAGCTGTGGGACCATTTTTAATTGATCTGTAAATAATAAATCTTTGCTAACTATAAAAATAATAATAGCGCGCGTTACCAAAACAAATTACTCTCGTCTTCGTTTTTCATCCAGTAGCATATACACTAAACGAAAGAACTCATATAATAAGATATCTATTCAAAGCTATAGTATTTAATCTTTCAAAACTAAATTAAAACCATTCCTTACTGTGTAAATAAACATCATTTTGTTCTGCATTTCTTCACTGCATTTTCTTCTGTATAGCGATATTTGATAACTAAAACGTAAACAAACATTTAAATACATTTAAATACAAATACATATACCTAACTTGTTCTTTTATTAATCAATAATAAAAGTTTTATTATAATACCTTTTGTTCGTTCGATCTTTCTGCAGCTAATTTTTAAAAACTTCACTGCACTTCTTCTGTATATCTAAATATGATTTTTCATTGTAAACAAACAACTAACTCACTTACACGTGCTACCCGTGTTCTTTTATTAATAAGAGTAAAAGTTTAGCAATAAACACGATAATAAAACGTTTTATAATAATAACAATACCTTCGTGCATACAAACCTGTGTTTCTTCGTCAGTTCTTTCGTCGATTTGCTGCCTAAAACAATCAAATTTTAATTAAAATATTCGTATACAAAAAGAAACATGTCTTCTTCGCGAAGTTTCTTGCTCACGAAATGATTGTTGACAAAAGACGTTTTTCGGCTGATTTCCTGATTTAAACGGAGAAGCATATACTAATCACGGAAAATAAAAAAAAAACGCTCTCGCCTCTGCGTGGCTTTACGACAAAAAGGGAAAAAATAAGAAGGTTTTGACCGTGAAAAAAACCCAAATATAACACTCTCTAAAATAAAAGTGGTATGCACACTACGCGATTAATATAAGTAGATATATTATAGATATATTTTTTTTGTGCAATTTTACTGATTATTTACTCGAAAGAAGGACTTATATTTTAAAGTTGCTGGTGTCTTTATTTTCCATGAACCCTTGTTTTTACTGTATGGTTATCATGTTTTACTGATTTATATATTATATCTATATACATTATTATGAATTAGGTAGAATAAAGTAATTTGATTCTTGGTTTTGTATGTGAAAGCTGGGCTCCATGGTCCTTTTTGACTTGGTAGACAATGGAAATAGGATCAGGAATGTATGCATGCATGCTAGCCCAGAATGACACCCACTAGGCTAGGTCAACTGGAAAAGGGTTCCTAAGAACCCAGGTCGCATTTCAACCTTTACAGTCCTTCTTTTTAGTTGATATGTTCATTGAAAGAACATGGATACTGCAGGGACATATATGAACGGGAATGAAAGATTTGTTTGTTGATATGAAAGCTAGAATCCATGGTCCTCTTGTGTATGTTGGTAGACAGTGAAAATTGAACCAGGTTGATATGTACGGATATGTGTATCATTTGTATACTAAATTTTAATTGTATACGAAGGGAAGAATTGTGATAGTTAATAAATGTTTATGCTTTGCTCGATAAGCACTGTTTTTATTAGGTGTTAATAATCAGGTGTAAAGTGTTTAAGCTTTTACACTGGTAGAGATTTTATTTGGTTCTAGACATGTATATGTAAATGGCAAAACAAAACCACTATATATACACCATTTATGTTTTCTGTGCACTGTCATGATTTAATTTAATTTAAGATTTCCTCATAAGAAGCAAGTCATCTTTACATCTTGTTTATTTTGTAAACATAAATTTGTTTATATACGTATTCATTTTTTATTTTCCATGTGCACAATTTTATGCCCCTATGTTATTGCATAATGATGTGCATAAGCTTTATATAAAATGTTTTAAGGTGACCCCTTTGCAAAAAAAAATTGACCAGTCAAGATATTAATGTATCTTAAGGCATGTACTATTATCATGTGGAATAGAGAATTCAAAAATAATAAAATAATGATATTTTTTACCACCTGTGGTTATCATAGAAACCACTTTCGTTTTCTGACGACTGAAAATGGTAAAACTTCAAGCAGTAATAACTCAACACCAGATTTTTCTTTTCAACTAAAACTTTACAGGTGGGTTATATGACTCATATATGTATATGTATCATATAAATGATACATACAAGACTCTGAACATACAAAATTGTAAATGGGACAAAAAACTTTAAATTTTATCATGAAACAACAACCTCAGGCTCTAATAAATCTGAAACCAGTACAGATACTCCCTCACCAGAGGCTCATTGCACAGATTATAGCAACATGAACCTTTCCTAAAAATTTCAAGTGGATTGAATCATGTGATCAAAAGTTATGATTGCTAGACTTTTGAAAATTAGCGGAAAATATGAATTTGAGAAATTAATCTTTAAAAGTTTAGCTAAAGGATATAAAGCAGATATCTCTTGATAACACCTTTCAAAAAGAGTTTGAATCAATCCTTACCATCAGCTTAACAAAGTCAATTGGAAGTGCATGCTTTCCTGCAGATTTTCAAGAAAAACTTTAAGACTTACAGAATCACACTTGTACTTACACCTCTTGTGGCGAGCCCTCTAGGTAAGAGAAAATATACCTAGTACAGTATAATACAATGTCAAAATGATTAAAAATGTTCATTGAACTTATCCATAAACGTTGCCCTTGTCACTTTTTTGGTTTTTCAAACCACAAATAATCTTACGCCGAACTTTGGATGTAATTCTTCATGTAATTCTTTCTTTGAAGTGGAGGAGGCATATCCAGAAGGTACATCAGCTTCGTTACAGCAACACAGCCAAGACCACAAACACGAGTGGCAAACACAAGGCGTTTGTTGATATCAAAAGCACTTGTTATTTCTCCTTCAGCACCAGACGATTTGCGAGATATCCAAAAGGTATGTTGAAAGAGTCTACAAGAACACGCAATCAAAACTTTTCGTGCCCTTCCATAGTGTAAAGTTTCACGTAATGTAAAGTTACCACCGTTTTTGTACTATGGACACAGGAATAATTGAATTGTCTCAGCAACTATTGTGATATCTATCAGTCTATACCCAGTAAGAAGCAACTTTTCTTTCTTCCTCTTTTCCCTGGTTTTGACAGGAGTGGCATGGGCAGATAATTCGGTTTCATTGATGACGTTCTCAGAAAGCTTAGAATATGACGCAGACTGTTCAAATGAAAGAGTAGTAGTGTCCTGTTGTGTGTTGGGTCCTTGTTGTGGAAATTCATTATTTACAGAGTTATTTACAGTTAATTCAGTATTTACAGTATTTACAACTGGCAATGCAGTGAAATCAAAATCCATTTCAGCATTAGTTTCAACATCGTGGCAAGGAGTTTTTGGTGAAGAACAAGAAGAGCTTCTGTACTGGTTACCACCAAATTTTCTTTTTTTCTACGTATACTTCTATATTTTGGCATGTTTATTCTCTAAACTAAAATAAATAGAATAAAAAAGTAAAGAAAGGTGAATAAATGGCTAGACATAGCCACTTTATAAAGACTTGGCAGATACCAAGTCTACCACAACATATCATCAGTAAAAAAACGTTTTCTTACTGATTGTCTTCATTTCCATGTGAAAACAACACCAAAAATCCCAAAAGCAAAGTCGATGTAGTTAATTTACGGTGTGATGACGCGTAGAAATTAGAGGAGAAAGATAAGTTTTCCAGGAAAAAAAAATAATCCAGATTCTTAATGTACAGGTACTGCGACAAAAACTGAAATTGTGCCAATTAGGGTGATTTGCACCAAAAAAGAAGTACACCATCGAATTCTCCACTAAATTTTGCATAAAAAACATGTAAAATCCAATTTTTGAATTTTTTTTCGAAAATTTGACATTTGAAAGGGGTCTTACTACCTTAAGTACTTGTAAAAATGTAAGGTTTTATTTATTATTAATTTACAGTATACACTATGGGGGAGAGTGAACTGTCAATATTGATGCGATAGTTCGTTAGTATTATTGTATGATTATCTTTATTTATTAGCGTTTCGCTTAATTCGTAAACTCGAGGGAAATAATAGTAAATGTTCTAACGATAAAAGTGATAAACTATTCCCCATAATTAAATTCAAGTAGAAAAAACAACATAAATAAAATAAGCAAAAGCTTTTCGATTTATTATGAAATCAACATCAGTGCTATGTAAAATTATTTTTTTGGAAGTTCGCAGATTGTGCAATATCAAAAGAGTTAATTAAAGGTGTTTGATCTTTTTCAATCCAACCGAGAGATTTTTCAGTGCGTTCTCTGGGGCCTAATCCCTTTTTCTTCAACAACTTGTCATACACAGCTTTTTGAGGGCCTCCAGTAGCATGCTCAATTGCTGCAGAAAGTTTTAAACGAACGCAGCCATCTTTGGACCAAGTGTCATTAAATCGTGGGATACCACAAATTTCTTTCTCAAATTCACGACAAATTCTACAAAACATCTTTTTAACGTTCTTTTTGTTATTTTCATCTGTTTGGATAATAAGCCAGTTTTCTCCATCGTACTGGGCGAGAGAAGTTGTTTTCCATTTTTCTGATGTGTCTATAGTTAATGTTCGTTTTTTTTTCAGTCTTGTTAACGTCACTCTTTTTTAATTCTTTTGCAACACGAGAACTTCCACCAAAAAATGATGTCAAGTTAGTTTGCTTTTGTTTTTTTGGTGGAGGCTGTTCTAAATCAATTATTTCTTCTGTACTCATCTCGTGCATAAAGTTTATGATTAAACATCTTTTCGCTGATGTATTTTATATAGATTTTGTAAAGGCTCATTTCCATTCAACGATCATGCTCGCCCGGCATAGCATTTTCGAGCGGCCAAACAGCTGCAAATGGAAATCAAAAAATACTATTGACTGAAATTATCAGCGGACCTCGGCGGGCTTAAAAAAAGTTAAGTTTTTTTAACTTTATTTTGATTCGCTGGGTGGACATAACTACGCTTATAAATTAGCCAACACCCATGCGTTCTGTGTCACTCAGTGTGGACTATCTACGCCCACGCGGATATTTTGCTGAATTAAAATCGGCCTTTTGTGATTTCATAGGAAAAAAAATGGTTTTAATATTTTATTTTTCTTCTTACGTTTCAAAACGGAAGTGATAATTTTTTTCTTTTTTAATTATACTTTCGTCGTGGTATGTCAATCTTTTTTAATTAAGATAATAAACACACTTGTACAGAATAGAAATAACAGAATACCTGTTTGAGTTTTACTGTAAAAAAAAATCGATGTTACTTGTTTTTACTTAAACTGATGCCAATACATTTTATTTTATGCATATTACACAATCTGTTATGGTTATTTGATTGTGATTTTTCTTTATATAAGAAGTCTCTACAAAGGTTTTAACAGGAGTAAATAATTATGTCTCATAAAATAAGTGGTCGGTCATGTTGGCCGTTTATTAAAGTTTTCAGACGGTCACAGACATCATTATAGCGGCCAATGACCAGCGACCGGCAGCTATTTTAAGCGCTGGGATTTCCTCTTTAACTTTTTGATCAACAAAAGATCCATTTCTTAAATCAAAAGTTAATATTAAGTTTTTCACCATATGATAATGATAAGTTTCTCAAATGTATTATACTCACTCAGTATTATTTCCAGTTGACCAAATATATGGCTAGGCAAATTCAGGGTTGGAATTAAGGAAAAAATATCGCTTCGTGAAAAAATTAGAAAATTTTCACGTTTTATGCGAAGCACGAGTATATATGATCGCTATCCATTTGTTTATGTTTTTCGTTTTTCATAGGAGTCTCTGTTTTTATTATTTTAACAGATCCTTCCATCATCTAAAACAAAAGTTTGTTTGTTTATATCTCAGGAAAGGTAAGAAATAATTTTTTTGACAGAAATGGATCACCGTTTGAAAACACTTTCGAAAAATACAGCCGCCATTATTACAGCATTTTGCAGCCATGGAATCTCAAAGAAGTGTTGGACGGCACGTTGTACCGTATATCATTTTTCGTTATTGTTACACGTGCACTAATGCAGCACGTGCGAACGAATGAATGAAATATTCTCTAACAAAGAAATAAACGAAATGAAGAAAATTGTTGTGCAATGCGAATGAAAGGGATGTGAAGAAAAACAAGTTTTTACGAATCATTGATCTGAAATTTATTATATTTTGCATCTTTTATAAGTGGTCACACTAGTCTCCCACTTGCGTACCGTAACGAACTTTGCAGATTGACCATTTTAAGAAAACTGAGCATGCAAAATTGAAAATTAACTACTCTAAACTGAAAATTAAGAGTTTGCGATGGTTTTGATGATGATGTGTTTTTTTATGTTTTCATTGAATTTAGCAACATTTGTTTCAATTATGGAGCACGTACGAACAAAGGACAGGTGTTCCATTAAAATATTTTTTCTTCTGAATGAAAACATGCTATTCAATTTTATTCATAACGTGAGTGTATCACTTGGGTTTTTATAAAGTCGTTTTTCAATATCCAAGCGCTATGCATAGTAAAAAAAAATTTCAAAAACGATTCGTGGAAATGGGAGTTTTACAAATTTTTGATTCGTAGAAACAAGAAATTGATTCGTGATTCACGAATAACGAATCCTTAATTCCAACCCTGTTGTAAATAAAGTTGTAAATAATTTCATTTAAGCTGATGAATCAATTGAAGAATGAAGATAAGGAAAAGATTAGAAATCTTTAAAGACATACCGAGCCATTTTTTTGTGGAGTTTTTCCCAGAGTAGACCCATTTTAGTCTTTAGGGAAACCATCGAATCAGCTGACATATAAACTGATGGAATCTGAGCTGCTTTCAAAATTTGAATCCGTTGTTGTTCTTCGAAACTTGTCAGCAATGCGGAAGCTTGAAACGCTATTGAAGAATTTCCTGCAATATTTGCTAGTTGTGATATAGCAGTTCTTTTGGAAGCAATACTGCTTTCTGTATATGCTTTAGGGGTAGATGTTATGAATATTGGCTGAAAATTAATTTTTGTAGCTTATCTATAAAAGTGCATAGTATTTGAATAGGACGGTATTTCTCAGGATCTGAAGTGTGAAGTTAACGTTTTTTAAGGAATTTTTTAAGGAATTTGTTTTCGGGCTTATCTTACTTCCACGGAAATACTTTCGTTTTTCCGGAAGAGTTACTTTCGTGGGAATAAATTCCCATAATGTATATAAAAGTGTTTTATAAATATATTTTTTGAATTAAAATGCTCATAAAGTATTACCCGAGATCCTCCAGATTTAAACGAAACTGTGTTTGTATTTTCCTTCTTCGTTTTCTGGGTTAATACATGTAGTGCTGCATCCTCGAGATGCCTTGGAATTTCCATGCTTGGGTTATGTCAGAATGTCTTTTATTTCCGTGAACTGCTCCGTTGAGCAGTTCAACCCAGAACAATGCCCTGTCTGATTTGAAGCACATATTTAATGAAAATATAAAAGACACTTCACACTGAACAAAATTCGTTTTGCATTAACTTTTGCAGTTGGGCCATGTTTTTAAGGACCAGTTCTTGCACTGTTTTGTTTGTTGCCAACTTTTGAAGGTATTCGTCCAGAGAACATAAATACATGAGAGAAAATACAGCTAAACTAAATCAAACTAACATATTTAAATTTGAACTTCAGTGTTGTGCTCATGGAAAGACTATTAGAGTTGGCTAGGGACTGGAAGCTAGAAAATTGATATGAAACAAAATCCCCATATAAAGACCGTTTTCTGCTTTTTTGTATACGTCTCCTCGGTACAATGCGTGTTTCAAGTCTTTCATTGACACCTTAACTTCCTTTATTACTTTTGCAAAACCAGAAGAAGGTTCAACTGCTTCACATTGCCACATTCATTAAAATCGTGAATGAACCCATCTCTCCTCAAGTTCAAAGATGCGTTGGCAATGGAGTTCCCACTGCCAATAATAGGGCATGGTACATTACAAAGAACACCATTACTTTGGTTCACAATGGTACTGGCCCGAGCGTGGTCGATAGAATTGGCGGCAGTATTTGATACTTTCCGTAACTATGGTCCTTGTAAAAGTACTGTTAAAGTCCTAGAAATAAAAAAAATATTAAAATCAGTTCTTCCAGGAATGTGTTGAGACAGTCCTCATCTTGACAACTGCTTTTAAGCTGCTTAGTGCTAAATCACGCTGAGATTTAAACTTTTCAGGTTTGATCGTTTGGATTTCCACGCCAAACTTGTTGTCGTGGGAAGTGGTGAAAACGGTATTTTCGTTCGTGCCACTAGCATTCTTGTAGCAGAGGAAATATGCAATGCCAGGACGAAGGGGTAGTGCTACTTGTCTTGACGTTGCAACTCCTGTTACACGCAATATCAAAAACTTAACGCCAGACATTTCTGACAAAGCCCTATCGAACGTCAGTCGCTTATTGGATATCAAATTTCGAGTATCATTTGACGTCCACAGTGCTCGGCAAGCCAGCCCTGTATCCTCTGTTTCGTATATCTAAATTGAACAAAAAATAAAAATGACATTTTAGGAAGTTGAAAATATTAGTTAATGAAAAGTAAAAACAAAATTTGGCTAGCTTAGATGTTGACTCTCTGTTCACTAACATTCCTTTGCAAGAAACAATCGATATTTGTGTAGAAGGTTTATTTGAAAACCAAGATGTTGTTAATAACTTATGCAAGAATGACTTTAGAAAAATTCTGTCTCTAGCTACTCAAAATTCACATTTTACCTTTGACGGTCAGTTATATAAACAAGTTGATGGTGTTGCTATGGGCTCGCCACTTGGTCCCAGTCTTGCCAATGCTTTTCTTTCGCATCATGAGAAAATTTGGTTGCGTAATTGCCCGTCAGAGTTTAAACCTGTGTATTACAGAAGATATGTTGATGATATTTTTGTGCTTTTTTCATCTCCTAGCCACTTGCCTCTCTTTCAGGACTATCTTAATAGGCAACACATCAACATATCTTTCACTTCTGAAGTGGAATTTGAAAATCGTCTTCCTTTTCTTGATGTTTCTGTTATTCGTGAATTTAACAAGTTTGTCACAACTATTTATAGGAAGCCCACTTTCAGTGGTGTCTACACAAATTATTGTAGTTTTTTGCCTGACGAATATAAATATGGATTAATTTTGACTTTGATTTTCAGAATTTTTAATATCGTATCTGATTTTTCTAGGTTCCACTTGGAGATACAAGATCTTAGAGGCATACTGATGAGAAATGGCTACCCATCCAACTTGATCGATCGATGCATTAAGTCATTTCTTGACAGAATGTTTCGAGAGAGGAAAGTTGTCATTACTGTGCCTAAGTTAGAAGTATTTCTTGTTTTGCCATATTTAGGTAAATTATCTTTGAAATTAAGAACTCGTTTGCTTAGTACTTTTAATAAAAACCTTCCTTGTTGTCAGCTTAAGGTAATTTTTAAATCTAGTAGTAGAATTAGCGATTTTTTTCGTTTTAAGGACCGTACCCCAATGACTCTGCGCTCAAATGTTGTATATAAATTTAAGTGCGATGGCTGCAATGCCATTTATTATGGTAAAACTATGCGACATTTGAAAGTACGAGCCTGCGAACATATGGGAATTTCGGCCTTAACTGGAAAAGCCGTTAAATTACAAAACCATAGCGCTATTTCGGAGCATGTAGTACATTGTAAAAATAAGCCTACATTTGAGAATTTTTCTATACTCTCCTCCGCAGGCAACAATTTTGACTTAGAATTGAAAGAAAGCTTGTTAATCCGTAGGGACAAGCCTATCCTCAATCGGAATATAGCGTCATTGCCATTATTTCTATTTTCGGATGGTTGATTTGTCCCTGGGGGAATTTTTTGATCGTATGATCGTACGACCTTACCGTATTGTACGACTTCTTGTATATATTGTCACACTTGTATTGTTTTCCACTTGAAAATGGCCGTTGTACGGCCGAAACGTTGTTAAATATATTTTCACAAAATTTGTACTACTTACTAAAGGAATAATGTCTTTTTTCAGAGACGCTTCAACCTTTTGCGAGTTTGTCTTGCAGGCAGCATTTTGTTTCAAACAAAAACAAACCGGTTTCGTCGTATAAGCCTAATGTTAGAAACAAGAACACTTTTTCTCTTCTACGATTATATAATGTATCACGTTTTTTGTTACTTTGTCTGATTAGATTTGAGAGGCACTGAAGTGTAAACTTTTTATCACTTGCACGTGTTCCTATTTCCTAAGGTCCTTTTGTGACATAAGGAATGTTTTCTGAGGTTCCCTTGGGTCCTTTAGAGAATATTTGAAATGCGTGCGTTTTAGTATGAAAATCAATGAAAAGTCCTTGCAAGGGTCTATTCTATAACTACAGACGAGTTTGTAGACGAGTCACAGACGAGTGTAGATGAGCCACAGATTAGTGTAGACGAGTCACAGACGAGTGTAGACGAGTCAAAAATGGTTGTAGGCCAGTCAAAAATGATCGTAGACGAGTTTGAGATTAATGTAGGCCAGATACAAACGTATATATTCCATTGTTATATTCCATTGTTCCATTGTTCCATTGTTATATATATATATAGACACACACTGCACTCCTCCACACAACTTATTTCACAATCCTTTTTCTCAAATAAACTTCTTTACCGCTACCTCTTAATCAAAACATGAAGAAGATGTTACGCACACGTATATATTTTATTTTATTTTATATTTACTCGTAAATTTTCCTACCAATGAAATGATTTTAACCGATAAACCATTTTTGGTTCATGTCGCCATACTCTCTGTCTCTTCAAAAACGAAGGAGAGCTAGCTGATCTTTCACTTACGAATGTGTTAACAAAATGTTGTAAGGTGTAACACGATTTGTGAAAGAAGTGTAGCTTGCAAACAAAATAAACGATAAAATAATGAAGCGAAGCAAGAAGCGATGGAAATCAGTAGCGATGATGATTGTGTGATAACAGGAGGTAAATTCACTGCCTTTTTTGCATACCATAATGATTCGAATAAGCGCCCAGGGTGAAAATCAAAAGTTTGATAAGCACCCAGGGTGCTTATTCGAGTTTTACACCTGTGTTGCTTTACAACAATATTGCTTATGAAAAAAGGGTGTAACGAAAACAGGGCACTGGGGACAAGCGAATCACATCCTCTCTCTTTTAAATACTGATCCTGCTGAGTAGCCTCAATTTCAGCGCCTCTATTCGTTTTCTGACAGCCTAGATGAGCGGGGAGGGTTGAGAATGAGATGTCTTCCTGTCAGAAATGAGAAGAAGTCCTGGGTTCGAGGTTGCTTGAAGAAACATTGTTATTATAGTATGTTATGAGTACTATAACCATTTCACACCATTTAGAGTTAAGAAGCAGATCTTCAAATATTTTTTATGCATACTGTAAATCCTGTTGTGATGTCACAGCGGTCACTTTAAAAATCTTGAACTAGTAATATCTTCGCAACCAAAAATGGTTTTTCAATTTAAAAATCAGTTTTCATATTTTGATCAAATATCAGAAAGTAGTTTCTGTATGTTGTCCTTAAGTAACGGAAAAACTTTCGAAATTTAGGTTGCGGGCCAGTGAAGGTGGAACGAGAAACGTCGGTTGGTAGTCCTTCAAGCGTGATAGCAGGTACCTACATACTTTTATATATTCCTTTAGTTTTCTAAAGCGTACTTAATAAGTCTTCTAAAAAAATGACATACACCTTTTTAGGGCAAAATGTAAGAGAGGGAATAAAAGAAGAAGATGATTTCTCTGATATTTCAAATGCAACAAGTAAGTCAATTTCAATTTTTATGTTGCCGACAGAGAGAAGTGTCAGTTGTTTCTTTTCCATATTTAAGTCCGGGTGTTCATGTCAACGCGGTTGTGTGTTCGTAAAGCACTTACAGGATTGCACATAAGAAATAACAAAGAAATTCAAAAGATGTCGTTTTGTCATGTAACACGCCTACTACTATCGGCTGAATGCGAAAAAGAATAAGAAATTGACGTTTTGCATTTTTCAGGTTGCATCAAACTCATTGAGCTGTACAATGATGATGTCTCGCTTCCTGTTTATTGCAAGAAAAATGTTGAAATCAAAGAGATTTTGCAAGTTTGTGTTGGGAAAGAGTACAGAGAAGAGCAGGTCGTGACGAGAAGAACATATAGGATTGAAGAAACAGTTTCGTTTTTATTAGATCAAAAAAAACTTGGAATTAAGCATCCATATGATTTAGATGCTGACAACATCTCTGGCTCTTTTAAGAAAAACGACAAGATTCGCTATTATGAATGTAATTTTGATAGTGACTCGAATTCATTAAGTTACGCTGAGGTCATGTAAGGAAAAATGCAAGTGGGAAGATAATTAGAGGGAGTGTGAAAGAAAGAATTGGAAGACAATGGGTTGACAGGGTAGTAGATCTTCAAAAGACTTATGCAGTGATTCGAAGACGAGCGGAACATAAGGAAACAAAACAAAAAACCGCGTACAATTTTATTTGCAACATTGTGTTTACAATGGATTTAGCAGAAGTCAACAATAACCACGCGCGTATGCGTACCCTTCCAAGTTATCAGCTTAAACATCCTTTGATATTTCTATCTTACTATCTCTCCCCAAAAAAAGATTTCGACCAAAGTGATGATGACAATGAAGTGCCATCAATCAGCGACGTAACTGCGACATCTGTTCATGGGAATGCCACAAAATTTACCGCTAAACCTTTTCGACTGGTTCAACATTCTGTAAAGTGCGAAATGAGAGAGACAATGAGCGAGTCTTCCAAGGCTTCACGTCTTATTTTAGATGAAATAGAGGAATCTACTAATTCTATTCTCCAAGAAAATGCGGGCATTACCAATATCAAGCAGATTTACAACTATCGATATAACTATAAAGAAAATTCGCAAGAAGACGACTTTTCTTCTTTGATAAAGTTAATTCTTACGCAAAAAGAAAGGGGATTTGACGTTTTTGATGGTGACCAGCTGTTTGTCCGAGAACTTCTTTTCAGATCAGCCAAAAAACCATCGGTAGTCTTTTTTCTTGATCAAACGTTAGTTGACATTGAGCGCTTCTGTACTATGAAAGCTGAGCGGAATTACTTCTCTCCAGTACCAGCAGAGATAGGAAAGTGCCGATGTTGGCCCAGAAATTGTATCCCTCCTAATCATAAGTGAGAATCCCTGTCAATTATTCTCTCATAAACATAAAATATTAACATGGGAAATCATATGATTTCGGGTATTTCCCTACATAAATTTTAAGCAACACAATGTACTATAGCTATTTACTAATATTATCATCTAAGACCTTTGTTTCATAACGCGTATCGCGTTATGAAACGTGTTCAGCTTTTGTTATGATTACATGGCATTTTTTTATTTTGATTACATAACAAAATTCTCAAATAACAACACGTAAGCAGTTTTAAATATTATTATTATAACAATTAAATATCTCATAAAAATGTCCATGGGGAAATCCCCGATTGTAGTAAAAAGCAGTTTGTAGCAGTTTAAACTTTATAACATAAATGAGCTAACAATACATATAACACACAGATCATCGATGCAGTCAAAAAGATCTTCAAAGTCAATATCCATAGGTATCATGTATAATTCGTTTATCCTGTTTTATTTTGTTTGTTTTTTTTTGTTTTTTTTTTACCTCTTACCTCTTACCTATTTGTTATCTTATGCATGCTTATAGTGTCCTCTGGCCTATGTGGTAATACCATCTTTTGCAATAATTCTTTTGTCATCATCCGCATTGAGAGCGAGTTTGTTTGTTTTTATGGTGTGGACATCATGCTTAATCGATTGGAAGGTCATCTGTTCTCTGTAAACATTCTTACCATCCAATAAGCAAGTCTTGTAATCATCAAACCCCATCGTCTTCTTTACTACGCACTTCTTGACTCCCTTGCACTTCTTGTCTTCTTGTCCATCTAGCTGTTTATATGCATAGGTCTTTGCTCTAAGAGCAACAAACTCCGTCATTATCTTACCACCCAACTCATCTTTCATTAGACCAATGATTTTCTTATTTAAACCTATAGGTTAAGGTCTGTTATCTTTCTCATCGTACGCTGAAGTGTCGAATCTCAAAGCTACATCATCGGCGATATCTTTGTAAAAGTCGTCGGTTTTGATGTGATAGACAAATCTGTCTGTATCCATATAGCAGAGCTTTAGATTGTCACCATATTTTGGTCTCATGTAATCATAGTCAAACTCGTACATAATCGTCTTTGACAAATCAAGAACTGTAGGTCCCAGATAGATCGGCTTGTTCAACACGAGTTTGATCTTTTGCATTTCAGCAGCCATCAAATGTTCACTGAAACAGATACTACCTTTGAAGTTAGGTTTCATCACCAGCTTCTCATATTGTTCTTTCTTGGTAGCCAAGCGTATGTCTTTATGCTTACGTTGATTCTCCATAGTTTTACCAAAGACTGAATTGTTCATGAGCTTGAAAAAGTCCTTTTCAAAGTCATTCTTTGATTTGGTACGCAAATTGGTGTTGAAATCGATGTAAGGCTTCAACCATGCACTTTGCTTAAATCTCAGCACTCTATGAACCTTCTCAAGAACAAGACCATGCTTCAGCACTTGATCAAGTGCACGGATATGAATAGTATAGTTCTTCTTGTCTGAAAGACATGGAGTTAGCTTTTCTACACCATTGATCTTCTTTCGCGCGGACATAAACGGAAGATCGTTATGTGAATCATGAAGCTTCTGAGGATAGTTCACATCAACTTCAAGAAGATAACCGTATTTACCATCTTTCTCAGCCAACTTTGAAATGCATTCAGCGGTAAATTTATTAGCATCTACCCACTTGAAATTCCCTGTTGGTAGCTTCTGAATCATAGCCCATCCATATAGATTATTTGCATCAAGATATTGGAGATAGCTACTTTCTTCAGTCTTCTTATATTTAGCATCCATATACTTGTTATTAGCTTAAGCATGTCTATGAACAGCCTGACAGAGACCTCCTCTAATACCTTGCTCTACGAAGATAAACATATCCATATCTTACAACAGATCCAGCTCAACCTCTGTCTTTTTCAGACACGCTTGCCAAGCTAGTCCTGGAGCAGTGTAAAAATGTGCAGGATCCAGTTTATAGTTTGTTATGCATGTTTCCCTAAAAGTCTCAAAAACATCAGCAAGCAATAGAACGTCTGTCTTGAGGTAGAGATCATGATACGCACCCATATTTTTATTTTTCATGTGTTTCCACACATTCTGTGCATGCGTATAATCAGCATCACTGATACCTTTCATGTTCAACTTGCTGTAAAAAGCATCTTTTGGTGGGAGCTTAGTTTTGTTAAACTTATCAAAACAATCAATGTATTCATAAGGATAAACTCCTTTTCTTCTCAATAGTTTGAATTGCTCATCACCCTTGAAGAATTTTCGAAGGTTTTTACACTGATCGTCAGATAGATTGTTTACCAAGTTATCCAGACTACTAGCCATGAAACGTACACTATCGATGAATCTCAACTGTATCTTTTGAACCTTAGTCTCCCCATTTTTGTCAGTGTATTCACCAACCTTAACATCCAATGAGAAAGAGATATATTTTTCTTTGTTTTCAGCGATGACGGCAATCCGTTCATCTCCATACTGTTTGGCTAGTTCTTTGATAAACAGCTGATCATCATATCCACTCAGATTGTGAAAGATGATCGGGATGTATTTAGGCACTTTATATTGAAGATTACAAGACTGATGTGCAGCTCCACGAAATTTACCAGTAAAATGACAGTGATCCCTAACCTTAATGTTATCTTTTTCAAATTCTTTCATACATATGTGACATTTATCTGAATCGGTAAATCCCTGTTCCTCTTCATATGTGAGGTCTCGCATTCTCTGTTTAGGACACATATTGTATAGCCTTTTCACTTCACCTACCGCATGATCCACGAAACGTAAAACACAGTCTTTACCACGATAAAGCATTAGAGGGTCTGAAACTTCACCATGGGCAAATTTGCTATAACAACAGAAGCCTGTGGGGATATGTATACCAACCTTTTCAGTGGATGATCCACTAACGCTACCCGGTTCTTTACAAACCTCTTTTGACAAAGCTTCGAAATCAGCATACATTATGAAAGGAGCTTTGAGCTGGTACTGGCCGTCATGAAACTTAACGGTGCTACCCTCATTTGGCATCTCAATCTTGGCAGCATCGTTATTCCTGCAATATTCAAAGTGTTCATCTTGTGTTTTCTCACTTGAGAATCCATTGAGACAATTCAAACAATAATGTTCTTTATGTTCGTGATTCGAGTTGACCTTACTCAAGACACCGCTCAAGTTCTTTACAGCTATATAATGTCTCTTTTCCTCTTCACACAGTAAAAACAAAACAACCGTTGCTTTGCGATCAAGATGCTTCGACTTACGACACATATAGATACCTTCTGCCACATCTTTGGTCGATCAAAGGTTTTGATGACGTCATATACGCAGTACCAAATAAAATATAGGCCCAAATGTTGTGTCACCCCGTCACCCGTGTCGTGGACCCCGAAAAACGTCAGTTATCCCTATTGGTTTTCGAGATATTTCCCCAAAAACGGCGTGTTCGATTGGGGATGCAATGCAATGATTCCCCCGTGATGCGATAAAAATAACTGACGTCACGCCGCGTGCTATTATACTAATCGTCAATTATCAATGGTCTAACGAAAAAATGACCACGATTAAGAAGATTTTGACCGTAAATTTAAAAAAAACACAACACTCACTAAGTTAAATGTGTTGCACACACACGCGGATTAGTATATATAGACTAGTATCTCGCGTAAAAGTTTTTTACGGCTTTATTTTCGAAACGGATGTCCAAGAATCCCGCGTTCCCGTGTGCGAACCCCGTGACGAAAATTTTGATAACACAATCGGGACTGGAAAGTGTACCCATGTTGTAAAGCTCGAAAAACTGATAAAAAAATGTATGGGATCATTTCGCTACCACCAACCGTTGCAGAGATATCGTTGTTCAAAGATTTTGATGACGTCATAGCCGCAGTACCAAATAAAATTTAGGCCCAAATGTTGCGTCAAATGTTGTGTCACTGACCCTACAAAACGTCAGTTATCCCGTGTAAAAACTTTTTACTGTTGCATTTCTAAAGATGCCGTATTGAATTTTCCATAGAAACATTTCGTCCCCAGTCTTTTTTCACACTTACCAAGTTAAATGTGTTGCACACGCACTCGAATTAGTATAATAAGATATGCGTTTAAGTTTCCTGCAGTTTCAGCGGTCTTTTCAATCTGTAAAGTGATGCCTTCACTTGCATTTTCAATCCTTCGACCGGTCCCATGCAAGGCATTCTCATCAATTGTTCTGAAATCTAACCATAGAGCATACTTGTTTGTCAAGTAATCAGAGACTTTTACATCATGTAATCCCAAGTGCTTTCGGTTTTCACCGACGCTATTATCTTTTGGTTTTCCTTCAGCAAAATACTTGCAAATCTCATTGTATTGAGCAAAAAGTTGGTTAGGCTTACCCTCGACGATGACAGATACCTTTTTGATCTTTGGATTGTAGAATTTACAGGTTTCTCGTTTGTAGGATTCTTCTTCTTCAAACAGAACTAAGATACCCTTCAAAGATTTGGCAGGTGTGTTGAATGACCAATTCCATGTTGTGTCTGACTCGTTTACTCTAATTTGTCTGTGCCGCAAAATCCTATCATAGAGCAAAACCATGTTTTGATATTCAGAAGCGATGTGTCTAGCCAAAGTGGGCTGTGTCACAATCTCATATTCAAGTGAGATGTTAGATATTTTGTATTTACCGTCTGGGTCACTTCTTTGACCTGCGGCAGAAGTTGAGGGTTTAGAATAAATAACTCGGCTGTAGTCGTTAAATGTGATCTCGTAGCAAAGCCTATTCCCTAAACCCGCTTGATAATATGGGATAGTACTATCCAGCATCTCAAAGTCGAGTGGAATGACAAACTTGTGTTTATAGGTGTCAGCAATGGCCTTGTCCGCTTCAACAGTGGTGGATTTATCAGAAGCACCAATCCTCAATTTCATACAATTCTCTGTACACCCATCGTCGATGATGATACCCTGTCTTATCGCGTTTCTCTTTTCAAACTTGGTTAACCATAAATCTCTGTAACACCCAAAAAGATCAAAGTCATCGATACTCAATATCTCGTTACCTTCGAACTTGACAGGCAACTTTTTAACGATAGCTCTCCCAATGTTACTGACCAATGTTCTTTTCGAGTCAGCTTTCGACTCGAGTTCAATATCAAAACTTAGATTAGTTGTTCCTGGAATAATAACATCATCGCTTCCTAAATTTGGAAACCTAACCAACAATAGCTGATTTTGATCAATCTCACTCGGATTGTGTGTGACAATTACTTTGCTACGAGAGCCTTTTACACCGCGGGCAGTTCTAAGTGAACGTTCTGGATTTAACCTCTTTCCATACTCCATTATTAATTATGATATATAATTAATTATTACTTTTTATCTAGGTTTAGGGGATGTGCAAAACAAGGGTTTTTCCTAGGTCTTCTTTTAGCATATTGCCATGCTGATCTGTGATTTTCAACGTGAGAGACTGAAATATACCATTTTTTAATTTTTTGTACTGAGGGTTTTTAAGCTCAACATGTGTGAAGTCACTATATTTTGCGATGTGATAGGTTAGTAAAATATCACTTAGCTGTCCACCCTCGAGATTTTGAGTGTTGTCAAGTTCAGAGAGATGCAAATTCATTTTAGTTATTTTAGCTAATGTATTGGTCTTGATTACTTGAGGTTTTTTGTCTAATGCGGTAAGTTCTACATTACCAGCTAAAAAGGCATTCAATTCTCTGCTAGTGTATTCCTGTCTAGGTATTATTTTCTCTGCTTTTCCATCACCAGCAGACAGAGACAGTTTTAGGGGAGCGGTTATTTCATACGTTACATTGTCTGCAAACATCTCAAGCAATGCAATTTCTTTTGAGCCATCTATATTTTGAATGGGGTAAGATAGATATATGGTCTTTTCTCCTTTTGCGACATTTACTGTGATATACATTTCTTGTATTAGAGAATAGAGGATTATATTTTTAAATAATAATGGAGAACATTTTTAAATATGCTCCCAATGCGCTTTATAAGCCAAATGGAGGACAATACCTTCAGATATTGAATTCTAAAGATTTATACAAACAAACAATTATTGTCTCTGAAAATGGTTCTTTTCCTGCAAGCTTTCCCAACATTTTTACTAATTACGAAATGGATGAAAATGAACAATGCATGAAAATTTGGCAGGAACAACCATTTAAATTATGGCAAACCCAACTCAATTTTGTCACTTGGTGTGCTTCAAGTGCTTGTGGAGTCAGTTCTGAACATCTGAAAGAAAGTCGCTCTACTCCTATGATTAGATCAGTATATCGTTTTCACGTCTATCATCACATTAGACGAATCATTAAGCGCTTGCAGACACCTCTACCTTTTGAAGATAGTTTCAACCAATACGATAATCCTTATAACAAAGAAGAGATTTTAAAAATCTGTAGTGAATACGGTGTCGATTCTGATCCTAAAAAATACAAAGGGCAATATTTTTACAGCTCGTATCAAAAAAGACGTAAAAACTATCCAACACCAGGTCCGAGTTATTTCACAGATGACTCCATGACACGATGGATTATAGAAAAATCTAAAGGCTTTATAGAAACAGGTCTTGTGAAGATTTCAGAAAGTGTTAGAGCATATGCTTATCTTGTTCTTAGTTCACAAGCCTCAGCTCGTTCTTCTATCTTAGGTAATAATTCAAGCTCTTTGACAGCTCAAAGAGTTTTTATGAACAACTTTGAAGACATTGTTAACCGCAGAGTTGATATTCAAGATGACATTAAAGGTTATCAAGATACTTTAAATTACGCTTCAAGCAAAGTTGATTATTCAGTTGGACATGGTATTTACATGTTACCTAGTGACATGAATCTAAACATCAAGTCGGGGGTGTCTGGTTACAATAACAAAATTCTCATATCTAATGAGAACTTGATCCTTGGAAGAAATAAAATGATTAATGTTATGCAAGAGCATCATATTTCAAACAAGGTGACTAGCTCTCCAACACAAACAAAAAATAAAAGTTCTCAAAAAGAAGTTCACAAAAGAGTGAGTCAAACAGATTCACTCCCATCTCACGAAGAAGAGAAAATTGCTTTAATTTTAGCGATTACCATGGTGTTTAGCATATGGTATATATTTCGCTGATCAGCGCATGTAGTTTGCCAATTATAGCCGGCATTGTGGATACATGCTGACACTTCTAAGCCCTGGCGTTTTGTTGAATTTCGATCGAAATGACGGTAACCTGAATGTCTCTATGGACCAGAGAAACCTGACAGTGATAAATCACCCAGACACAATGCTAACCACTCCGCGATATATTCAACTCAACTGCGGGGAAGTGCGCACTCATGCAAGTTTAACAACCAGAACATGAGAGATCTGCAACCGCCGAAGTATATATACTTCCTCTCAGACGAACTGCGTGGGGTTCGAACACACGACCTTGCTGTTGCAAGTTAGCGTTCTTATCCACTAGACTACGCTGATCTGTATGTTATAAGTATTGTTAGCTCATTTATGTTATAAAGTTTAAACTGCTACAAACTGCTTTTCACTACAATTGAGGATTTCCCTATGGACATTTTTATGAGATGATATTTAATTGTTTAATAAGCGTTTGATTGACAGATGGTTTAATTATATAACAAAAACTGCTTATGTGTTGTTATTTGAGAATTTTGTTATGCAATAAAAACTTGCCATGTAATCAAAATAAAAAAAATGCTATATAGTCATAACAAAAAGCTGTTTTGAATATAAAAAGATGGTTACCGTCAAATCGAAGAAAATTATAGCGTTCCGAGAGATACCACAAGCAGACATTGAGGTCTAAATGAATGATATAAAACCCCAGAGCGGAATAACTTGAAATTGTGGTGAACAGGCGACAGAGTCTGCCGGAAAGGGAAGGTCTAGTGAAGCAGCTAGATTGGAACTGGATGGTGCCGTCCGCTCCCGGTATTCACCACAAAATGTGCTAAAAGTTGTCGGGAAAAGCAGTGTGACTAGATGTAATATACTCGAACAGATCATGAACGGCCATTGTGTGCGTAGTAGTCGGAGTTCGTAAGTAGTCACACACAACTAGTCTAAGATCTAGGGGTTGAATTAAAAACCCTCTAGGGTATCACAACAACAACAACAACAACAACAACAAAAACCCTAGGGGGTTGGGAGTTTTTGTTTTCAATAATAATAAGTTCATGGTTGGGCTCATTTATGTTATAAAGTTTAA
This sequence comes from Turritopsis dohrnii, assembly GCA_027922465.2. Lineage (NCBI taxonomy): Eukaryota > Metazoa > Cnidaria > Hydrozoa > Anthoathecata > Oceaniidae > Turritopsis > Turritopsis dohrnii. Next base: position 478,099 of record BQMF02000113.1, on the reverse strand, counting down.
ACTGCTACAAACTGCTTTACTACAATTGGGGATTTCCCTTGGACATTTTTTATGACATATTTAATTGTTTACATTTCTGAGTAGTTTGTGGTTATAATAATAATATTAGGGAAACCCCCTAATATTTAAAACTGCTTATGTGTTGTTATTTGAGAATTTTGTTATGTAATCAAAAATAAAAAAAAATGCCATGTAATCAAAAATAAAAGCTGTTTTGAACACACGTTAATACTTTATGTTTAGTGAAAATATTTGACAGGGATTCTCCCTTATGATTAGGAGGGATACAATTTCTGGGCCAACATCGGCACTTTCCTATCTCTCCAGCAGATACAACCTATCAGATTGCAGGTCATTATTATACTCAAACTGCATACGAAAATCTGGTAGTGCTTCGAAGAGATACTCTGAAAAGCCCTTGGTTTCCAGGTGTTAGCGTGTTTCACAGACACGAGGAAACTCAAGACTTTCCTTATCTGTGGCAAGTTGCGAAACAAAATAAACCATCATTGTCATCTTTAAGGGTTTTGGGCACAGATGATGACAAGTCTATTTACAATGCTATTTTACAAGAATGCGACAGCTGCACGTACTACTTGCTTGGCTATGAACATTTCAAAGAAAACATCAAAGACAAACTTCGTGAATTAAATTGAATTTCCTCAAAGCCAGGCAAAAATAATAACGGATGACATTTTCAAAGATTTATATGAAAGTAAAGATGAGGAAGATTTTGACCGTCTGTTGAACAGATTTCGTGACAATTGGTTAGTAATAGAGGTCAAATACACGCAAAATGAACCTGCCGGGAAGTTTGTGGCTTATTTTAACGAGTACAAAGCCAGACCAATGAAATTAAAGATGACTAAATTTGCACAGAAGAAATGTGGAATTGAATATAAGTACTGGCAAAACCCTATAGAATGGAACAACCACATTGCTAAGTTCGAAATCGACGTTAATTCTGAGACTGGAGCTAAAGGACAACATAAAACAGAAACATTAACGAATTTGATTACAGCCCTGAAAAAGCTCTATGTAAGAAATTACAAAAACTTGGTGAAAGCTTTCTACGATCAAGGCCCATATATTTTAGCTGCACCGTTTAAACAATTCTCACTTACCTTTGGAGAGTTGAATGATAAAAACGAAGAGCAGAAAATGGCCCATATACGTGCTTTTCTCAAATTTGTTCCGACAATGAATGATTTGCCTGAATTACACAAGGTGCAACCAGCAGAAACAATTTCAAGCAATGTTGATTCTGGAGAAGATCAAGCCGCACCATCCATCTTGAGTCCTTCTGCTACCACGCCACATGTCAAACCAAGGATTCCAATATCTGCGGAAGAACTGGATTTGCCAACTGAAAAAGTGCCGAAAGAAATCCTTCTTGAAATCTTTGAAAAAGCTGAGACGATTCTTGCTGACAAGAACGGGATAACGACAGCCGCATCTGCTGATCCACGAATGAGGACAGTGAAAAGTTCAACATCAGCACAGCCTCATATTATTTCACCCTCATCTAAAAATAGAGACTTACTTGAGTGTAATATAAAACACACGCTTGGTATTTGGTATGTCCGCACACAATAGCTGTAGCAGTCAATTTGAACATGTGCTTCAGTTATTTTGTCCAAGTGAAAAAGAAAATATCTCAGAGCAAATCGAGAAGAGGTTTAACTTCTGCTATTGAGACTGATCTTTCCATTTCTCAGACTGGACTAAAAAAGGATCAAATTAGGAAGCATCATGCCAAGAAACAGTCAAACCAGTTGGGATCAAATGATTGTAAACGGTTTCCAGACGAAAGTCTTCCAAAAAATACGCCTACGACATCGCCCTCGATCACTGCAACAGAAATAACAGCTCAGCCAACGACAGCCTTTCAAACTTCTCATTTTCATCCTAACAACAGCGCTGTACCGTCTCCAAGTTTCAACATCGTTTATTCTATGGCACCAACACCATCTATGCAACCGACGACTATAACACTTGCATACAACAGCAACGCGTACCAAAACTTATCTCCAGCCGTTAGTCAGCCTATGACAGCCTATCTTCGTCCGCATAGCAGCAGTAACACTGCCTTAGCTCAAATCGCCAACACTTTTACCCACCTTAGCAACTGGCACTCAGGAATGTCGCCCTATTTTTACGAGGTTGTTTTATTACCAGGTAACGTGTCGGTGTGCTACGGCTGCCACCAAAAATTTGAGCCCGAGTTTCGCACGTTCCCGAACAATATCATCATCAAACACATGGATAGAAGAATAACCGGTACTTCTCTGGCTGGATCAATCAACTATGGGAAAGACTTTACTGCCACATACTACCATTTTGATTTACAGCACATAGCTTGCAAAAATCAATTCTTCCCTCACAATCCAGTCATATATATCTCCCAAACCTTGTGTAAGTAGCTGGATGGAAATGTTGCGTTTGCACAAAAACTACAATGGTCAGGTATGGTCTTAAAACCAATTTGAAAAAGCTTCATTTAAAGCAGAGTTGCTATATATTTTTTTCCAGTGCCTTGGTTTGGCCGTATTTAGTTTTTAGTAAGTAGTTACGAATGGTAGTGAACTGCCTTGAAACATGTTTTTTTTTGTGAAGAAACAGTTTTTTTTGTTTCCTTGTTGTTTGTTTTTTTGTTTTTTTATTGTTACCTGTGGCTAATTTTTGAACTTGCATTTAGTCTGTGTTGACGATTTATGTACCTCAATCAGGAAGACCAAACTAGCGTTAAAGCGTCAAAAATGACAATTTTGGATTTTGGCCGTTTGTTTTGTTTATAAACATTTTTTGTAATATATACTACTAGTAACCCGGGTAAAAATTTTTACCAACTTTAACTTCGAAAACGATGTGTCAAATATCGCGTTACCCCCGTGACGAAAATTTTAATTACGAATTCGCGACTTAAAAGTTACCCATGTTGTAGAGCTCAAAAAACTGATCAAAAAACTGTATGGGATTGTTCCGCTACGACCAACCGTTAAAGAGATATCCTCGATCAAAGCTTTTGCTGACGTCATAGCCGCAGTACCAAATTAAATTTAGGCCCAAATTTTGCGTGACCCATTCACCCGTATTGCGGACCTTAAAAAACGTCAGTTATCCCTATTGGTTCTCGAGATATTTCCCCAAAAACGTCGCGTTCGATTAGGGATGCAATGCAATGATTCCCCGTGATAGATTAAAAAAATGACGTCACGGCACATGCTACTATATAATAATCGTAAAAAAACGCACATGGCCTCACGAAAAATATGACCACGATTAAGAAGATTTTGACCGTAAAATTCAACAAAATTTATCACTGTCTAAAATAAAAGTGTGACACACACTCGCTATTATATATAAGACTAGTATCTCGCGTAAAAGTTTTTTACGGCTTTAATTTCGAAAACGTTTTGCGTAAGTCCCGTGACGAAATGAGGTGACGAAAAATAAAACCATGGAATCGTTATAGAAAGTTTACCCATGTTGTAGAGCTCGAAAAACTGATCAAAAAAATGTATGGGATCGTTTCGCTACGACCAACCGTTGGAGAGATATCATCAATCAAAGATTTTGATGACGTCATAGCCGCAGTACCAAATAAAATTTAGGCCCAAATGTTACGTCATCCCGTCACCCGTATCGCGGACCCCCAAAAACGTCAGTTATCCCTATTGGTTCTCGAGATATTTCCCCAAAAACGTCGCGTTCGATTGGGGATGCAATGCAATGGTTCCCCCGTGATCATAAAAGAACTGACGTCAAATGTCACGTGCTATTATACTAATCGTGAATGTGTCTTGCGTGGGCGAACTGCCGCTATATGACCACGATTAAGAAGATTTTGACCATTAAAAAAACAAAAACACAACACTCTCTAAATTAAAAGTGGTATGCACGATTGCGGATTAGTATAAGTAGACTAGTATCCCGGGTAAAAACTTTTTACCGAACTTAACTTCGAAAACATTAGGTCAAATCCACCATTCCCGTGTATGTACCCCATGACGAAAAAATAAATCATAGAATCGCAACTCAAAAACATCCCAGGCGGCGTCGCTCGCCACCCTTGTTCAGTATGCATTGTGTCGCAGAATTTAACTCTTGCAAAAGTTTCTTTTCAGGCATTAATTTTTTGATTCATTTCTTACATTCAGAAAATTTAAAACAGAAACAAATAGCAACATGGCTCAGAATATATATTCATACGCAGAAGAGAAGTAACTTTAATGTAAAAAAACGCAATATATAACTCAGAACCGTTTACCCAGACATACAAAACCAAACATTGAATAATATTACAAAAATGATACCTTCCAACTTTTTCTTTTGTTCAAAAGTTACTACTGGACTGCAACCATTAATGAATTTTTGAAATGATATATTTAGTTCTTCCCAAAACCATCAACATCATGATTAAAACCATGAGTTTCATTTCTTTGTGCTTTTTTAATTATTGCCTAAAAGAATAATATTTCAATTGTAATACCGAAAATAAAAAAAAACAAAACAAAAAACAAAAAAAAAGGAAATTCAAGTACGCATTTATCCTAAAAACAATAACTAAGAACAAAAATTTACACAGAAGATAAAAAGTCACAAATAAAATCATACAGCCAAAGTTATATACCTAGGCATAGTACGTAAAAACGATTACCATAACACAAAATATGCATTAACGCGATAAAATATAAACTTAAGAAAAATACAGCCAACAACGCTTATTTTTTGTAGGATAGTTTCATTGCACAGTCATTTAAATTACATAATCCATTCTTCTCTCATTTCTACTTAACAGATGAAAACATTCAAAAAACATACAAAAAACCTAATCATGCTATGACGAAATCTAAAGAAAAACAAAACAAAGTAAAAGAAACTTTGAAAATATATTAACCTTAAAAATAATAATTAAAAACACAAACGTAATGACAGAATTAGTATAGCTGAAAAATTTTTAACATATGAAAACATTCGTGGAGCCATTTTTTATTTCCAGTTCAAAGCTCCTCCTCTGCGCTGGAAAATTCAAAACACAACAGTAAACATCCCTCTTATCCTTTATTTATCCACTAATACTAACTGTGTTTTAACTAAATAGATACTTTTTAACTTTACCTTTCAATACCAATTCACATCATCGCCCATGATAGTAAACAACAATATTGATCATGCTCTGCTGCCATTATCAAACACTTCTAAACTCTTTTACTTTCTATATTTCATACCTGTAAACAAATTAATAACACTCGATTAACTTTCCAGCATACTTTCCTATTGTAAACATACACTTTCTATTTGTTTTCTACTGCAATTTCACTACCATTTTTATACAGTGAAAGACATAAAAATGCTTTCTTCGTAACTTCATAACTGTGGAGCCATTTTGAAATAAATAAAATAAGGAACAGTTCGTTACCAAAACAAATCAGTAACTGCTCGTGTAGGACCTGCATCTTTATGATCTGATCGTTTTAACTCTGTTTTTATTCTCTTTTAACGCTGTATTTATTAAATCCGTTTGACTCATGTACTTACGTATATTACTTTATAATCTTTTCCAAACAATTTTCCACCGAAAAAAAGTAAAACCATTTTCACCAATCATCCTTTCTTCAACTTCATCTACACTACTTCTGTACTGCTGCACTCCCATAACTATTTGATAACTATAAAAAGAAATTCGTAAAATCAGCACGACTTTCTTCCACTCGTTCTTCGTTTGGTTTTCATCTGAAAAAACCTATATATAAAAAAAAACAAAACAAACATCTGTTCAAAAACTCACCTACGCATGTGTGCTACCTGCTAACTAATCACTTACACACATGCTGCTGCCTGTTCTTTTATTAATCGTTCGATCTTTCTGCAGCTAATTTTTAAAAACTTCACTGCACTTCTTCTGTATATCTAAATATGATTTTTCATTGTAAACAAACAACTAACCCGTGTTCTTTTATTAGCTAATAAGAGTAAAAGTTTAGCAATAAACACGATAATAAAACGTTTTATAATAATAACAATACCTTCGTGCATACAAACCTGTGTTTCTTCATCAGTTCTTTCGTCGATTTGCTGCCTAAAACAATCAAATTTAAATCAAAATATTCGTATACAAAAAGAAACACGTCTTCTTCGCGAAGTTTCTTGCTCACGAAATGATCGTTGAGAAATTTCGAACGATTAACATTGCATTGCTCGCACTCCTCCAAAGACGTTTTTCGGCTGATTTCCACTGCGCAAGCCAAAAATAACAAAACGGAGGAGCATATACTAATCGCGAAAAATCAAAAAAATCACTCTCGCTTTGGCGTGGTTTTACGACGAAAAGGGAAAAAATAAGAAGGTTTTGACCGTGAAAAAAAAACAAATATGTCACTCTCTAAAATAAAAGTGGTATGCACAAATGCGAATTAGTATAATAAGACTAGTATCCCGGGTAAAAACTTTTTACCGAACTTAACTTTCGAAAACATTAGGTCAAATCCACCATTCCCGTGTACGTACCCCGTGAAGAAAAAATAAATCATAGAATCGCAACTCATCCCAGGTGGCGTCGCTCGCCAGCCATGTTCAGTATGCGTTGTGTCGCAGAATTTAACTCTTGCAAAAGTTTCTTTTCAGGCAGTTTCTTTTCTTTTCTTAATTCATTTCTTACATTCAGAAAACAAATAGCAACATGGGTCAGAATATATATTCATACGCAGAAGAGAAGTAACTTTAATGTAAAAATATTTAATATATAACACAGAACCATTTACCCAGACATAATACATAAGACATAATAAATATTACAAAATGTGAATTGAAAACAAATTGATACCTTCTAACTGTGTTTCTTTTGTGCGGAAGTTACATTGGACAGCAACTATTAATGAATTTTTGAAATGATATATATACAATCTGTTCTTCCCAAAACCATCAACATCATGATAAGAACCATGAGTTTCATTTCTTTAACGGTTTACGTGCTGTTTTATTATTATTAATCTTACCTAAAAAATATTTCAATTGTATAAAAATGCAGAAAAAGATAATCATACTATGAAATAGTTGAAATAAAAAACAAAACAAAAAACAAAAAGTAAATTCATGTACGCATTTATCCTAAAAATAATTAATTAAAAACACAAATTCAATGACAGAATTTGTAAAGCTTTTGATTGGAAAGTCTATAAAATCAACCAATGCTATAAGTTAATACGGGTTCAACACTCAACACTGGAGTTGAACTACATTAAGACTTTTAACGTGGGATACACAGCCAAACATCAAAATAATAAAAATAATTGAAACAATGAAATGCCCTACCAAAGTCATAATTTAATACCGAAAAGATAAAAAGTAACAACAGTAAAACATAATGCGAAACTTATATAGTACCCAGGCATAGTACGTAAACAATTACCATAACACAAAATAATGTGTAATCATCACAAAATATAAGAATCCATCCAGCAATGCAATGCAATGCTTCTTATTTGTAGTAGCACAGTTAGAGTTAGTAGTCATATCACATCACAGCAATAATTAATGAATTTATGAAATACATAATCCATTCTTCTCTTAACTATCCCTCACAACATCATAATTTAACCATCTGCTTCATTTCTTTAATGGTTATACACCTTTTCTTTTCTGACCTAAAAGAAAAAGATTTCAGTGAAGAACAGCTAGCTACAATCCACACTACTGCAACAACCATATTGAAGCAAACAAAAGCAAAAGATATAAATGACAGACAGGCACCAAAGAGACCAGAGAGACAAAGCACCAAACATCGTCAATAAAATATACAGTGAAATTTAATAAAAAGCAGACATGGTTGAGATGAGATAAGACAGCATGACACGTTCCCCATTTCCACAGTCATGAGAACCATTTTTAATTGATCTGTAAATAAAATCTTCTTTGCTAACTAATGGCGCGCGTTACCAAAACAAATTTTTACTGCGCTCCCCCTTCGTTGTTCCATAACGTTCGCTGTCATCCAGCTTTCAACCAAACGGTTGAATTACGTTTGACTCTTACACTCTTTCACATTAATAATTCAAAACAAACTTAAAATTGAAATTAAAACCATTCGTTACCGTTGTGTAAATAAACATCTTTTTGTTCTAAACTTCTTCACTGCACTTTCTTCTGTATAGCGATATTGGATAGCTAAAACGTAAACAAACATTAAAATACATACATAACTTACTTACGAATGTGTCACCTGTTCTTTTATTAATCTATTAAAAGTTAATCTTATTAGTTAATCTTAATTAATCTTATTAAAAGTTTTATAATAATACTTTCGTACAGACCTGTTCGTTCATTCTGCACAGCCAATTTTTAAAAACTTCACTGCACTTCCTCTGTATTCTCACCATACATTGTAAACAAACAACTAATCACTTACGCATGCAATTCCTGTTCTTTTAATAATCTAAAATACAATAATAGTTTAACAATAAACAGTTTAATAATCAGCATGTATACAAACCTGTGTTTCTTCGTCAAGCTCACAACAGAAGTTTCTTGCTCACGAAATGATCGTTGACAAATTTCGAACGAAGAAATTGCATTGCTCGCACTCCTCCAAAGACGTTTTTCGGCTGATTTCCACTGCGCAAACCAAAAATAACAAAACGGAGGAGCATATACTAATCGCGAAAAATCAAAAAAATCACTCTCGCTTTGGCGTGGTTTTACGACGAAAAGGGAAAAAATAAGAAGGTTTTGACCGTGCAAAAAAAACAAATATATCACTCTCTAAAATAAAAGTGGGATGCACAATTGCGAATTAGTATAATAAGATAATGCCACGCTTAGGAGTATAGTGAGCTTTTCCACCACCAAAAAATGTAGGGATTCCTGCTGCAATCCTGTTTAATCTTAATACGCTTCTGCTGGCGTCATTTTGTTTACTGTTCTTTATTTAAAAAAGGAGAGCTAGCTATCTATGCAAGGAAGTGTTTCAGGATAGGATGGATAAACCTGGGTTCTACGCAGCAAGCATTTCAGAACTAATTGTACCAAACTCTTCTTCCATGCTAGTTAACGTTCTTTTTTTTTGCTCTTGACTGTTCTTAGTTTGTTCTAGCTTGTTCTTAGGTTGTTCCAGTGTGCAATAACTTCATAGACATGTTGAATAATTGAAGAGCAACGAAGTTTTAATTTTTCTTTTTCTTGAAAAGTTGTGTTTATTCCCATAATAGAAGTTGTGTTACATAGTACAAAGCAATCGTTTTCATTATTACCCAAGTCAATAGTTGTCTTTCCTTTATGTACTTTACAACCCAAAGAATTATTTCCTCTGCTTTATATAATTTGCAACAAAATTATTTGGTAAATCAAACCTCAAAGTCATTCTTAACTTGTTTAAACTTATTTGCTACTCGTCTACAATCATTTTTGACTCGTCTACACTCGTCTGTGACTCGTCTGTAGTCGTGTACACTCGTCTGTGACTCGTCTACAAACTCGTCTGTAGTTATAGAATAGATCCCTTGCAAGACAGGTATATAATATCCTAAACGTTCTATGTTGTTCTGTATTCTATTAAGTTACACTATTTGCATTTTCATTATAAAGATCACGCGTGTATAATACGGAACACGAGTGGAAAACCCTTGAGAATTTCTGTTGACCACTTTAATTCTGACTATCAGGTTCCACAACTTAGCAATTAAAATCAAGGTTTTTGATTGGTTGAAAGTAACATGATACCTAATTAAGAAACTTGTATAAACGGATCGTATTGATCTTCTGATTCACTAATCGACGCAGATGTCGAAAAGTCGTATCTTAATCAAAAAAGATGTGGTCATGCGAAAGTGACGGATTTAAAACGCAAAGGGGTTGTAGAAAGCACATTTGTATGAAGCACGGTTGGTTTTACTTTTTTGACGACAAACCTGACGTTACTACCATATTTCCGGAAGTAGCAACTTGTCTCTCCACTCAACAGAAATTCAAACGAAACAGCACGTCTTCAATGCCCAAAAAACTGTTACGTTGGCAAATCAATCTCCAAATGGTAGCAGACTCCTGGTGGAGGAGGCAAAAGCTTATGTCAAGCAGAACAAATAACAACGAAAGTACTGAAGTATGCAAAATTCTGTTGTGTGGACGTTTCGTCTTCGTGGAAATGCCAGAATGTGTATTAGACCATTGCATTGGATCGGTGACGATGCTTTTTGATTTTTTAGACTACATGAAGGACCCGTGGAAAATTGGTTGTTCAGGTATTATTGGCCATATGAACGCTATATCTCATACCGATTACAGAAGCAGTAATGCCATCAAATCCGGGAATATATCTGTACTAGTATCCCCGGTGAAAACTTTTTACCGAACTTAACTTCGAAAACATTAGGTCAAATCCACCATTCCCGTGTACGTACCCCGTGACGAAAAAATAAATCATAGAATCGCAACTCAAAAACATCCCAGGTGGCGTTGCTCGCCACCCATGTTCAGTATGCGTTGTGTTGCGAAATTTAACTCGTGTAAAAGTTTCTACAGGCATTAATTTTTTAATTCATGTCTTACATTCAGAAGATCAAAAACAGAAACAAATAGCAACATGGCTCAGAATAATATATTTATACGCAGATGAAAAGTAACTTTAATGTAAAAAAAATGGCAATATATAACACAGAACTGTTTACCCAGACATACAAAACCAAACATTACAAAATGTTAATTCAAAACAAATTGATACCTTCCAACTTTTTCTTTTGTTCCAAAGTTACTACTCGACTGCAACCATTAATGAATTTTTGAAATGATATGTAGTCTGTTCTTCCCAAAACCATCAACGTCATGATTAAAACCATGAGTTTCATTTCTTTGTGCTTTCTTTATTATTACCTAAATAATTAATACTTGAATTGTAATACCGAAAACCTAATAATGCTATAACAATATTGAAATAAAAACTAAAACAAAAAGAAAGAAAAAACAAAAAGAAAATTCAAGTACGCATTTATCCTAAAGATAACAATTAAAAAGAAAACTTGGTCTATAAAGTCAACCGATACTGTGAGTCAATACGGGTTCACTCAACACTGGAGCTGAACAGAATAAAGACTTTTACTTGGCATACACAACCAAACATCAAATTAATAAAAATAAATGAAACAACAAAATGCCCTACTTTGACCAAAACCATAATTGAATACCCAGAAGATATTAAAAGCAACAAATAAAAACATAATGCTAAACTTATATACCTAGCAAGTATGTATGTAGCAATTAACATAACACAAAATAATGAATGCCGTAAACAAATATAAACTGAAGAAAAATATACCCCAGCAATGCTTCCTTTTTGTAGTACAATCGCAATGAAATACATAATCCATTCTTCTCTTAAATAACCTTCTCAACATACCATGTGTTTCATTTATACATTTATAAATTTCGTTTATAAATAGCTACACTTTTTCTTTTCTGACCTAGCTAAAAGAAAAAGATTTCAGCAAAGAACAGCTACAATACTTACTACTACTGCAACCATATTTAAGCAAACCAAAACAAACCAAAACAAAAGGCATAAATGGCTGGCAGAAAGGCATGCAGACAAAGCATCAAACATCGTCAATAGATACAATTTGACAGCATAACACGTTTCCTACTTCCACAGCCATGAGACAGGAAAACAGTCATAGCTGTGGGACCATTTTTAATTGATCTGTAAATAAATAAATCAAATCAAATCTTCTTTGCTAACTATAAAAATAATAATAGCGCGCGTTACCAAAACAAATTACTCTCGTCTTCGTTTTTCATCTAGTAGCATATATAAACTAAACTCATATAATAAGATATCTATTCAAAGCTATAGTATTTAATCTTTCGAAACTAAATTAAAACCATTCCTTACTGTGTAAATAAACATCATTTTGTTCTGCATTTCTTCACTGCACTTTCTTCTGTATAGCGATATTTGATAACTAAAACGTAAACAAACATTTAAATACATTTAAATACAAATACATATACCTAACTTGTTCTTTTATTAATCAAAAATAAAAGTTTTATAATAATACCTTTTGTTCGTTTTTAAAAACTTCACTGCACTTCTTCTGTATATCTAAATATGATTCTTCATTGTAAACAAACAACTAACTCACTTACACGTGCTACCCGATAATAAAACGTTTTATAATAATAACAATACCTTCGTGCATACAAACCTGTGTTTCTTCGTCAGTTCTTTCGTCGATTTGCTGCCTAAAACAATCAAATTAAAATATTCGTATACAAAAAGAAACACGTCTTCTTCGTGAAGTTTCTTGCTCACGAAATGATCGTTGACAAATTTCAAACGAAAAAGATTGCATTGCTCGCACTCCTCCAAAGACATTTTTCGGCTGATTTCCACAGCGCAAACCAAAAATAACAAAACGGAGGAGCATATACTAATCGCGGAAAATAAAAAAACGCTCTCGCATCTGTGTGGCTTTACGACGAAAAGGGAAAAAATAAGAAGGATTTGACCGTGAAAAAAAAGTAAATATATCACTCTCTAAAATAAGAGTGTGACACACAATCGCGGATTATTATAATAAGATAGTATCCCGGGTAAAAACTTTTTACCGAACTTAACTTTGAAAACATTAGGTCAAATCTGCCATCCTGTGGTACGTACGCGTCACTCGCCACCCATGTTCAGTATGCGTTGTGTCACAGAATTTAACTCGTGTATATAAAAGTTTCTTTTCAGGCATTAATTTGTTATTACATTCAGAAGATTAAAAACAGAAACAAATAGCAACATGGCTCAGAATAATATATTTATACGCAGAAGAGAAGTAACTTTAATGTAAAAAAAATGGCAATATATAACACAGAACTGTTTACCCAGACATACGAAACCAAACATTGAATAACATTACAAAATGTGAATTGAAAACAAATTGATACCTTCCAACTGTGTTTCTTTCGTGCGGAAGCTACATTATACAGCAACCATTAATGAATTTTTGAAACGATATATAGTCTGTTCTTCTCAAAACCATCAACGTCATGATTAAAACCATGAGTTTCATTTCTTTATGCTTTTTTTTATTATTACCTAAAAAATTAATACTTGAATTGTAATACGGAAAACCTAATCATGCTATAAGAATATTGAAATAAACAACAACAACAAAAAGTGAAATTCAACTACGCATTTATCCTTAAAACAAAAATTTACCCAGAAGATAAAAAGTCACAAATAAAATCATAATGCCAAACTTATATATATACCCAGGTACGTAAACGATTACCATAACACAAAATAATGCATAAACATTTCATTGCACAGTAATAACTAATGAACTTCTTAAATACATAATCCATTCACATCTACCTTATGAATAATAATTAAAAACACAAACGTAATGACAGAATTTATATATCCAAAGAGTTATAAAAAATTGAAAACAACCACATTTTTAATCTGAGTTAAAATCTCCTCTGGCTAATTCACAACAGTTAAACAACCCTTTATTCTTATTTATCCAGCATACCAACTGTGTTATAACTACATAGATTTATACTATTTTAACTTTAGCTGAACTTCAAACAAAATGGGATACCTTTCACTGCCAATTCACATGTTAGTAAACTAAACAGCATTGATCATCTTCTGTAGACATTTTCAAACACTTCTAAACTCTTTACTTCTATATTCATACCTATAAACAAATTACTAATACTTTATTTACTTTCCAGCACAAACATACATAGGTATTTATAAAACACTTCCGCTACCATTTTTTTTAAGTGAAATACATAAAACTGCTCTCTTCGTTTGGAAAAACTGCTAAACTTTCTGTATTTTCCAGTAGATTTTGTACTTTTTGGCAGGCAGACAAAAGCATCAAGCATCGATATAAATTAGATACAATAGATACAATCAGACAGCATAACACATTCCCCACTTCCACAGCGTCATGAGAAATAAAAACATTCATAGCTGTAGGACCATTTTTAAAGTAATAATAGCGCGCGTTACCAAAACAAATTTCTCTCGGCTTCCTTTTCATCCAGCAGCATATACACATTCTAAACGACAGAATAACTAAGACATCCACTCAAAGCTATTTTAATTAATCTTTCAAAACTAAATTAAAACCATTCCTTACTGTGTAAATAAACATGAAACTGCATTTCTCCACTGCACTTTCTTCTGTATAGTGATATTTGATAACTAAAACGTAAACAAACATTTAAAAACCTGTTCTTTTATTAATCTAAATTATTAAACAATAAAAGTCTTATCGTTCTGCACAGCCAATTTTTAAAAACTTCGCTGCACTTCTTCTGTATAAAAGTTTTATAATAATACCTTTTGTTCGTTCGATCTTTCTGCAGCTAATTTTTAAAAACTTCACTGCACTTCTTCTGTATATCTAAATATGATTTTTCATTGTAAACAAACGATAATAAAACGTTTTATAATAATAACAATACCTTCGTGCATACAAACCTGTGTTTCTTCATCAGTTCTTTCGTCGATTTGCTGCCTAAAACAATCAAATTTAAATCAAAATATTCGTATACAAAAAGAAACACGTCTTCTTCGCGAAGTTTCTTGCTCACGAAATGATCGTTGACAAATTTCGAACGATTAACATTGCATTGCTCGCACTCCTCCAAAGACGTTTTTCGGCTGATTTCCACTGCGCAAGCCAAAAATAACAAAACGGAGGAGCATATACTAATCGCGAAAAATCAAAAAAATCACTCTCGCTTTGGCGTGGTTTTACGACGAAAAGGGAAAAAATAAGAAGGTTTTGACCGTGCAAAAAAAGTAAATACGTCACTCTCTAAAATAAAAGTGGGATGCACAATCGCGGATTATTATAATAAGATTTATCGCAGCCGAAATAGTGCTTAGCAAAGCAAATGAAGATTGAAGGGAACACGATTTTAAGTATGGAATATCTTTCAAATATCAACTGCTGGGCAACGTTCGAAGACATGCAAAATTTTCTCAAACATTTTCTGAAATTCTACTTAATGCTAGTTGTGAGACGGCTGTTGTTCCGGCACATGATTTATCGTTTTGTACTTCCTTTGTTGTAGCAGTGTTATTTTTTATGGTAAAGGCAAGTTGACCTATGTCATATCAGTACTTAATTATTAAAATGGTGCGCTATGATGAAAATGAAGGCGGAATAATCGAATTTGGTATTTGGTATAGTATTTGGTCGAATTGTTTACCAAGCCATTGGAAAATACACTATCAGAAAATGCAGTCAGCTGAAGTTGCACGTCAAGGTCAATTTTGTATGCAAAATATGATGGCAATCAACGTGGGGATCATTCACCGCCAAATATAAGTGCCAACACCAAAGTTACGGCAGCCAACATCAACGAAATCAACAATGGTAACAATAATCGAAATGGAGGGAACGAAACCCAAACTTTGGATATCTGTGTTAATTCTGAAGAAAGAACAAACGTCAATGCTCACAAACGCCAAAATAAAGTCTCGTTTGTAGAAGATTCGCTGGCATTAAAAAGTACGGCGCTGGTAAATGGATGGCAATTTTGCGCGATCCGGATTATTCCTTCCATCCTTCTGGGAAACCAAGTACTTTAATGGTCAGAGCAAAAACGATAAAGTTGATATGAAATAAGTTGTATCTACTATGTTTGAGTTTATTTCGGAGGTCAAACAGATTTTTTTAATACTTTAAGTGTCTGTATGTAAAAAGACTTTCTCTTTCGAATAACAGTTGCTATGCAACCATGTTTTTCAAGTTTAAGAAAGGTGAGATATTTTCAAAGCATCGTTTGAACATAGAGGAGAAAGACCGTTTAAAATGGATATTTGCTGTGCGGAAGATAACAGGACCAAGAACATTTCGTTTCGCCAAAATACATCAATGTGAAGGCTTAATGGCAAAACTGATATTCATTAGAAGAAATAACAAGCTGCTTTTAAACAAAGACTTCGTTGTACAATTGAAATTTTGTAATACATCTACAAGAAGGAAAACCTAACAAAACTAAAAGCCTTGACTTTGCACAATATGCCTTACCTCCAATTAAAGGGCAATGCAACATCAAATTAAATCAAGATAAACCTGTAACCTTACCATTATCCAAACCTCGACTTCGAAAATGTGTATTGACCAAAGAGTAACCAGTCCTTTGAACGATCAAGTTGCCTTGTGACAGCTGATCACACCTTATGACATCTAGTTTCATGCTCTTTAAAGGGATCTCCCCCTTAGTTCCTTATTACATGCTTCTTGCACCAACGTATGCTCTTCTTACGCGTTCTTTCACGTTCTTACACATCTATGGCGCAAGACCTTTGGCATATTATCTGTTGAAGAAACACCCTTTGAATTGGGAATGGTAAAGAAAAGAGCCTAATATTAATCAAAGTCACTGTCGCTAAATAGCACTATGCGTTTTACAAACTTATTTCTAACATTAAAAGGCTGTACTTCAATCGGTCCCAATTGAGTCAGTGGTTTTACGTCCTCATCTTCTTCATCCATCTTTTCCGTGGATTCATCACTTGATCCAATTTCACTTTCTGTGCTGGAATCTGTTGCATAAGAAGCGTTGGCATCTCCACAATCACTTTCATGAACCTCAGTCATGTTATGTTCAGATAATTCTTGTCGGTGCAACTTCCAATTGGGGTACGCTCTTTTGAATTTGGTGTAGTTGAACCAATCACAAGGGAGACCAAAATGTAATAACCAAGCATCGTACAAAGCATCAGGACCTCACCAGTTTGTTCGGACTCTCATGTGATAAATGTCAATAGTTGTCTTGGTAATTTGACGATAAATCTCATTCCAGGATTCGGTCAACAGCTTGTAAGCTTTTTCTATGTATTCTTTTCCACTATTTTGACTTGTTGTATCCATTAGATCACTCTCAAATGACAAATATCGATACAGAATTCACAGTTCTCTTTCTTTCTGAGGAAATTTTCCATCACGCAATAGTGGATAATATTCCATTAGAAAAAACCAACGTTACCGACCATTTGGAAAGCTGTTCTCAATACCTAAAATATCAGAACGTAATTCATTTACATTCCGTTACTCATCACCTTTTTTCCTCAGTGATGTGTAAGAACGGGTAAGAAATGTAAGAAGGCCAACAATTCGCGTAAGAAAGGTGTAATAAAGAACTAAGGGGGAGACCAAGTTGTAGAGCTCTATACCTTCTATGAACTTTTAAGGATTTCGCACTACCACCCTCTGTGTATGTGTAGTGACGTGATAGCAATCTCTGAGTAGCATTTCTAATTCCCTTCGTTTTGCCCATATTGTGCATTGCTCATTCAATTTATTTGAAGACAAGCATGTACAATGGGGGAACATGGTAATGGGGGAACTATATAAGACTTTAAAGCATTTCTTAAAACCGTACTTCTCAAAGTTAACTTCGGCTTATATCTTTCTGCCATTCCAACAATCCGTTAAGTACAAACGAAAAAGGAATAATTTTTTTCTAAAACAGTTATATATTATTATTGTTATTGTTGTTTTTAGAATATTCGTGTTTTTGAATAGGATAGATGTGAATCGATATGGGATCTTTTCTTACGGCTGCCAACTTGAATTTTTCAGGCAACCAGCGGCTCAGAAAAGCTGCAACTAAGTTTCTGTCAGTAGTGGTTGCTTTTTCTGGTTGAATTAAAACTTCTTTTAGGCACAATAATTGTTGACTCAAGTAATGTGATATTGTAACCGTTGAGTCAACTATTATAACTATGACGAAGATGATTCCACCGATGACCAATTGTGATAATTGTTGACTTGAGAAGGGCATCTTTCAATAGGCATAGCTTTGGCGCTAAGTGGTCACAAGTACACCCAAGTCAAACTATACAATTGCAAATTTTTTTATCAATTGCAAGGAAACATAAGTAATCTTCTTTGTGTTACTTTCACCTTTTGTAATTTCTTTTCTAAGTTTGGAAACTACAGGACATTTAGCATAGTTATCATCAACTTGCTTTTCCATTCCTTTTTTATTTCGCCTATCCACAGAATTCACAGAGAATGGCATATCCACTTTACTGGAAGTTTCAAAACACTTAGAATCAGATGTTGTTGTAGATGCTTGCCAATGTGTAGCAAAAGTTTCTCTGTGAATACTCATCAACTTTTCTCCAGTGGTCTTCAGATGTTGTGAACCAGGGGCAGCTTGATACACATCTTTATTCATTCGTTCAGAGTGGCCAAAATGGTTGTAAACTAATTCTTTTTCTTTATCTGAAAGATCTAATTTGGCCAAAATGGTAGCGACACGATAACGATTCCGAGTAGCATTGATGGTACCTTTTTTATGAAGGCGTACTAGAATGTCATTTATACAGTGCCAACCACTTGCATGACTGGTACTGTTTTTTGTGCTGGCAAATATGTAGGTGTTACTATCGGCAATGCCTGCATTCCTCCTGACTTCCTCATTTGTGAGATATTGCATCGCTTTGAAACATTCAGGTGGAAACAACACAGGTACAAGGTGGTTTCCACCTTTTCCAGTTTGGTAAGTGATAAACATTGTCTCAGAATTGAAATCTCCAGGACAGTCTTCTTTATCCAGCCATTCCCCGTTGAGTGCTTCTGTCCATTGGTAAAGTTGTAAACGGACAGGCTCCCCACCTCTCCTTGCACAAAAGATGATCAAATAAGTTGCAGTGCAGACCTGATAGTCACAAATGCTTCAGATGGATGTGAGAATACATCAATTGAATTCATGATCACATTGCATTCATTAACTAGGAGTTGGACATCATCATTGTTTGGCAAATTGATAGGCTTTTGGAGATTGACATTCTTACAGTAATTAACATCGTAATACGCATCCCCAAAAAACTCATCTTGGAATAACTGCAATACTTTCAGAAATTCCACCACCTTTTGGGATCTAACATCATCATTCTTTACTAAAAAGTGGCCAGTCAAAAACTTAGCAGTAAGTTTGAGTAAATTCAAAATGCTGACTTTAAGACCACTCTTTTGTGTCGTAACAGAAATGTGATCTGTGCTTTCATCTGATGCATCATTTGCACCATCAGTTAATACTACCTCAGACTGTTTTTGGTACATTTCTCGAAAACAGAGGTATAATCTGGCAGTCAGACGCATCCTTGATCTTACTAATCTTCTTGTCTCAGTAACTTTATCCTTCTTTTCTTTGAGTGCCTCATAGGATCTTGCTCCAAGCATCAAAATAATTTTATCTGACTTTATATAGTTCCCCACCTCATCCAGATGTAGAGTATTTAAAAGTTCTTTGAATCCAGTGGAAAAGTTTTCATAACTTGTTTCTAACACCATAGGTACCATTGGTAACATTAAATTATTGTTCGCAGAAGGGCAAGTCAGCAGGTGACGTGCTTTATATTTTCGTGCGAAAAATACTTTGCATCCAGAGCACATAAGTGGCGGTTCTTCTCTATCCGTTTTCCTTTCTCTCACAAAATTTGTTTTTCCAGATTTAATCATGTCCAAATTGCAGTTTCTTATGGCCTGTTTTTTAAATAGGTCAATATGCCGATTTTGGTCTTGACTATTCATCGAAAGTAAAGGGATGACAGAAGGTTCTTTCGCATGCTTTGACAGAATGTGGCGTTTTAATCGTGTTTGTTCTTTGTTACAAAACACAAAGGGGCGTGATGACTTTTTGTATTTCTTTTTAGCTGAATGCTCTAATCCCGTACTTTTATTATCAACAAGAGATGCAACTGACAGATTACTCTCACAATCTGTATCAATTACTTCCATGGAATTATCAAGTACAGTACCAGAGTCATTCAAGGGTGCATCCATATTTGCTATTATATCATTTGCAACGACTTCATTTTCTTTTGGAATGTTATTAACTTCAAAAAGTATTGCTGAGTCAATATCAACACCACTGAGAATGTTATTATTTGGTAGGATGCAGCAATGTGAATGGGTTGATTCAATCATCTCCAGGAAGTCTTCTTCTGCTTGCACCACGTTTTCTGTGAAAATATCTTTGGGATCTATCTGAACATTTCTTTCAGCTGTAGAACATTGACTTGTTGATGGAGCAGATTTATTAAAATCATCAGGCGGTTTCTCTACATTTTGAATCGAGGTAATGTCACTGACAGTGATAGTTGACTCAGTGTTCCATGTGTCGTGTTTTTTCTGTGGAATGCATTTTTTCTGCTTGAATTTCTTCTTTGATTTTGGTAGATATTGAAGCAACACTTTTAGTAGTGCACATACTCATACCATTACCAGGGCTATCAATGTCATTTTGAAAGAATTTAAAATCAATAAATGCCCCAGGCAATAAAATTTCTGTGTCTGGTACTTGAATTGGTGAATTTTCAATACGTTCAATTGAATGTTCCGTGGGAAAGTGACTCAAAACTTTGTTATCTAGTAAAGGTAAAGAGAGCAGCGGATCAAATGGGATTTCTGGATGTGAATCATCAGAGAAACTAAGAACATTATTGACATGTAACACAGAATTTGGCAATTTATCAGCTAACACAGAACTTGTATCAGGAATGTCTGTATTTGAGCCATCACTTGTAATTGTGGATTTGTTAACACTGGGCAAAGAATTTCTAACATCATGATTGAGCAAAACTTCCTAAATAAAACAAAAGCCAGCATGGGTTTATTATGATACTTCAAACAGTCTAAGGCAAACGTTTAAACCACACACACACACACACACACACACACACACCAACGATTCTTCAAATTTTATTTCATTTTTTATGGGGGTATCAGTGTTTATTCCAAGCACTTTTAGCTACTACTGTTTTAATAATTGAGATTGAGTTTCTGTAGTGGTAGTCTTGTCATTAGGCACGCGCCTGAATCGTATTTGCACACGCAAAAATTAATTTTTTCAGATTGAATGAAATTCTTTTCATAAAACAATTTTGTAAATATCCTGCATTTATTTGGAAGGCCTTAATAGAATGGAAGACGAAGGAATTTCGCTGACGAGTACAGAAATATTGACCAATCAGAAAGATTTTCACACGGAACATCGTGTCTGCAATTGAGTAGACACAGGTCGATAGTCAAGATAAATCATATTTTAAATGGAACTGGAACTAAGATGCTTTTTAATTTCATTGAATAACACGTAGACGAGTCCTACTGGTACCACTAATGTTTTCATTTTCTTTCATTAGGTGAACAAAGGAATTAGTATAACGAAGGAAATTTCAAAATTACCTTAGCAACGGTGGTCGTTCTCCCTAGCAACAACAAATGTGCTTATTTGAATAAATAAACATAGGAAATAACTGATTTCATTGATAAAAAGGAGCGGGATAACAGTTCTTGGCATGTTTCAAAAGCTTTTTAATTTCTTTTTACTGAAAAAAATTTGTTTCAATAACTCAATTTAAGATTCAGTATTTTTACTGATAATGGTAGTAAAAAAGTGCTTGGAATTTACACTGGGTATAAACATTGATTAAAATCAAGTCATCTACTGAGACTAATTAAGTCCAAAACTTTGATATTGTATTTTCTTATTACCTTAGGTGCTTCTTTTATAGAAGGCTGTAGTCATGAAAACTAGATATAAAAGAATTTTATTCATAACAGTACCTATACTATGTAATCATATTTCCCAGAAGGTTAACACGTTGACTACGGAAGACGAGAAAACTCGTCAAGTGGGAATGGCGTTGCATACAGATGACGAGTAAACTTGTTTGACTTTAGTGAATCATATTTCAACAATTGCAGTATTTTTCACATGAAATGCTGTTTTATTACAAACTTTAACCTAAATAATGACATAATTTTCATAAATGACGTTAGTGGCACCAGATTTCAAATTTCTATCAATGTTTTGATATTATGGGGCACTTTCGCGGGTCAAATCCGTCAAAAGAAGAAAAACAAAAGTGATTCATATTTGATGACGACATTTCTTATCTTGAAACTATTTCTACTCAACAATTTTATTATTGATCATTTGTAACACCTATTGATTGATGATATAACCGGAACCAGGGGTCGACGCAAAGGGCTGGTTGATCATCACAGTAGCCACACACATAGCGTGATGCTCTCCTTATGGCATTTTTTGTACATTGCTTCCAGCGTCTTGTTGGCTTTTTCTTTTTGGGATTGTCAGGGATGATTCTTGGATAATGAGAATTTGCCAATGGTCTTTCAGATGGGGCTTTCAATCAATTTCCAGGTTCTTGATTACAACTTCACGAAAGTCGATAAGATGTTTTATTTCGTTGCTTGGGGAAAACCTTTTGTAAAGATAAAAAGCATTAGTCAGGAATATTTCCAAAATGTGAACTCCAGCTTTCTTGTACCATCGCAAGGTCTTTCTTAGTCCGGAGTGATAGGATAACATTTGGTCACTACGATCGATACCAGACATTGCCTCGTTGTAGTCATGTACTAGATTGGGTTTCATCTTTTCTTGACCTTGGCGATCCGTTACTTTTACCATATCCGGAGAGTGTGCGTTGGAAATAGTCAATACATTCCTTTTGTCTTTCCATCTGCAGACAGTCATATCATCCTTGGACCTCCAAACCAAGTCTCCTTTCTTTAACTTTCCATGAATTACTTCCTTTGGGTTTCGTTTCCTATCTTTTCTTAGTGTCCCAGTGACATAGGTTTTTTTACTTGAGAGATGCTCAGTCAAAGAAACGGAATTGTAGTAATTGTCTGCAAAAACATGGTAGCCCTTATCTAAGAAAGGTTCCATAAGTTTCAAAACAGTTGCTGCTGTTTGACCAAGATTATGATCATCACTGAAGCCTTGACCGCTATACACTTCAACTTTTAATACTAATCCATCGTGGGTACATAGCTCATAAAATTTTATGCCATATTAATGACGTTTGTTCTTTATGTATTGACGGAATACTAAACGACCTCGCCACAACATCATGGATTCATCAATAGAAACATTTTTCTCAGGTGTCACTATTTTCATAGTTTCATTTAGGTGGTCTATGAGCATACGGAGTTTACTTAGCCTGTCATTTTCGAAGTGTGGTTTTTCACCAAAGTTGAAAAATCGCAATATAGATTCGAATCTCTCTCTGCTAAAGACAGTTTGAAAGTGCTCGTTTTTGTAAAGAACATCAGTGCTCTAATATTTCTTGTATGATGGTAGGGCTATGAGACCCACACTGAAAATTACGCCAATAAATTTTTTCATTTCATCAATGTCCACACTCTTCTAGTTATTCCATTCGCAATGGTCGAGATGCATTGATCACCCTATTGGCATACTCATTCGTTTTCTTCACCAGTTCTTCAATAAAGTTTTCAGTGCATATCAAATTGAAGAAAAACATAGGGCTGCCATTCTCAGGAATAGCTGTTTTCAAGCCAGGTGTTTCTGTAAATGGAAAATTTTTGATAACTGGAGGATCTTGTTTCCATTCATCCTCATTATCGTCAGACTCAACAAAACTATCAGAACTTTCAGAATCATTTTGTGTTACTTGTGTTTCACTATCCAAAGCTCCAGACGCCAGACGCTTTGTCTGACCACCACGGGTCCGTATTCCTCTTCTCCTTGTCTGTGATCCTCTCATACATGGACGACCTCTTTCTTTTTGAATAACCATTATATTTCTTCCAACATAATCATTACCTGGGTCTGAGTCTGGTTCAGAACAGGAGCTAGACTCGCTGAAACTATCATCTGATGAGTCTGCTGAGTCCAACTCACCAAAGTCTTCATCATTCATAATAGCCTCACAGGCCTCTTCTGCGGTGTATCGACGTGCCATAGCTTTCTAAAATATACAGCAGACTACAAGAAATCTCATGAATATGGCTAAAAAGATGTAAAAAAAATTTGAAGACTTACCACGTGTGACTGCGCTTTACGCTTGTGTGAAACCAAAAGAACTTATATGTGAAAAATTCCAGAATATACAATAGAAAACTCACTTTGATTGGTCTAAATAGGTTGATAGGTTGATTGAACTATGCCAGTGTACTCGTTTTCCGTCTTCAGCATAAACAAATCATGCACGGTACGGAAAACGAGTATACTCGTCACGAGTATATTCGTTTTTCGTAGTGCGCTAATTTTTCTTTTTCCCAGTACGTGAGACGAGTATACTCGTCATCATTGTTCACACTTCCTGATGTTAAAAATGTGTTTTTAAAAGCCTGTTAAAAATGAAAAAAAAAAGGTATATATGTCCATAGTGCCAATCTTCTGCCGTACGCTAGATATGGCCACTAAAAATCACTCCGTAGCCAACGCGTTAAATAAATCTTTCTTCTCTTTTAGATAATACATACCAAATTTCTCCAGGGCATTTCACTAGGTTCTTCACTATAGTCATACCTAAACAAGGCAATAAAACTTAATTGCACATTATTGGCATTATTATTAAACTAGCCGCCCAGGCGGCGTTGCTCGCCACCCATGTTCAGTATGCGTTGTGTCGCAGAATTTAATTTGAGTAAAAGTTTCTTTTCAGGCATTAATTTTTTAATTAATTTCTTACATTCAGAAAATTTAAAACAGAAACAAATAGCAATATGGCTCAGGTTATATATCTATATGCAGAAGAGAAGTAACTTTTGTGTAAAAATAGCAAAAGCACAGAACAATACAAAACATTGAATAACATTACGAAATGTGCATTGAAAACAAATCGATACCTTCCAATTGTGTTTCTTTTGTGCCAAAGTTACATTGGTTAGCAACCATTAATGAATTTTTAAAATGATAGTCTGTTCTTCCCAAAACCATCAACATCATGATTAAAACCATGAGTTTCACTTCTTTATGCTTTTTTTATTGTTGCCTAAAAGATTAATATTTCAATTGTTATACCGAAAACCTAATCATGCTATAAGAATATTGAAATAAACAACAACAACAACAAAAAAGAAAGGAATTCTAGTACGCATTTATCCTAAAAACAATATATAACTAAGAACAAAAATTTACCCAGAAGATAAAAAGTCACAAATAAAATCATAAAGCCAAAGTTATATACCTAGGCATAGTACGTAAACAATTATCATAACACAAAATAATGCATAAACATGATAAAATATAAACTTAAGAAAAATCCACCCAATAACGTTTCATTGCACAGTCATAATTAATGATCTTCTTAAATACATAATCCATTCTTCTCTTAAGTTACCCACTCAACATTATAATTCAACCCATCATGTGCATCATTTCTATTTTAACAGATGAAAATATTCAAAAAACATATAAAAAAACCTAATCATGCTATGACGAAATCGAAAGAAAAACAAAACAAACTAAAAGACACTTTGAAAACATATTTACCTTAAAAATTATAATTAAAAACACAAACATAATGACAGAATTAGTATAGCTAAAAAAGAATTTTTAACATATGAAAACATTCACATTGTGAAGCCATTTTTTATTTCCAGTTCAAAGCTCCTCCCTGGAAAATTCAAAACACAAAAGTAAACATCCCTCATATCCTTTATTTATTCACTAATACTAACTGTGTTTTAACTAAATAGATACTATTTTAACTTTACCTTTCAATACCAATTCACGTCATCATGATAGTAAACAATTTTGATCATCTGTAAGCCATTATCAAACACTTCTAAACTCTTTACTTTCTATACTTCATACCTGTAAACAAATTAAAACACTCGATTTACTTCCAAGCATAGTTTCCTGACACTGAAAGGCATAAATAAAGAAAAAGATTTCAGACAAATAAAAGAAATAAAAACATTCATAGCTGTAGGACCATTTTTAATGTAATAATAGCGCGCGTTACCAAAACAAATTTCTCTCATCTTCCTTTTAATCCAGCAGCATATACACATACTAAACGACAGAATAACTGAGACATCCACTCAAAGCTTTCAAAACTAAATTAAAACCATTCCTGACTGTGTAAATAAACATCAAACTGCTTTCTTCTGTATAGTGATATTTGATAACTAAAACGTAAACAAACATTTAAATAGATACATACATAACTCACCTGTTCTTTTATTAATCTAAAATATTAAACAATAAAAGTTTTATGATAATACTACTTTGTATAGACCTGTTCGTTCGTTCTGCACAGCCAATTTTTCAAAACTTTACTGCACTTCTTCTGTATTCTCAATATGCTTTCACATTGTAAACAAACTAATCACTTACACTGTTACTGTTCTTTTATTAATCTAAAATAAAATCTGAAATACAATAACAATAAAAGTTTAACAATAATCAGTTTCATAAGCAGCACGTATACAAACCTGTGTTTCTTCGTGAAAACAACTGCGATAATGAAAATCAGTTATTAACGAACTTATTTTTGGAAATCGTCAACCAATCAAATTGGCGAAAAAATAATTTCTTGCGTTTTGATTGGTTTAAAAATTTAGACGTCACACTTAGATTACGTAACATTAAAAAAAGTGTCTGTCACCTCTGCGTGGTTTTACGACGAAAAGGGAAAAAATAAGAAGGATTTGACCGTGAGAAAAAAAGTAAATATATCACTCTCTAAAATAAAAGTGTGACACACAGCGCGGATTATTATAATAAGATATACAGCCTATATTTACAGCTTAGAAGACAAATGAGTAAAAAAGGTTTTCCATCTGCAGCAGAAAAGATTGTCTGAAGGATTTTGAAAAGTATAACTGTACGCATTAATGATTATTTGATTTGCTATACTTAACTAATTTTGAATATAACATGACTTCTGCTCATTATATGACAAGTATAATTCAAATTGCAAGTCTAATACTGTATTTCATGAAAGTAACATTGCTTTTAAAAATACTATACTTCTTGATGTCAAATCTATTCTTCATGTTAAGAAAACAATCTGTTAGAATATGGCAATTTAAATACATTGAAACTTTTTATGACAAATCATTGAGTTATTTATTAGACACAACACAACTTACCTTATTTCAGTGCCGACTTGTATAGTCTTTGTAGCAAACAGACAAAGATAAACAGCATTAGATAAAACAATTCTTCTCATTTTTGCATTAGCAAAGACAGATGGAGAATCATTGACCATACGCCCTAAGCCACATACATTGGTTGCATCTATACTATAAACAAATTTAATACATAAAACAATAAAACCAGAATTTCGATAATATAGAACATCTTCTAATTGTGGTTGTTTTACAAAATGACACTGCATGAAATGCCCGGGAATGCGAGAGAATACGATTAATGGATATTTGATGATGGACGGCAGTATACGATGTTAGACAGTTACCATTAATGTGATTGTCGGATATTGTTTCGTACTTGTGTATATTTTGTGGCGTATACGTATCACACAGTATACGATATCGGAGATATGGCTTCACAGTATACGGCGTGTGAACATAAAAAATATCATTATGCAAATTTTCCATTTTGAAAGTTAATTATGTTGATTGAATTGGTTGTATGCTGATAAAAGAAATGTGGTAGTAAAAACTGTAAAACTTGAGCAGCATAGTGTATTCCCACAAACCAGGAAAATTATAAGAGGAGACAAACTTGCGACAAGTGGTTTGTTATTACAGAAAATACAATGAAATATACACATGGTAGAGAAACAAAGAACTTTATAAATAGAATATTCTTTAGTAGGAAACTCGTTGGAAAAGCACAATGATCGAAATAAAATTAAGACACTCGAAAGACAAAAATTCTCCTCTTATCCGTATAGTCAAGGAGGTGATTACAAGTTTTACCAATAAATTATACCGATTCGCATCGTCTTATCGCTTCTCCAATATTACAAGTGCTATCAAAGGCATAACGTTTTCAGCCCGGCGCTAAATCAGACGAGATCACTCGGAGAAAAACGATTTTATGTTGTAGCGTTTTTTTATCTCGAGCTGCAATGTTTTTAAATAATATGATGGTGAGCTGTGATTTCGATCGACCTTTTAGCAAAGCACTCGGGGTGATAAGTAATCATGTTATCAGCACCAACCATGAAGTGATAATGTTAAGCGATTACAAATACCTAATATATCATATATAAACTCTGACGATCCTGTATCGATAGAAGGGTGTTTTTTGTATAGCTAAGCTTAACTTATCAACGTTGGTGAATTTTGCCCATAGAAATGTTTTTTCGGATGTGTACAAAACCATTTTACCCTCCCAATGAGAATTGTTGAAGAACAAGATGGTAAGAATGTTTTCACTTCATAAATATTACTTATAGCAGCCGGACGAACAATTTTAGATGGCAAATCGATGTCTTTTCCAATCCATTTAGCCTTCACACAAGTTCCGTGCCTAAAACCTTGTTTGTACTCATTCGAAGAAAGAGTCAGTACTTTGGTTACTTCCGTAACACTTCACGATATTCGAGTCAGCTGTGTTGGCTTGTGTAAAGATTTTTCAAAACTTCCAGGTGCATAAAATCGGCATCAGACAATGCTGCAAAACCTTTTGCTATTTTGATAATTTTCTGAGTCTCATCAAGTTCCAACATTGCCACATCAATAGGATCAGAGCTTCTGCATAAATTGCTGATAACTTTAGTGGAAATCGTTTGTTTGTTGGTTTTGATTTTTATGAAGTTGAATACATCATCATTTAGAAGCATTCTATTTCATGTTTGGCTTCCGGTCAGGTACTTTCGCATGTACTGTATGCTGATGTCATGGTTATTAAGGGGATAGGAACCCAAAATCCCATTGAAACGCTCCCAACTAAAACACCAAAAACTATACACTGGTCCAAAATCCATCAAACAATTCCGAAGGTGTAGATGCATGTGCATGTTCGGGGTGCAACTACTTTTTCCCATTTGCCTTTCAAAGCTTTGACAGAGCATTTTTAAAAGTTAATGAGCCTGCTTTATCTCTTGAATAGAAATAGAGCGCTGGCAGACCAGCTTACATGCAGAAACAAACATGGACCAAATAATAAAATGGCGTGGATGTAAAATGCCTTGAAGACAGTATGATGAATAAATGAGCACCCAATTTTTCCATTCATCAGCCTTCATCCGTTTATAATGATCTGAAATTTTACCTAAAAGTTAATGTAACTCTCTTTATTTTTTCTGAACAGAAGATACTTGGAAAACTTGAGAAAATAATGTCATTACTTGGCACTCTCCCGATATTGCGTGATCCGCTCATTGATTTTTTGTTGCTGTTTATCGGATAGGATGCTATCTTCTATCCACCGTACCAAAACGTGTTTTGCAGTACCTTTAATAAATTATTGCATATTAATTAAAAACGTACAATGATATACCAGAGAAGATGGTAGAATTAAAAAATTCTTACCAAGAAAAAGGTTATGCATAGGATCAACCGTATGCATTCTCGCGGGATCAAAATAAGAAAGACGTAGGAGCTCGCTATATCTTAAGCCAGATTCTGTCTCCATCTCTTGACGTTTTTTAGCAGTCTTCGCTGTGAGTGTTTGATACACAAGAACTTTATGCTGGTCACACTTTCTTTCATCCCAGGATTCCAAATCATATTCAGAGTAATTGGTAGTATTATCCTCGTTGCGTACGAATAATTTAAAACATTTGCTGCAACCTTAAAAAAAATTACTCGAAAACTTCATAATCTTATCAACGTGAATACCTAATCTTTTAGCTTATCTTTCAATTCATGCAACTTCTGCAGATCATGCAATTTTGGCGCTCTTACTA
This sequence comes from Turritopsis dohrnii, assembly GCA_027922465.2. Classification (NCBI taxonomy): domain Eukaryota; kingdom Metazoa; phylum Cnidaria; class Hydrozoa; order Anthoathecata; family Oceaniidae; genus Turritopsis; species Turritopsis dohrnii. The sequence continues at coordinate 448,476 of BQMF02000113.1, read as the reverse complement.
ACTGTTACTTATTGTTAACATAAACATATTAACGGAAAAAATACAACTTAGAAAACATTGACAGAATTACCTCTTTTGGCATTGAAGCTCAGAAATCCACAAAATTTTCGAAGGCAAATCGTTGGAAACTCCAATAACAGCTATTCTGTAAACTCCAAACCCAACCTCACTAGGTTCCCTAACTACCTTTCCACTGCAAAACTCTTGTAATTCATCAACCAATGGCTTAAGATAGGTGTTGATGTGTAGTGGTGGCTCCTTTGGACCTGGAATTATGCCAATCACTATGGTGTTTTCCCAGAGGAAACGATGTTCCCGAGGCAAGTTCCCTATGGTCATATAGATCACGCCAAGTGAATACTCGGAGTTTTCATAGGGATTGAACCAATCCAAATTAAATAATACTCCTAAGTTCCTTTTGTCCCTAAAATACCTTTGTCCAGAATCATCAGTAAACCCTCTCCATATATTTCCATCAGTAATATCAAACATTCTATTGCTGCCTCCAGATAATTTGTCTGACAAAAGTGTCTTCAAAAATCCAGGCTTAAAAAGTAACTCTTCTAAAGACTGACAAATGTTGAAAAGGGTAACTTTTCAAAAGATGCAAACTGACATTTTTTCTGTTTTTTGTCATCACTGACTTAAGCAGGACATTACCACATGCCTTTCTTCACGATAACTGGGGATGGCTGGGGAACGGAACAAATGTGCAGTGCTTACTCGCTAATTCCCCTGATTTTTTCTTTCAATACAGTCCTTTAATATGTACAAGGATTGACAGGATGTACAAACAGCGTAATTCGTAAACGCTTCCCTATTGATCATACAAAACTTTCTTGCTTTGAAGATGGTAACTGGAAATGTTTGGTATGAATTTGATATAAATTGGTGTGAAATTGCTTTCGTAACCAAAAACAAAAGAAGTTTAATGAGGCCAAGAAAGTTACGCGCTCTAACATGGGTGCTATCAAACAGGGGGAAAATGGTTTCTCTTCTTAAAAAGTTCACACGGAGGAGAGAAAAAAAGCACGTGCTAAATGAATGAATAGAATAAAAAAAATGTTCGATCAGAACGCTTAACAATTTAAAAAAGAAATTAATAATTTATTAAAAGAAAAGCAAAAAAAAAAACATTGTGTTTTGATATGATACTCTCTTTTTACCTATCGGTTTTTAAACATTTTGATTGATCAAAAAAAAAAGTTCACCCGTCTCAGACAGTCAGGCAAGAGTTAGTGGCAAACCGAACATATGCTGCCACGTTCTGCAACTGCTGCTTTTTGTCCAAAATGTATAATCAGTTAGTTTCTTTGTATTTAGTTGATGTATTGTTTTTGAAGCCAAGTCAACGTATAATATAAAACTAACAATAATAGTAAAAACAAAACGTTATTCCTATTAGTTCATCAGCCGAAAAAAGTCACGTTCGATTGGGGTTGCAATGTATTCGCTTCGAACTCACGTCGCACACAAAAAAAGAAATAATTTCGCTCACAACTCAATCTACCATTTTACGTGACTTACAAACAAACAGACAGACAGACAGAGAATCGGCTATAAATATATAGATAGACATGTTATTTTTGTTCCAACTACCTTCACTATCATCCGCTGTTACAAAATCCTGAGCAACGCTCTTCCTATTTTCACCATCCACTGAATCAAAAGGAAAACACATCAATCACTTTCAGATTTTATTTATTCTCAGGGAATTCTTAGAAAAATAATAAAAACAACAAAACCCCAAAAACTAACAAAAAGAAGTGACTTATTTGAACTTCGGGTGCGTCGGGAGGATGGGGAGTAGGGGGGTGTTCGAAACGGGCGAACATAAAGATTACTAGGGCGTGAGATAATAGAATTTATTAACATGTGAGTTAGAAATGGCTGCTGTCATGCTTTCTATGTTTTGAACTGAATGTATTATTGAAGGCGCCCGCAATGTAATCGAGATTTCATGAATGAAATCGACGCAACGAGCTAATACTGGTTCCCACCCTTCTCGCATAAAGCTAGAGGTCATGTACTTCAACCGACTTACGTTAAGCCACGTTCCCCCGTTTGACCCCCGAGGTTGTCGCAGCCAGTCGATTGAAGATTCCGAATGCGGTTAAGTAGTGAGAAACTGTAACGTAAACGTCATAATTGTTATAATTTAAAATTTCATTTGTTAGCCATTTTGTTCATTTTGTTTCTTTGTTTTATATTCTCAAGTTACATTTCTTTTGTTTAGTATTTCTTTTATTTATTAATTGCGTTTCAACCTATATAAGAGGAAGTTTTTTTTTTCTTTACACTCTCTCATCAAATTAAGAACTCGTAAAGCTCATGAATTAGAGTAACTTATGTCAATCTAAGCATCACACTTTTGGCCAGCTGGTAAGCGTCTCATTTGTATTTATTTATTCGGTTTTCTCTTCTCTCTTTTTTTTTTCTCTCTCTCTTCATCTATAGCTATCTCTGTTTTTCTCTAATTTATATATTTGTTCAAGTCAATTCGGGTTGTATATTAATTTTCTTAGTTTGAACAACCGAAATATTCAATTCAAAATGTTATGAATCACCCCCACAAGTGCGATGCGCTGAGACCACATTCAAACAGAATCAATCACTTATCACTGGACTTAATCAGTCATCGTCAATAATCAACGTCATTTAATCAATTCAACTTAATTCAAGTATCCTGTCAACTTGTTGCATGTCAAGGCGAAGTGCAAAACGACTTGACTACCGTGAGCTTCACTCAACTGGACAAGTAACTTACATATCGCATATGTCAAGTGACGAGAATCTGTCTACACAACTTGCAAATCTGTCTATCGAAGAGGAACTACCCAGGGCCATGTCTACAGATCAATCAATCATTGAGATAACCCTGTTGGTAGAAGAAGCAAAGGACATCATTGACGAGAATGCTATCAAAGGAAGCCTTCCTACCGACATCGACACTTCAACTACAAGACTTGAGACTCTACGTACTGATATAAGAAGAAAGAGTCTCTCAGCTAAACTTGATGAGAAACATCTCTTAACGATGACCATCAACCAAACCCTTGGACTAATTAAGGAATACATCAAAGCAGCTAAGGACTACAAAACGAAACTGACACTCGCCGAGAGCAAGAAGATTGCAGAAGCAGCCATTGGTAGCGAGCGATCAATTGCATTTGTGGTCAGAGATCTCAATCAAAACATCCAAGAAGTCGAAACCTTCATTGCTCAAGACATCAAGCATGTGAACGACAAGCAGCTCTCTCAAATCAAGAAAGACGCTCCAAACGTTTTCGACAAACTTGATAAAATCTCTGAAAGATACGAGAAGCTTCTACGATCACCAATCAGTGATGAAACCCTCCATGCGATCAATGCTATAGGAAAGAACTACGAAAGATTAAACTCTTCCAAGGTAGCCTTTGTCAACTTGGTAAATAAAGAGTTCGTACAGAGAGAACTTGACAAGAATTACACGACGCACAACCTCAACATCAAGTTGGAAAGATTCGTTGGGTATGAGTCAGCCATTGATTTCTACACTTTCCGATCGAATTTTGAGAAGCTTCACCTCGAGACGACTCCAATTCGATTACTACCTGACTTATTGAAAAACAACTACTATGGAGAACCTGCTCTCACTCTCATCAAATCAATTGAGAGCATTGACGACATATGGGACAAACTGAAGAAAGCCTATGGAAATACCAAGACCATGCTGTTCAAGAAACTTCAAACATTATCAAAATCAGACATTACGAAATCGAGAGATCCGGAAAAACTTGTGCACGCGTTAAGCAAATTCACGAACCTGATACGAGAAGTCATATCACTTGCCAGACAATTTGAGATTGAAGACAACCTATATTACGGTGACGCCCTGCCGAAGATTTACCAACAACTCGGAGATGGAAGACTGACCAGATTTCTATCAAGCATCGATGACGAGCCAACTGAGAAAGAAACATTGCTAGCCTTTCTCGACAAGGAAGAGAGACTCAACCAGCAAAAACTACTCATTCAAGGACCTCGAAGTGAAAGGAAAGAATCACCTGGCATTCAATCTGACAATCAACGAAGATACACCAACAGAAAGCTCAACTCTTACCACAACAACTCAGTGATGAATAATCAAGAGGAATGTCAATTGTGTGGTGAATCGCCAAGCCAAGACGAACATCTGGTATCGAACGGTCCAAATGGTATAAAGATCATTCAATACTACACCTGTAAGAAGTTTGCAGAGAAGACGCCGGCTGCTCGACTTTCATGGATAAGAACCAAGGGATTCTGCATCCAATGTCTGTTACCTGGTGCTGATGGCTCTCATGGGAAACATTTAGATGGTAAATGTCAACACGACTTTATATGCCCGCATTCAAGCCATCAACGTTATTCCGTTAAGAAACACGTGCTTCTGTGCGAGGAGCACAAGGATGACCAAGAAAACCAAGATGTCCTCGAGAAGTTCAAGAATCGATGCATGAGAAATTCCAATTTACCAGACTTCTCAAAGCAGATCAAGCTGGCATTTCATGTAAACACTTTCTCAACCAACACGTCAAAATCATTTCAAGACTCAGTCCGTGACAGGGGAATCTTCAAGTTGCAAACGATAACAGTCAACGGTCACAGACTCAACGTATTCTTTGACGACGGATGCAGTGATTTCATCGTTTCTACAAAAGCGATCAACCTACTTGGTCCAGCTGCAAAACTAATCAATGAAGAGCAAATCAACGTCGGTGGAGTCGGAGATTCGGTGACGACATCAAAAAAGGGATGCTATCTCGTTACGTTACCACTCCACAATGGCAAGAAAGTCACACTATCAGGAATCTGCCTCGACAAGATCACTTCAACTTTCCCCTTCTATCCGCTGATGGAAGTTGAACGAGAAATTCAAAGAGATTACGATTTAAGAAAGATGGGAGGAACAAGGATGCTACCAAAGCTACCACCTGCAGTTGGGGGTGAGACGCATCTTATGTTTGGAATAAAATACCTTCGCTACTTTCCAAAACTCATTCATCAATTGGAAACTGGACTGTCTCTTTTCGAATCACCATTTATCAATTCAGACGGTGGAAGAGGAGTTGTTGGAGGACCACATAAGATCTTTACTGAAATCCACGATAGCTACTTCACAACCAACCAGGCATTCTTCATCAACATAGATGATTCTTGCAGAAATGATGTTCCACTACTTGGGTACCATGCAGAACATGTTAAAGCTCTTAATGTTCTAGTAACTCAAGCCAACCTCTCGACACAACAACGATTGTTTGAACAAGTTGAATCAACTGGTTGCGAGATTACTTATCGATGTCCTACATGCAGAACGTGTAATCAATGCAAGCATCACAGAGAATACGAATCTATCAGCCTCAAAGAGGAGGCAGAACAGCACATTATCGATTCGTCCGTCATCGTCAATCTTGAACAATCATCCACATCCGCATCACTGCCATTCATATCTGATCCAAAACGACTTGCCAACAACAAAAAGAAGGCGATGAAGGTATACAATCAACAGTTACAAAAATTGAATATGCCTTCTAATGCTAAAGACAAGCAAGACATCATCGAGTCGGAAGGAAAATTGCATCAACTTGGTTACGTCGACTATCTCAACAATCTTCCTGAGGACTTGCAAGAACATCTTCGAAACCATCCAATCCAGTATTATATTCCATGGCGTGCTGTTTGGAAAGGAAATTCGGTTAGCACACCCTGTCGAGTGGTATTTGACGCGTCGCAAGCAACCTCATCAGGATACAGCTTAAACGATCTACTCGCAAAAGGTCGAAATAATCTCAACAAGTTACAAGAAATCGTTATCCGCTGGTCCATTCATAGAATTGCGATACACACAGACATCAGAAAAATGTACAATACTGTCAAACTGAATAAGTCGGATTGGTGCTATCAAAGATACATTTGGGAGCCAAACCTTGACCCGTCAAACATACCTGTAGAGAAAATTATAAAGACTCTTATCTACGGTGTTCGTTCTTCTGGTAACCAAGCGGAATTTGGACTCCGGAAAGTTGCTGAAATATCGAAAGAAGAGTACCCGGAAGTTAACGAAGTTGTTCAAGACGATATATATGTTGACGATTGTCTTACTGGAGAATCCGAAATCGAGAAAGCTCATAAATTGGCAGATGATCTTGAACTCGTTCTAAACAAGGGTGGATTCCAACTCAAAGGCGTATCATTTTCCGGCGAAGCCCCATTGGAGAGGCTTACCGACCATGGCGAAACAATTCATGTTGCCGGAATGAAGTGGTTTCCCAAGGAAGATACACTTGCACTCAACATTGGGGAACTCAATTTTGCAAGGAAACATCGTGGAAAGAAGCCTACTCATACAATGAATATCATTCCCTCAAGACTGACAAGACCACATTGCTGTTCAAAAGTAGCTGAAATCTTTGACCTGACTGGGAAAATCTCGCCAATTGTGGCAGGCATGAAAATGGATCTGCAAGACCTCGTTTACAGAAAGTTGGATTGGGACGATACAGTACCAGACGATCTACGACCATTGTGGGAATCACATTTCGAAATGATGAAAGAAATTGGAAATTTACGGTTCAAACGCGCAGTTGTTCCAGACGACGCAATAAATTTAGATGTACAAACTCTTGACTTTGGAGATGCAAGCCAATCGATGGTGTGCTCTTGTAACTATGCTCGGTTTAAAAGAAAAAATGGTACCTATTCATGTCAGTTGATTCTATCCAGATCAAAAGTGGTTCCCAAGGATATGTCGTTACCAAGAGCGGAACTGTATGCTTCGCTGCTCAATGCATACACAGGAGAAGTCGTTCGTCGGTCATTCAAAAATCTCCAAAAGAAATCATTTAAGTTCACTGACAGTCAAATCAGCTTGTTTTGGATTACCAATGATCAAAAGCCTCTGAAGCAATGGATAAGAAATCGAGTGATCGAAATCCAAAGATTCACAAAGATTGATCAATGGTCTTACGTTAAATCAAACAACATGATAGCCGACATTGGTACGCGAAGAGGAGTATCACTAAATGAAGTCAAGGAAGATTCTGTCTGGATCAATGGCTATCCCTGGATGAAATTACATCATTCAGAATTTCCAACATTCAAACCGGATGAAATCAAGTTAAACGATACTGACACTACTGAGATCAAAAAGGAAGTTGAAATCCACATCGAAAGCGCAAAGATCAACAAGGAAGTCAGAGATCATTATGCTTTCTCAAAATACATCATTGATCCCAATCGATTCTGGTTCACCACAGTTGTAAGAATTCTTGCTTTAACCTTTCGCTGGATGCGTATAATACGTAACCGACTCGATCACAAGAAGACTAATGGTAAATCACTTCCAAAGAGCGAAGACGTCATACTTTCACATGCCAACATACCACCTCTCAATGATGATGAAATCAAGGAATCTGAATATTACTTTTACAAAATTGGAACACGAGAAGTCTATCAATTTGTTCAGCCAAAGAAGTATGAACGTCTTTCCAAGTCAAAAGATGGAATTTTACATTTCACCGGACGAATTCTACCATCAGATCAGGTCACAATTATTGGAAAATTCACCTCAACTATGAAAGACCTCAGCAACGATACATTCTGTGTTCCAGTCTTAAGCAAAGATTCACCAATCGCATTCAGTATTGCTATTGATATTCATTGGAATCATCCTGTTTGCAAACACTCTGGTGTGGAAGCCACTTTGAGGTATATACTTAAAAAGGTTTACATCATCGAGGGTCGCTCACTGATCAAATTAATTCGAAGGAACTGCCAGCGATGCAGATACCTTTGAAAGAAATCAGAAGAAGCAGTCATGGGACCAATCTCCGAATTTAACTTCACAATTGCTCCAGCGTTTTATGCGTCGCAAGTCGACCTATCTGGCCCATATTTGTCTTTCTCGCCATATCATAAAAGAAAAACAGTCAAGATTTGGCTGACCGTTTTTTGTTGTTGCTCAACGTCAGCTATATCGATTAAAGTCATGGACGACTATTCTACCGATGCCTTTTTGCAATCATTTACACGATTTGCTTGTGATCACGGATATCCAAGGAAACTCTTTTGTGATGGAGGTAGCCAGATTGTCAATGGTTGTGAAAACATGAAGCTAGACTTTCAAGACGTACAGTCAAAACTTCACTCAAAAAAAGCCATCGAATTTTCAATATGCCCAGTTGGAGGTCATAATATGCACGGCAAAGTAGAAAGGAAGATCAAAGAAATTAATCGTTCAATCGAGACAAATGCACACAAAGAAAGACTTTCACAATTGCAATGGGAGACGTTAGCCGCTATAATTGCGAATTCAATCAATGATCTACCTAACGGTGTTGGAAGCAAAGTTCAACATGAGAGTCTTGATTTAATCACCCCAAATCGTCTGCTTCTTGGAAGAAACAACGATAGAAGTCCCGTTGGTAATATGATTCTCACCGAAAAACCATCTCGAATTCTTCAAGACAACAAACGTATCTACGATGCATGGTTTGAATCATGGCTTATGAATCACGTACCAAACTTGATGAATCAGCAAAAGTGGTACAACAGTGATGAGAATATCGAAGTTGGTGATATTGTTTTATTCAAAAAGTCAGATTCTTCTATATCGAAATCATATCAGTATGGTATTATCTCAAGTGTCAAGTATGGCAAAGACGATGTTGTTCGTAAAGTATTAGTTCGATATTGTAACTCAAGTGAGAACACAACCCGAGAAACATATCGTTCCATTCGAGATCTCATTCTGATTAGATCAATCAACGAAAGCGATTTGTTGGAAGAATTACCTGAAATGTATGGCTGTTAATGTTCATTTATGAAATTTTAAAACCTGGTTGGCGGATTGTAACGTAAACGTCATGATTGTTATAATTTAAAATTTCATTTGTTAGCCATTTTGTTCATTTTGTTTCTTTGTTTTATATTCTCAAGTTACGTTTCTTTTGTTTAGTATTTCTTTTATTTATTAATTGCGTTTCAACCTATATAAGAGGAAGTTTTTTTTTTTTCTTTACACTCTCTCATCAAATTAAGAACTCGTAAAGCTCATGAATTAGAGTAACTTATGTCAATCTTAGCATCACACTTTTGGCCAGCTGGTAAGCGTCTCATTTGTATTTATTTATTCGGTTTTCTCTTCTCTCTCTTTTTTTTCTCTCTCTCTTCATCTATAGCTATCTCTGTTTTTCTCTAATTTATATATTTGTTCAAGTCAATTCGCGTTATATATTAATTTTCTTAGTTTGAACAACCGAAATATTCAATTCAAAATGTTATGAATCACCCCCACAAGTGCGATGCGCTGAGACCACAGAAACAACAGGAATAAAGCAGATAAAATGAACAAATTAAGTTGAAAGATTTTTTCTAAACAAAAATATTACAAATGACTGGTCTAATAGCGACCACCTCGACCATATCAACCGCGAGAACGACTATTCCACGAGCCTACAAAAGAAATATAGTTGTAATATTATTGAAAGATAACGCGGGAGGGCAGTATTAGCTCGTTGCGTCGATTTCATTCATGAAACCTCAATTACATTGCGGGCGCTGCGCGCCCTTATGTAATCTTCAATTTCATTTCATGAAATCTCCGCCGAGCTAATACTGGTTCCCACCCTTCTCGCATAAAGCTAGAGGTCATGGCTTCAACCTCCTCTCTTCAAAGCTTATTCAACAATATTGTGGTCTGAAAATTCATGCTTGGATCAAAGAGTTCTTTGTTGTAAAATTGTTGGAAAGTAGACGCCTGAGACCAGTGTCCCTGTTTAAGAACATCTGGAAGAGAAGCACCCTTCATTGTAGCCTTGGAAACAGATGCTGACCTGGTTGAGTGTGCAGTAAAAATATTGGTGTCAACACCTACAAGGGAGAGAAATTCCCGTAACCATCTTGAAACAGTAGAGGTAGTAACAGCCTTGTGCGGTTTGATATGACCTACTAGGAGCTGTGGGTCAGACACATTCCAACTTTGTCTCCTGGTCATATAAGCATCAATAGCATCACACACACACAGTTTCTTCTCATGGTTAAACCTGTAGAATTTCAATGTAGTTTTACATTTGCCAGGACGGCAGGTTTTGGTACGTTTTGTCAAATTGAATAAATAGAAAGTTGGGTGTTTTACTAGATGAGTGACAGTCAAATTTGTTATTTCAGATACACGAGAAGCTGCTGTAAGAGATAATAACATAGTCACTTTAAGAGTCAAAACTTTATCCGATAATTCAAGATTATGTGGCAGCTCCTGTATATACTGCAGGACCTCCTCTACATCCCATATAAAATTTAATCTTGGTGTTGAAGGCCTCTCATTTAAAATTCCTGCCATAAGTGCTGCAATTCTAGGGTGTTCCCCAACACTTACATTTTCAATTGGGTCATGATACGCAGAAATAGCAGATCTGTATGTGCCAATAGTACCATGTTGCAGTCCCTGGTCAAAAAGATCCGCTAGAAAGTCTAATATATGATTCAAAGGACATCTAATGAGACAAAGGTTCCGTTCAGAACACCAGCTATTCCACTTTTTCCAAGATGATTCGTAATGGCTAATGGTCCCGGACCGCCTGGCAGCTGTGATAAGGGCAGCAGCCCTTTTTGATACGCCTTCTGTCTCCAGACTTTTCCTGAAATGGTCCAGGCCACCAGACGTAACGACCCTTTTTGGACTAGTGGATGATAACACCCTGTGGGGTCCTGCAACAAATTTTCCTGTTGTGGAAGAAGAAGTGGATTTTTTACAGACATCTGAAGTAAGACTGGAAACCAAAACTGTGTCTGCCAGGCTGGGGTCACAATGATCATATGTGTTTCTTCCATTCGAACTTTTCGCAATACTCGGCCTATTAGGCTGAAAGGAGGGAAAGCGTAAGCGTAAAGGTGACGCCAACTTGCTTGGAATGCATCCCTCCCCTGACTGTATGGGTCTAACTTCCAGCTTATGTAAGAGGGGAGCTGGTGAGACACTCTGGAGGCAAATAGATCCATTTCGGTTACCCCTCTTAAATTGCAAATTTTTTGCAAAACTGATGGTAGAAGCTTCCATTCGCTGGAGTCCTTCACTTCCCGGGATTCCCTGTCGGCTTCCACATTGAGTTTGCTTGGGATATATTCCACAGTAATTGTGATCTGCCTGGACATGAGATATTCCCAGATTTCCTTGCTTAATTGAAGTAATTCTTGGTTTTTTGTTCCTCCCATCTTTACCATGTACGACAAGGCTACCATGTTGTCCATTTGTAAGTGAACAGAATGACCCTTCTTTTCTGACATGGTAAAGGTTCTCAGTGCTAGATTGGAAGCCTTTAGTTCTAATATATTTATGTGTTGCTCCCTTTCTATCCTCGACCAAGGCCCCCCTGTCCTTTTCCCTTGGCAAGCTGCACCCCAGCCTTCCTTGGATGCATCTGAACTGATTATCATCTGGGCAGGGCAAGATATTAATGTTTTCCCATTGCAAATTTCTAGATTTTGAAGCCACCATTCCAGTTCCTCCCTTGCTTGTGGATTGAGAGACAAAATTCCCTCGAAAGACTTCTGCTTCAAAAGTTCTGTTATTTGTTGTTGTTGTAGGAACCGATATTGTAAGGGGGCTGGGAGTATTGCTATTGCCGTGGAGGAGAGTTTCCCAATTAACTTGGTCAATTCCCGTACCGTCACTTGAGTTTGATTCAAAACATGCAGACACTGTTGTTTTATTTTGGATACTTTTCCTGCTGGAAGAGAAACAGTCATTAATTTGGAATCCACTGTCACCCCTAGGAACTCCAGAACTTGGGTTGGTTCCAGAACTGACTTGGGGATGTTTATCAAGAAACCCAGATGTTGCAGGAGGAAGATTAGGGAGTCCCTTGCTGTCAGCAACTCCTCTATAGTTGCGTATTTGTAGCAAAAACAATATTTGCATGTAAGGGAGTATTATATGCATGCAAAGTCTGATGTAGCTATGCATGCAAGGAAACAATTATGTGGGTAAAAATTATGTGTTATAGTTTAAATATTATCTAAGTATTGCGTTTATCAATTTGAAAATGTTATGAGAAATCTGGTCTGTATTTTTATCCTTGAACAGTCCAAAACGCAAAACAATAAAAAGTCTCCCTTGCTTATTAAAAAAACGAGCCCCACAGATTAGTGCTCATTTTAAAAACCTGATAGAGGTCTAAAGTCAATGTATACGGTGGATGCTTTTGTTGATGACAGATAATCAAAACTCTCTTGCTGAATTATATGACACAACAATGTTAATTCTTTCCAAAGATTTAGATTATTTCTACAATTAGCATTCAAGGATTCTCCGTTGGATTATTCATGTAAAACCTTTATAAACAATGTAAGTTGATGACAAAAATCTTCATTTTTCTCATTATCCCCAACTTGTGCTTTTGCACCAGTGACTCGATTATTTATTTGTTATCTATTTATTAACGAAATTTATACAGTGTATAAAAAAGCTGGGAAATTTTCTCTCCAGACATCGTGTTTGGGTCAGTCATGATTGGTCAGTGTAAAACATGTAAACAAACACCCTACCCTATTTACTTTGCTTTACATGTTAACGAATCAAATTTTGACAAAAAAGACAGACCAGATGATTTTGCCAAAAATCCATGAACAAGAAAATTCCCGGCCATATATGCATAATTATTTTTTTGCATGCTTATATTACTTTCTTGATTGCATATAATTATGTTTTAGCTACAAACTTTTTTTCTTATGAATATGCTACCAATAAGCAATCATAATATACCGTGTAATTTTTATCTTTCTTTCAATTTGCCGTTCCTGGACTGTTATTTATCTCCTTAATACTGAATACAGCTACCACAATGCAATGTAAGGTAGATAAAAGTCTCCGGTCATTTCCAAACTTGCGGTTGTACGTATTATAATTGCTTCTTAAACTAATTCTGATTTGTACATTATTTTGTGTTTGATTAATGGTTGATAAAGGCCAAAATCGACGACGTTATACAGAGTCTAGGTGCATCAAATTTGGGCTCCCAAAAAGAGAGAAGCTTAAAAAAAGTTCTTTTATTTGAAATCTTAAAATCAAGAAAAAGAATAAATTAACGGTTTTCAAGTTATGATAATCTGTTTCATTTTGTATTCCTTTTGTATAAAACTTGAAATTTTGAACGACAGTCCTTGTTTCAGTAATTAGATTATAGTTACCCCTTCTTCCTCACATGCTAACACTCAAAAGCATCGGGTGTCACTTAAATAATTATACAGTTAAACCGACGCCTATATTTTTCTTTATCAATCCCTGTGGTAAAGGAAGGTGCTATGTTTGCTTTTATTCTTATCAAAGTTCATTTTATTATTGTGGTTGTTTCCGAAATAATCCACCAACCTTTCAACCGTTTGGTTTTTCTAACTACAGTGGAATCTGCCTAAAGCGGACACCTTCCGTGCAAAAAAGTGTTTGCTTTAGAGAGTTTGTTTTATAAATTTTGCAGAAAATTATTTTCGACCTTATATCACATCTAATTATTTATTTTTCAGCAATGTGTAATATGTCAGAGCTATTTGATCAAGCTTTATATTCTATTCCAGTTCCTCCCTTGCTTGTGGATTGAGAGAGAAAATTCCCTCGAAAGACTTCTGCTTCAAAAGTTCCCTTATTTGTTGTTGTTGTAGGAACCGATATTGTAAGGGGGCTGGGAGTATTGCTATTGCCGTGGAGGAGAGTTTCCCAATTAACTTGGTCAATTCCCGTACCGTCACTTGAGTTTGATTCAAAACATGCAGACACTGTTGTTTTATTTTGGATACTTTTCCTGCTGGAAGAGAAACAGTCATTAATTTGGAATCCACTGTCACCCCTAGGAACTCCAGAACTTGGGTTGGTTCCAGAACTGACTTGGGGATGTTTATCAAGAAACCCAGATGTTGCAGGAGGAAGATTAGGGAGTCCCTTGCTGTCAGCAACTCCTCTGGTGATTTCCCCATAAGGAGCATGTCGTCGAGGTATATTATTATCCTTACATTCAGTTTTCGAAGCAGAGATATTGGAATCTTCAGGAGTTTTGTGAAGATTCTTGGAGCCTCTGACAGACCGAAACAAAGACAAAGAAACTCGTACAATTGACCCTCCCACATGAACCGGATGTACTTCCTGGTTTGCCTTGACAGAGGGATTACAAAATATGCGTCCTTTAAATCTATCTTGCACATAAAATCTGCTGGAGAAAGCAGCTCCCTCAGAAGATGTAGTCCCTCCATTTTGAAATGAACATATGGGATGTGACTGTTCAATTTTTTTAAATTGATTACTGGTCGATGACCATGATCCTTCTTGTCTACTAGAAATATTGTACTGATGAACTGGTCCTCTGAAGGAGCCGCCTTCCTGATTGCCCCCTTCTCCATCATTACTTGGACCTCTCTCCCCACTAAGGCCTTCTCCTCTGGATTCATTGGGATTGGGAAGGGTTTGCTCCTTTGTTTTGGCTGAGTATGAAAGTTCACATTGTATCCTTTCACTAGGTCCAGTATAAATTGATCGTTTGTCAATTTTTCCCAATTTTCTAGGAAATGTTTCAGACGTCCTGCTGGTGGAATTACTGGGATTTGAGATGGGAACAGTTGTCGTATTAAAGGATGGATATTTGGAAAGTCCTCTGGAGGAAGGAGGTCCACAACATGAAAAGATGTTTGAAGAAACAAATGGTTTACCTCTATATCCTGTTCCTGATGAACTACCCCCACTTGTGAGTGATTGACTGGCGATGGAAAACAGACCTCGCCCCCTACCTCTTGCCTGAGATAAGGGGCCTTGTCGAAAGGGAGGTCTAGCACTTGATCTTCCACGAGTATTGGAGGACCTTCTCATGGCTCTCATGGCTCCAAACAATTCCTTTGACTTGTTCTTTGAGGTTATCAGTTTGGAGACAGTTTCTTCATATTTCGGACCGAACAACAGATTGTCCTCAGTATTTTCAAATGCAGAAGCCATATCTTTCAATACAGAGTCAGTACGTTTTTTATCACCCAAAAAGGCCATCATTATGTTAAACCGTCTCTGGTGTGAACAAGATTGGTATGCTTGTCCCAGAAGAATAATAGCTTGATCAAATAGCTCACATATTACACATTGCTGAAAAATAAATAATTAGATGTGATATAAGGTCGAAAATAATTTTCTGCAAAATTTATAAAACAAACTCTCTAAAGCAAACACTTTTTTGCACGGAAGGTGTCCGCTTTAGGCAGATTCCACTGTAGTTAGAAAAACCAAACGGTTGAAAGGTTGGTGGATTATTTCGGAAACAACCACAATAATAAAATGAACTTTGATAAGAATAAAAGCAAACATAGCACCTTCCTTTACCACAGGGATTGATAAAGAAAAATATAGGCGTCGGTTTAACTGTATAATTATTTAAGTGACACCCGATGCTTTTGAGTGTTAGCATGTGAGGAAGAAGGGGTAACTATAATCTAATTACTGAAACAAGGACTGTCGTTCAAAATTTCAAGTTTTATACAAAAGGAATACAAAATGAAACAGATTATCATAACTTGAAAACCGTTAATTTATTCTTTTACTTGATTTTAAGATTTCAAATAAAAGAACTTTTTTTAAGCTTCTCTCTTTTTGGGAGCCCAAATTTGATGCACCTAGACTCTGTATAACGTCGTCGATTTTGGCCTTTATCAACCATTAATCAAACACAAAATAATGTACAAATCAGAATTAGTTTAAGAAGCAATTATAATACGTACAACCGCGAGTTTGGAAATGACCGGAGACTTTTATCTACCTTACATTGCATTGTGGTAGCTGTATTCAGTATTAAGGAGATAAATAACAGTCCGGGAACGGCAAATTGAAAGAAAGATAAAAATTACACGGTATATTATGATTGCTTATTGGTAGCATATTCATAAGAAAAAAAGTTTGTAGCTAAAACATAATTATATGCAATCAAGAAAGTAATATAAGCATGCAAAAAAATAATTATGCATATATGGCCGGGAATTTTCTTGTTCATGGATTTTTGGCAAAATCATCTGGTCTGTCTTTTTTGTCAAAATTTGATTCGTTAACATGTAAAGCAAAGTAAATAGGGTAGGGTTTTTGTTTACATGTTTTACACTGACCAATCATGACTGACCCAAACACGATGTCTGGAGAGAAAATTTCCCAGCTTTTTTATACACTGTATAAATTTCTTTAATAAATAGATAACAAATAAATAATCGAGGCACTGGTGCAAAAGCACAAGTTGGGGATAATGAGAAAAATGAAGATTTTTGTCATCAACTTACATTGTTTATAAAGGTTTTACATGAATAATCCAACGGAGAATCCTTGAATGCTAATTGTAGAAATAATCTAAATCTTTGGAAAGAATTAACATTGTTGTGTCATATAATTCAGCAAGAGAGTTTTGATTATCTGTCATCAACAAAAGCATCCACCGTATACATTGACTTTAGACCTCTATCAGGTTTTTAAAATGAGCACTAATCTGTGGGGCTCGTTTTTTTAATAAGCAAGGGAGACTTTTTATTGTTTTGCGTTTTGGACTGTTCAAGGATAAAAATACAGACCAGATTTCTCATAACATTTTCAAATTGATAAACGCAATACTTCGATAATATTTAAACTATAACACATAATTTTTACCCACATAATTGTTTCCTTGCATGCATAGCTACATCAGACTTTGCATGCATATAATACTCCCTTGCATGCAAATATTGTTTTTGCTACAAATACGCAACTATAGAATATAGTCTAGTCAAAACAGATAGGGTTTTTCAGTCAGGTTATTAAAGTCAGGTGTAAATGCACTTGATCTAACGCGCAAAGGGAAAATGTTTCTAACTGGCTAATACTTTTTTGTTCTCCACTTGGTTTCTAAGTATGCAAACAAAGTTTATTCACGCGATCAAATGGCCATCAACTTTAAAATAACCCCTTTTCTTCCGTTGTTTTAACTATTGCCTAGTTTTCCACGACATGGTTTCTTGGCAAGAAAGTTAATTTAGAACTAAAGGAATTGCCAACAATGTTTTCTCAGCCATTTTAAATCATTAAATAAATGAAAACTTTCGAATGTTGGATACTAGTACGAAAGATTCCAACATTTGTTCTGACCTTAAGATTGTCCCACTTTCTTGAAGTATATTGAGTTACATAACCTCCTTATTCCACTTTATTATACAGAACAAACAAATGATTTGCTTAAAAGATAAACGAATTACAATCTTAAAAGTGCTGAAAAGGGAAACCACACACAACACTAACAACTATCATCACAATTATATTCCATTCCAATATTATCTAAAGAAAGATTTTGACATACCGTAAATGATCAATTAAGCCCCCGTGAGCTTACAGTACTACCCCGTTAAGTCGGACTGTTTTCTTTGGTCCCTTCAGAGCAAAATATCGTTTAAGTTGGACTTTTTTCGAATTTGTTCGAAATTGCATTGAGTGTTCACAAAAACCACGCTGTTTTAAACATATAAAAAGCCTTCCTTGTCGTTATCATGCGCAGAGAAAGAGCTGGATGAATTCAGAGTTGTTTGAAGAATGGGTAAGAGAGTTAGACGAAAAATTCGAAAATGATGGTCAAAGGTGGCCTTTATCATCGACAACTTTCCTGCCCATCCAGCAATTGAAAATCTTAATGTAATTACTCTTTACTTTCTACCCCCGAATACAATGTTAGTGTTAATTGAAACATGGTTATGGCAATTATACCACTAAAGGTCGTGGGTGGGAGGGCAGTGCTAGATCTTCCTCCGATTTTATTCATAAAATCGGAACTACATTGCGAGCGCTACGCGCCCTTATGTAATTCTTCAAATTTATTTCATAAAATCTCCATCGATCTAACACTGGGTTTTCCAAGTTTGACTCGCTCAACAAAATAGAGCCCAGTCCTCACTTCCTCGGTTCAAAGCGTGGGGCACTGTTTTTGTACACCATTTCCTGAAATATTTTACCCTTTTGGACAATTTCTTTGTTGTAAAACTTCTGCCAAGTACTTTCGCTGGACCATGCGCCCCGTTTAAGAATCTCTGTCATAGGTCCCCCACTTAAACTTGCTTTCGAAGTGGATGCTGAGCGAGTGGAATGTGCCTTAAATGTACTTATATCAAATCCAGCTCTGGCAAGGACTTTTTTCAACCACCCTGATATTGTAGAGGATGTCACGGGCTTATGTGGTTTAAGGAGACCTAACAGAAGTTGAGAGTCACTTTCACCAACTCGCCAACTGGAAGAACGACTAATGTATTCTTTCAAGGTGTCTACTACCCAAAGCTGCTCGTTGCTCGGATATGCTTGATAAGTGACACTAGGGGGAGCTTTTCCCCTTCTCCAACTTTTATGTAACTTGTTAAAGTAAAATTGATAAAAGTCTTTACTTTTAACCGTAAAGTTAATATTAAGATGTTGTATTGCTGAAACTCTGGAGGCAGATGACAGGGCTAATAGTTTATGGGTAAGGTCACTGTTTGACAACAACTTATTATCTGCTAGTTCTGTTTTTATAAAAGATAAGACAATGTCAACGTCCCATACAAAAGAGTAGCGCGGTTGTGGGGGTCGTTGATTGAAAACTCCTGCCAACAAGGCACATACTTTTGGATGTTTACCTACTGGAACACCATCAACAAATTCATGATAAGCCGAAATTGCAGATCGATGATTATTTAATGTCCTATATTGTAGGCCTTCCTGAAAAATTTCTGCCAGGTAATTCAGAATATCAGTTACAGGTGCTCAAAATGGATCAGCCTTTTTCCCACAGCACCAGCTAGACCACTTACTCCAGGCCGACTCGTAATTTGCAATGGAACTTGATCTCCGTGATTCAATGATAAGTTTGGCAGCAAGGCTTGAAATTCCTTCGTTTTCCAAGCTATTCCTGAAACCTTCCAGGCCGCTAGTTGTAATGATCCTGCCGTTATTAGAGGATGGTAGTTTCCCTGGGGGTTTAATAGTAGGTCTGCCTTTAAGGGCAACATAATTGGTTTTCCTATGGACATCTGCAACAGTTGGGGGTACCATGGCTGGGTTTGCCATAAAGGTGTTACGATTATTAAACTTTCTACTTTCTCCATCAGTACTTTGTTTAGGACTCGACTTATTAAACTGAAAGGAGGAAATGCAAACCCTAACATCTGGTTCCAAAGCTGTTGCATTGCATCTGTAGCTATGCTGAGTGGGTTGGGTTTCCATGCCATGTATCTGGGGATTTGGTGGCACATTCGAGAGGCAAAAAGATCCACTCTCGGTATTCCTAGGCGTTTGGTAATTTCCCAAAATATTTTCCTTTCTAGTTTCCAATCTGATCTGTCCCTTGCATTCCGAGACTCCCAATCTGCCCTGACATTCAATTTGCTTGGCAGATACTCTGCAGTAACTGTGATCTTGTGAGATAGTAGGTATTGCCAAATTGACTTGCTGATGTCTAAAAGGAATTGGTTGTGGGTGCCTTCCATCTTTAATAGATATGACAAAGCAGTCTTGTTGTCTATTTGAACATGTACGTGTAAATTGGACAAATTTTTCGTAAAGGTCAAGATTGCAAATTTGACAGCCAGAAGCTCCAGCACATTGATGTGGTAGGTTTTTTCCCTCTTGGACCACTTCTCTCCTGTTGCTATCCCCTTGAAATAGGCCCCAGCCTTTTGTGGAAGCATCGGTTTGGATAATCATGTTGGGTTCCTGCACCTGAATGTTTCTCCCATTGCATACTTTTACGTTTTCTACCCACCACAAGAATTCCTCCTTGGCTAAATTGCTTAATGTCACCAACCCCTTGTACGTCCCTTGTTTTTTCAGAGCTGATATTTGATCCATCTGAAGGTAACGAAAATTTATCCGGGCTGGTAAGACAGCTTGAACTGTGGAGGAAAGGGTTCCTATTAGTTTTGTCAAGGTTAAGATTGAGGTTTTTGGATATATGTATAGCTCCTGACACTGTTGCAGAACTTTCTTCATCTTCTCTTGAGTCGGGGTTAGGGTCATTTTTAAAGAGTCTATGTGTAAGCCTAGAAACTCTATCTCCCAGTGGGCACAAAGACGTCATGATGACGTCATTTAAACGTCTAGACGTGACCAACATTGAGGTCACCAAGACGTCGGTAGTTGGTCACAGATGAAATGTACGACGACCGTCATCTGGTGACGTCTATATGACGACATTAAGACGTCATCATTAAGACGTCGTTATAACGTCGTCAAAACGTCGTGATTATGAGAGCTATTCATGACATATATTAGTCACAGGCACGTCGTTAGGACGTCATCAAGACGTCTAAAGTCGGAATACAGCCCTTATATGACATTAAGGAAAGTCAGGGAAACGTCGCTAAGACGTCAAGCTCAAACAAGATTTTGAGAACGGCCCGGGAAATTAAATGTCAGTCAACAGAGTTAGCAGCACACACAACTACAGATCAAGTAAGTAAAATCGAATATCTTGACAAAATAATTAAACACAAATACAATGGAAATTACAAATTGTTTTAGGAACTATATAAAAATTTTAACTTATAATTTTAAAATTATAAAACTACCCTACTTTGGCAAAAAGGAAGTGTGACAAAATGAGATTTTGGCGTTTGAGGAAGCTGCGCGTCTTTAATACTAGTTGACTAACTATACTTTACATATAACTTGAAGGCTAGCCTTTTCAAGCATATATATTCCTGTTTTTCTCAAAATTACGGAAAAGTTACTTGCTTCCTTTTGCCAAAGTACGGGAGAAAAATATTTCTTAGATTGTCGTTTGTCTCTTGTTTACACTACCTAACTCTTTCAAAAGCATTACAACTAGTGTTCTGGCTAATTACATGTAAGGGAAATCCTTTTAAAAACACAGGTAGCTTATAGGCTTAACAAACTATGTACGAACGACTATTTCTTCTTGAATTTAAGCTGCCAAGTAAAATTAAGAAAAGACAAAAATTTAACCATAAGTAAATAAATATAAATATAGCCTAAATATCGGTACTTATCATACTCATATCGTGCTTAATTTGACAGTGAGATTTGCAATGCACGTATGAAGTATCACAATTTACAAAGTTACAAAAATTTATTTTCAACTCCCTGGCAATATTAAGTAAAATATTTTAATGTTCCCTTAGGCCATTTTATTTTGACCCTCCTCCCTCGTTTTGTGGTTCTCCCCCAGAATACCTACCCTCCTGCTTATTCGACCCCCTCACCCCCTACAATTAAGCACAAAAGAGTACAATCGTTAACAATAAACCTAATTGTCAAAGAATAAACAAGGTAACGCGAATGCTCAATTGTCATTCATTGACTTCATTAGGTATACAGTCTTTTTCACACGTTATTCTTTTTCACACGTTCTGGCGCATGTTTGAGGACATCAACCATACACAGTTTCACTTTGGTTGCTGTTGCATCCTTTTTACTCACGAGGATAGCATCTAAACAAAATTTAGGTATGGATAAATCACTAAATGTAAGCTGCAGTCATTAAATAAAAAAAGCCCGATTAATTGGCACTGAAGCTTAAAAGCCCTATGATAGGAACACTGTTGAGGAAAACCCTTAAATGGTTAAATAAAAAAATCTTTAATATTGGCTAACCAGAAACAGCTGCAAAAAGTTTTGTAGTCCCAAACTCCCTCTTTCCTTTCTTGCCGTACATACTATAACAGGACAATACTTCATCGGTAGTTAGTCTAAAAAGAAAGTGACGTAAAAATACAAAAAAGGAAAGGTATTTACAAAAGAATATAAGGATTATTGTAACGAAAACGAGAAAAAAAATATAGACCTTTCCCGAATTTCTGTTTAAACACCGCGCTATGGCGTTTATTATTTAATAGCTTATTATCGACTGTACACAAATGTATAATCTGAGCTTACATTGATAAAATGTTCCTCGCGTTTTCCCTAATGTCTTTTCCGCCAATGGTTGATAGTCTTTTCACCTAAATTATTATATCAAACATCAATCATATGGTATAAAGTCTTTTTGCAGTGGCAAATGTTTAGGTCAATGATTTTACTCACAACTTGCAACTCCTCGTCAAACTGTTCTGACTCTTCCACAGTTTCACTGCGTTTTGTAATCAGTGAAGAATCACCATGGGGTGCATTTGATTTCAAAAAGGAAATTATTTCTGATAAACCAGAAAGAACTTTACGCTGGAAGTCTAATTGGGAAACATTAAATGTAATTAAAGTAATTGAAGTTTGATAGAATTTTCATGACCATAATGCTATACACATACCAGATTCAGATAATGGGTACATGGATTTTTTATATTCTGCACCATTTCTTTTCTTCTTTGCCGGAGACTTTGCTGATTTACAGTATGTACCTCCTACAGTATGCTCCAGGGATGAGGAGGATTCTTCAGAACCTAAATTTAATCTTACTATTTAAAATCTTGACACAATTACAATGAGTTTGATCTATCTATTATACATACTAGATTCAAACATGAAATTCTCATCATAGCCAGGATTTCTTTTTCGTTTTGTTGTTTCTTGCTGAGTCGGTAAGTCTTCCAATCCTAACCTTTTTGAACTGGATTTTTTGAATGAAATTAATGCTGAAAAATACAAAATAAATCAAAATGAAGCAATTCAGTAAAAATTAAATGCAAAATCAAGGAGATATCACTCACAATCATTTGCCGCACCATCCAGACTTGAAATAATAGTATTTCTTATGTCATTTGACTGTTTCAAAACATAACTTTTTCAACTGTATCTAATTTCACGATTTTTTTTATATCGACATAATTCAACAGTATGTAATTTCACGAATTTTCCAAAAACAATTGCGAAATCAAATCTTCGCGAAAATTAATAAGTTTAAGGGATTTAATATTCAACCTGATTTTCTTGGAACAGACTCTGATTGACAAGGCGGAGTTGGGAGAGCTGGTTTTGATGAAACTGAAGAAAAAAACTTTGATAAGAACAAAAGCTCTGAAAATGTTCCAAAAGATAATCATGTGTATCATACTAGTACCTGATGTTTTTGTTTTGTTCTTTGGAGTAGACTCTTCACAGTCAGTGCTACTGAATTCGTATTCTTCACACAGATCCATGTCATCTACAATACATACCAAATACATACCAAAAACTCAGTTCCTACTGATAAAATACTGCAAAACAAACAAAATCAATTGAATCCTTACTATCTTGAAAAACAATTTTCACAATATGGTATGCTTTCCAGCCTTTCTGTACCGGCTTGCATTGCAGTTTATCCCTGACTGCATTCACTCCATTGGACCGGAACATCTTATCGCCAATGATCCAGTTTGTAGGGACAACAGAAACTTTAATTTCTTCATCCTCAAGAAACTTCATTCTTGAATATTTTTTGGTCATTTCACTTTTTCACTGTTTTACTTGGAGGAAAATAGGAAAGAAATTATTTTGAAAAATACATGAATGGTTAAAAGATTCATTTCAAAGTTACTACCAGACAATTCATGATTCCTCAGCTTTTACAAGAAAAAAAGGAATATCCCAAGCAACATGATTTTTAACTTCAAACTAACATAAAGGGGTTATTATTCTACTTGATATATACAATAAGGAAGCGTCTTTTAACTATGGTCAACATTGTGCAAAAGTTCCACAAAAACATATCCATCTCTTTTTTCCATTGCTACCAATTTTCTTGTCAGCAGTTGTGGAATGATGAATTTTCTTTTAATCCCAAGATTCCTTCTTTCTACAAAGTATATACCAAACATTGACGAGTTACAGCGTTCCTTGAAAAAGTCTGTCTTCTTTTTCGAATCAGTAACATGACATACAAAGTCATTATTTTCTTTCCCAACAACACATACGATATCCCCATTTTCCAAAATAAACCACCGATCTTTGACTGATGATGATACTTTTGTTACTATTTTGGAATGGTCTTTTCTTCCTACCTGCTCTATCTCATGGATTCGTTTGGTAACTTGAGCAATTGGATTGTGTGAATTTCTGACAAGGTTTTTGAGCATTTGCAGAAAATTTTCAAACGGGAAGCAAGAAACTTCATCAAGCGATTTGCCAAAATGCAGAACATCATCAGGTAAGTGGATTAGGTTGTGTACATTATAGACCACAAAATAAGAACCATTTAATTGTGGAGCCATTTTTACAAAATAAACCAGTAACTTCCTTGCATACTCCAGATAATGATTTCTAAATTCAGGATCTTCATTCAACATTACCCTTACGGCAAAAGAAAGTGATACAAAATGAATATACATTTCTTTTGAGAGCTCAGAACGCAATACTACTATTCCTGTGTAACAAACAAAAGATCGAAATTCGGTGGCTTTCCATCTCTTAATTTCTACTAAACTTCTAGGTTGCCTGGCAATTTCAGATGGCAGCATTCCATTGTAAGATAGTAACTTTTCAGAAATCAGATGAATTCCTTGCAAACTCAGCCTGCATACTCTTGGTCCTTCTTTAAGGAAGATGAGTATTCGTCTCACGACTCCTAGACAAACCAGATGAAGATAGTCTAAAGCAAAATCTTTAGTTAGCGAAATTTCTGTTATGCGCAAGAGTGGACTTTCTGTAGTTTGATGATCAACATACGCATGCCTCCTAAATTCTTCTTCTGTTCTAAGTAAGCAGTCAGTTTCTGAAAATACCATCCTACTATCAATGCTTTCACCTTTTATTTGACACCGTTCACAAGCATTGTAACTATTATGGCTCTTAATTCCCTTTAGGAATTGACGAGCTGGTGCGTCACACAGAAATGCCACAATAGTTACTGGAACATTTGCCCCTCCAATAACGATTCCATGATTGGCTTGTAATTCCAAATACTCATTTACAAAATCTTTAAGGAACTCATCACTATCCTTTGGTTTGTTTTCACCATAAAAACAGGCTATCATAAATGGATTAGTATTTGTATCTAACAATAAACCTAAAATAGGCCAAACTTGTTTTCCTGAAGATTTAAATAAAGGCAATCCATCAACATTTACTGATAACCTTATCTCCTGCAGCCCTTGGATATCATTGAGGGTAATTTTGCTTCTAATGGTTTTCTCAATACCAAAGTAAATGTAGTCTCCAGAACATTTTTTTATTGTTTCAATTTCTCTTGGGGTTTTCAAGAGTGTTCTACCATCTTTCGGAATACACGTTTTTTTTTATATAAGAAACATATAAGAAACATGAAGCTCAAATTTGGTAAAAATTAAGAAACATTTAAGAAACATGGTCAGGCTGAAATCTTGATGAACGAAATATTTTTAAAAACAAAGTGCTACAAACTGTTAAACTGTCTCTAAATGTCACTAAAGTTATCGAACAAATCAAATACGTTTCCATCAAACACGCCTACCAGTGAGTGCCAAAAAAGAGTTTTCTATAGTTTTAACTGAACTGTTTTTAAGAAACATTTAAGAAACATTCTAGGCTGAAAATATGAAAATATTAAGAAACATTGAAGCTGAACTCAAAAAGTGTGTTTCTTATATAAAAAAAAACGTGTATCATCATGCCCATACTCACGTAGAATTGACAGAAGAGAGGTTAAGGCATTGCGTGTACTTGAGTTTTGAGTTGCTCATTCAGCAAGACATTGAGCAAAATTATCATCAGATTTATTGTGATTAAAGTCTAACTCATCATCAGAATCGCTTGATAACCAGTGGTTGCTCAATTCCTCAACATTTGAATCACAATCAATGAATGAATTTGAACCAATGTTAGCCTCCTGATCAAGATCATTATTTTCTTTGCTTTCACCGACTCTCTCAACATCATCATGTTCAACATCATGTTCAACATCAGATTGTAAGAGCCATCTCTCTGTTAACAGTCGTCTCCTCCATTGACGTTGATACATATAGATGCCTTTTTAGGTTAAAAAAGTAATAATATTAGTTAAAATATATCTAAGATAATAATCAGGGGCAGTGTATTCTTATATATAGGGCTTCAGCAGAAATTTTACCAGTAGTCCATCACTGTTAACATGTTCATATCAAGAAACTGGTAGAAGTAGGAATAAATTTCATCTGTATTTGGGTTAAGAAATAGTAAGTTTCTGTTACTATTTTTTAAGTACATAAGTATATAAAATTTTTGATCAAGTTGAGGTCTTGAATATTCTTTATGTACATCAATATTTAAATGGCAAACTGCCCGTAGACACTCTGCAAACCATAAATTTTAATGAAATTTGTCACTCTATTGAAACAAGAGGAAGTACTTTAGGCCTTCTAAATCGATCTAATGTCAATACTAAAACCTTTGGCTTAAATTCCCTGACTCGACTTTCAATTCAACAGTGGAATAACCTTCAGCTAAAATTTCCTTCTGTTAGGCTTGTTGACTTGTCTATCTCCAAACTAAAATCACTGAAATACTCACACTATCTAGGAAAATATACATAGAACGTTATATATAATTTTTTTATCATTATTTTTCACTTACATTTATTTGCTTTTTTGGATTGGTCCTTTTTTGGTTTATTTGTTTCCTTGTTTTTGTTTGTTTTTTGTTTGTTTGTCTTGGCATAGTCTCACGAAACTTGCAAATTCTTTTTTGTTGGGTGGCCCCCTCCTGATTAGCCTTGTGCTATTAGGGTGGTCTCCCACCATATGATGATAAATAAATATAATTCTACTTACTACTAATTACTAGTATATATGTAGCTACAAAAGCAGGATCGATGCAAGAATATAATAAAGAAATTCTACCATACCATTAAATAGTTAAGAAATTTTATAATCCTATTATTAAATCACAGGTGGAACAGAGAAGTTACCAATTGATATACAGGCTTGCAACTCCGTCTCCAACACAACCACACAACACACTTTGAGTTTTCCCGCGCTAAGAATTTACAAAGTGGATACAGCAGGCGTTCGGTAAATTAGCTACACAAATCGCTGCCTTTAACTTCGTGGTGCACTTTTTTTATGTACATTATGGTGATTCAAGGAACCGCGCCTTATGTACAATAACCATGCTTTTTTCACGTTTTCAACACACTTTAAATGTGATTTGTATAGCTATCTCCTGGAAGAAAAATCTTGGTGAGTTTTCGGTAAATGTCATATTTTGGTCCTGAAAATGACGTCCACTGGAGAAGTAGTCGCTGCGACGTCCATAAGACGTCAGTCGTCTGACGTCATAGTTCGTGACATTATGCGACGTCACAGATTGGTCATCCAGACGTCACGACCTTAATATGACCAATTCAGGACGTCATCATGACGTCTTGTGCCCACTGGGCTGCCTCGTTCGTTTGAAGAGTGATTTGGTTTTGTTGATCACAAAACCCAGGTGTTGTAATAAAAAAATCACTGTGTCCTTTGCAGTGTAAATTTCCTCCAATGTTTTCCCCATGAGAAGGATATCGTCCAGATATATGATCAAACGAATACTAATTCGTCTCAACAATGCTATTGGTACCTTTAAAAGCTTTGTAAAGATCCTGGGGGCTGGTCCCAAGCCAAAGCAAAGACAGAGAAACTCGTAAAGGTTGCCTGTCCAAAGAAATCTCACATATTTTTGGGACTGAGATTGGAGAGGAATAGAAAAGTAAGCGTCCTTGAGATCTATTTTGCAAAGGTAGTCGTTCTTTTGCAGGAGGAACTTCAAGCAATGTAAACCTTCCATTTTGAAGTGCTCGTATGGGACAAAACCATTCAACTTTTTCAGATTTATTACAGGGCGGTTTCCGCCATCCTTTTTCTTTACCAGGAGTATATTGCTTAGAAATTCCCCTGGAGTATGTTCCACTTTTCTGATGGCCCCTTTTTCCAACATTTCCTGAATTTCCTGGTCCACTAACAAACACTGATCTTTTGTCATATGTGCAGGGTTTGGTATTTTTTCTTGAGTGGGAGGATGAATTAATGGGATTTTTGTAACCCTTCACTATTGCCAGTATTTCTTGGTCTCGAGTTAATTTCTTAATTTTTTAGGTGGAGTACAAGTCCCATTGACTTACGTTCTCGCCGTGTACTCTGTTAACATGAATTGCGTATGAAGTAAATTTTGTAAACAATTCATGAACTAAAAGTCAGGGCATGTTGTATCTTATTTCTCTAGGACTGTAACTTTGGTTTTTTTCTTTATTTAGGTGTTATTATAAGAAAGCATAAAATATCTGAAGAAAATCCAAAGCCAATGGTATTGTCTAAGGTTAAATCATTACTTTTTTTAAACCTTTTTACCAAAGTATGATTAAAATACTGAAAGCAAATTGATTTCATTTTAGAGACAAAAGAGAGATTCCCATCGGTAAATACTTTTTTAGTTTGAAATAAAAATTTTACAGAAATTATTATGGTGCCGTTATTGTTTATTTATATTTTTTTTAGATTAAAGACCACGAAGGATTGAAAACAAGATCCGTATAACCATATTGCTCACGATGTGATTTACTATATCAAAGTTTTCGTCCGTATCCGATTCGAAATACATTACGTCATCAATTTATATTGCAGTTCGATGGATCTCAAATGGCTATTTGAATGTCATAGTTAATAAAAACATTATGTGTTACACCCTTCTGTAAGATAAGTCATATAAGACATACTATGATTTGTATAGAGACAAGTTATCCTATAGGAAAGATATGCATTTATTTGTTTGGTGTAAAAACGGATTCTTTTTTAGCAACTGTAAAAAGGATTGGTTCTTATTGTTTTTCACTGAGAGCCGTGTCCTTATATGGTATGGAAGTTCTAAACGATAGGTTCAGCTTGATTCTAATTGTTAGATTTAAGTAAAAAACATTTTTTGTAATCAACCATAGATGATTACATTAGTGCCCACTCTCCACAAATGTAACATTAACATGTATTTCTATGTAAACGCATTCACTGGTTGAAGCCGTAAAATGTTTTTACACGGGTTACTAGTATGATAATATTAGCTAAAGTAGGGAAATTCCCGAAATCATATGATTTTGCGCTAGCATCCACACTTTCCTATCTCTAAAAATCTTCGTTTTCACATACATTTTAGCCTAGAACTAAGAAAAAACCAAATAGCTTTCCCTTTTTTTTATTTCGCCTTAAGTATGTTAAATGTTGATTTTGGGAGCAACCCCGATCTCACGGCTGTTTCGCACGCGAAACTCAGTTTGCGCATGCGTGTCATTTGACGGTTTTTCATTTACGGCTTTAAAAATGGCGGTCAGCCACGCGTGTTTTTATTTTCCCTAGGTACTAAGTTCTATATCCTTTTTTGGCATTTATACTCAACTCAGTGGATCAAAATTATAACCGAACGTTTTCCACATGGTTTGACTCTTTCATCACGAAAGAATTCAGCGGGCTGAAGTGGTCCTCGAAGCTCTGGATTGCATATTTAGTTTTTACTTCCAATTTGCTATGAGATCTGTGTACAACCTAGATTTGAGACATTTTTTAGTACTCTCGAAGTTTTCCCATGGACGCGACAGATGTTATTGGAACATTCAGTTGTCAATGAAAAACATTTCCAAAAGGTATGGTGCTAACATTTTTTTTCAAGTTAGTGTAACATCTCAAACTTTCTCATTTTTCATACATTTCATAAACTGACCTCGTGATTACATAAAAACATATTTACAAAAACGATCTAGTTGTGTTTAGTTTTGAAAAAGTAGTAAACTGAACTCTTCCTGTCAATAATAAGGCTTCATAAATACAATGATTTAGCTCCACTGACATTGGATTTCCAAAAATTTACTCACAAATGTTTGTTGTTGTGAAAACAAATTAAATGTGTTGCACAATTTGTTGAGATAAGAACTGAGTCGAATAAAACACTCTAAGGCCAGTCATATATTAAATGGTAACTATCAAATGGTAAACATTAGAAATAAATAAAATATAAACATGTAAGAGTTAGATAGATGTTAACTGTACAAAAATCAGATCAACTGAATTTGAAGTCGTTATTCTTCTAACTTTCTTTTTTTCTTTTGTGGCTTAATTATTTGTGCTTCAGGAGATGAAGACAATAAATGTTGGTTCATGGTGTATTCCAACCGTTTAACTGGGTCTTTCACTCCGTTGTATTTGGAAAACAAGATAAACTATTCATTTCTTTTGATTAATAAAAGAAATATCGTACACAATTCTGCATTATGACTTTACCTTGCTTTCATTTGTTTAAACTGATGATGTAAGCTCTCTCCGCCTTGTTCACCGTAGACCCCAAATACCGATTTCCACTTTCTGATGAATGGCACAAGATGGTCTTCCATTATGTGAAGCTTGGGACTTATGTTTACATTAGGCCAGTGTAAACGCAAAAATTGAAAGAACAAATTTATCGATAATTCTAAAAATGCAATATGTATTTTATTAATTTCCAGTCTCATGAAATCAATTATTTAAAACAAATATTTCCTCTTACCCAGATTGTTGACTTCACTGGTAGTTAACTCACCAGAGCTGTTAAACATATTATGGCAGAGTGAATATTTTTCAAACAATTTAGCAAATCTATCACACATTTCTTTTGCTTTTTGATTGATAACCTCGTCATTTGTTTCACTTTTTATGGCGTTGATAATACCATCACATAAGTGAGTTGCATTTTCTTTCTAAAATAAAATGAACATTCACATAACCTAGTAACCTAAACAATGTAACCTTGTTCATCATTTTGAAATCTTACTTTTAGCAGTTTATGTACATGGTTTCCAATGAAGCTCTTCCCATGGTACGCTTGTCTTTGAATGTTAATCATTTGCAGACTAACATCAAGGGATGAGGCACATGGACCAACACCAGTTGGTAAGTTTTCATTTAACTTATTTATGGAATTTTCCATTTCTTCGATTTGAGCTTCCAGTTCATCAACCTAAGGTTTAAGGATTGGTAAAAGTCAATCGTGCATCAAAACGAGACAAATGAATATATAATCATAAACTCTATAATATAAACTACAAATCCTACAAACCTGAGGTATGTAATAAGTGGTGACAAGATTAGGGTTGCCTCCAGCAATTAGGCAATTAGCCTAATTCTTCCTTTACTGAAGCAATCTCTTCTAGCACCATTGCTTTCTTTTCTTCTAGATCTTCTCGTTCTTTTAAGAACTTCGAATATGCATCAGTCGAGTCAACTGGTCTTATTGATTTTGTTGCAGCCAATTCAATATCAAGCATGTGGCACTCCTTTTCCAACATGTTGAATAATTTCAGGTAAATGCCTAACGAAAGGTGCAATCCTGCTACCGCTACCTGATAGAAAACATTTGAGAAATTTAAAAAATATGTTCAAGTTCAAATTTTATGTGTGTGTGTGTGTGTGTGTGTTTGTTGTTGTTGTTTTTTGTGTATTATTAATTAAAGTCAGTTGTGAACATTTTTCCAAAATGTCTTAAAGATGTAGTGTAAGGTACACAACATCCTTAAAATTTTAAAAGTAAATAACGCTTTAAATAAATATTTCTCTATAACATTGAAATGTTTCTTTGCCTTCCTTACTTTCCCTCCAGCATTCATAAAATCCTGATGATCTTTTTTCAGGTCGGGTAAGGTTCGGCATGTTAACTTTCCTCGAATGAATGCTGGGAATTGCATTTCATCGTGCGTGATCAAACACCATAAACAAGGATGGCGACCTGGAATTGATAAAGTTATGAAATTTCACTATTATGATAATCGAAGACTACAGTGTTTTTAGATTTTTCACCTACCACTTGCACCAGATATTCCGTACATGGTACACAGAAACGCATAATCACCATAAATGAAGACACGCAAATCTTTGTCTCGGAACTTGGTTTTCTGTAATAATGATACTTGTGGCTGAAATCTTTTTAAACATGTCCGCAAGTTGTTACTGGTGTCCTTTGCTTCAAATATGGAAAAGACTATGGTGTTATCTGGCCGATTAGGTTTATCGACATTTACAATTTGATACCCCATTTTGAAGCTGTTATCGCCATGGTCACCGCCTATTTTGACATGGATCTCGTTTTTTTCGATAAAAGTATGCTGAACAAGCAGATCACACTTTTCGAGTTGGTGTATCCTTTTTAGGCAATGTTCAACTAAATTATATAGGTATGCCCACGGAACAAGTACCACTTCTATTTTGCTGTTGTTAGTTTTTGTGCAAGGTGAAAGTTCTGCATATAAACCAGGTCCAACCCATTCAGCTGCTGTTTTCCTGACTTGCTTTTCTGATGACACTTTGACTTGAAATGTACTGAGCCATCGTGAAATGCTGCGTAGTTGATTCCAGGGTATGTTCAATGACGATTTCATTGCCGCAACATGTTCCGCTGGAATAACTGTCTGTTCTTTCAATTTTTTTATAATGCTTGAGCGATTATTCTCATCAAGACTTTGCACAACAGCAGCTGTCTGAGTTGAAATGGCCTCTTCACACGAACCAGATATTATTGACAGCAATTCTTTTGTTGTCTTGGTCCTAGCCTGGATACTTCTTCTGCTAGACACATTTGAATGCTTTGTAGAGACTCGAATCGGTGTTATATTAAGGGGCTAAAATACAGTAATAGATTATTAGCTATTGTATATATTTTGTGTGGTCCCCCAGAGGAATTATTTTTATTAGTTTAAAAGTTTTCAACAAAACATGCATGTACATGGTGTTTCATTCACACAAAAACTGGCTTGTTTTTAATTTCTGACCCAAGTATGATTATATTTACCTTAGAGCCCTTAGTTGGTAGCTGTACGCTATTGTTTGGTAATTTTGATTTCTGCATCTGAATTAAATGTTGATTTGGGCAAATAGTTTAATGATAAATAAAATAACCAGAAGCATAATAACTTTGATAAGGAATAAGATGACAAAATATCCTTAAAATCTAATATTTCGGCTTCTATCCTGAAGCCATTGTTGATATCAACTTTGATTTGAACTTTGCGAATTTTGTGACATTGTAATCAGGCAATATGTTTTCAAATGAAACGTCACTAACCTGAACTTTCTTTTTTAAACAAGTACCTAATCTTATCTCTGAGTTGGATATCGGTTAAGGCTTGCAGGTTCTCCGGCAATCGGTTCTTCTTTTCACGAACAATTGTTAAAGTAATTTTCTCGTGCAAAATTTCTTCTTTAAAAACCTTCATAAGCTGATCTTCCATTGATTGATTTGTTTCACCTAACAACGATTGCAGAGTCGAACTCGTCTTTGCTGCGTTTTTTGCTTTCTCTTGCAAAAAGTATGAGAATTTTGCAGTTTCTTTTGAATGGCACATCAGGTTACCCAGATCCTGTTCCATTTCTGGTCTTTCATTATGTGTCTTCGTAACGCATGTCTTTCGCACTAGAGTTGCGTTCATTCTGGGTCTGTCGACGGTCTTCCCGACACCTACTCCAGAAAGAGTTTATCTGGCTCGACACCATCGACAATGCCAATTTTTTTCCCTTCCAACTTAAAAATAAATAATCGCTTGGTTTGTCTTCTAGAGCGATTTTCTGTCTCATGTGCTTTACGAACATTGACGTTTCTGTATACAAAACCTTTGAAAAGCAGACCATGGCAGGACCGGATGTGGCGATTGTTTGTGGTCATGAACACTAACAAGGTATGACTCGTTCCGAGTTGTTCCATGGTGAAACGGACCAGTTCTTGAGGCATTGTCAAGGCATAGATAAGTTAAAAGATAGTCCCTAACTGTCGTGTATTCTTTCAGAGTCGGAGATCCATTGGCACTGGCGATGCACTTTTTAAATATTGACTTTGATTTTCTGACTATTTCAGAATCATCCAGACGCTGAAGTTCGTCAGGAGAAATAAGCTGCTGAAGCTGCTGAGATTCTTTCACCCAACGTTCACTCCTAGCTTTCTTCCGGTACACGCCAATCCAACCTTCTACAAGGACAATCATAGGATTGCATAACGGCATAAATTCGGCAAACACATCAGGCGCATCACAAATAAGGTACTTCATAAAGTATCTGAGGGAATACAAATAACTTTTGATTGTTCCTGCTTTTCGTTCTGACTCAAATTTAGTCAGCCAGTTATTTCGCAGCTTGGTACGATCAAATATTGCACCTAATTCGTATGTGCCTTCGCTGGCGTCTCTATAAATTAACTGCATTTGGCTTGAATGCTGTTTAGCTTGTCACAAAGGTTTGCTTTTTCCATCAGGACTTGTGAGCCAATTTTCAAAGCAATTAAAGAAGGAGTTTGAATTCCAAGGCGTGATCAAGATTTCATCCTGTTCGTCTTCTACGGCTTCATCATCTGTATCATCACCTTCCATTGCTAGGATGTAAAGAATAATGAATACACTTTATCATTATAATCAGCTGACAATATCACTTTCAATTGAAGGTGGCAGCTGCTTGAATTACGTGTATAAGTTGTAGACCTTATGAAATATAAAGCTTCACAGCTACTATATGAACACATAACAGATGCGAAAACTAAAGCTAAAATTTCTATAATCTCTACAAACCTTCTTCATTGTGGGAATCATAATCAGCTCTCACATCATTACCAGGCTTGGTTTTCCGCATTTCTTAATGGAAAAGTACAATGGGATATAAGTGAGAGTTGGTTTTGACATCATATTGATGATGTAGTAGTGTTTTTTCGTGATGTGGTGTTGATGTTCCGTTACGTAGTGGCATAACTTCGTTGTGTGATACGAACTTCCGAACAGGAAGCGAGCACTCTACCACAAGGTTACCAGTCGGTATGTAATATGCAATTAACAACTTGAGAATTTGACACTTGAGAATGAAAATATCGAACACAATTTTGACTTGTGGCAGTTATGATATTCTATATGCGTAATATACATAACTAAGGGATCAGTTAGAGAAAAGTATTTATCGGTTTGGATTGTTAATACAAAACAAACAGGGTTACCTGTTACCCTGTCGTTAGCCGAATCTAACAATAAAAACAACAACAACAAATATTTTTGCATTCAAATTCTTGGATGAAAGGAAATAGTAGAGTTAGGTTGTTTGAGTAAAATTTGTATATAGTTACCTTCGTCATATGTGCAAAATTACAAAACCCCCAAAATTTGGAATTGTGAGTTGTCTTTCTATAAATTTAAAATAAAAATAAATGATATAGATAAACGAATAAACAATAAACAAATAAAAAACAAAAAGAAAGCAAAGTTTAACCTTCTGCGAAATCTGGTTGGCCATTGCTATGGTTATCTGCGCTTTTAAAGACCTTCCGTGGTGGCTCTAAAAGAATAACCATACTGTCAAACCATAGTATAATGCATATGGATAAATTGTTTTAGGTACCACTTAATCTTCACAGCTACATAGAAAACGCTTCAGGAATTATAGGTGTCCGTTATTTTTAAAAAAGCAGGAGAGATGTCTTTTAAGCAGCTATGTAAATGACCATAAAAGATTACCCAGTTCCTCAAGGCTTTCATCACCATTTGATTTCCTGAGATTACTGTTTTTTTCTGAATGAGGTAATAAAAGATAACGAATAAAAACATGGTTGTGAAATGTTACAACAAAAAAGCCAAAAACGCGTTAGTAATATTTCCCTACCAATCTTTTGTAAAGTTTTCGATACTTTTCTTTGTAACCAGTCTTCATCTTCACTATCCTCGGCATCTTCTGGAACACTTTCAACGCTAGACAGGTATGTGGTTCCACCTGATTTCAAAATTTCCTTAGTTCGTAAACCTCATGAATGGCACATCATCAAAGCCAAATCCTTCTTTGTTGAGGGTTTTCGGTTGTGCACAGACGTGACCGCATACTTTCTCACCATACCCGCATTGAACCTTGGCCTAGTTTCAGTGTGGCCAACGGCTTTACCCCAGAATGAGTTGAGCTGCGATGTCACCATGTTGGATCCCATCTTTTTGCCACTCCAACTAGTGAAGAATGGTGCTGATGGTGATGTATCAATCCCCTCCAGTTTGTTGCGGAACTTGTTGACGAAAATTAAAGCTTCCTGGTGTAGATCAGGGTTGAAAGATAGAACTGCTGGCCCGGAAGGTCCTATGGTTTTATGGTCAAAAACCATCACCCTGTATTTACCATTTTCAAATGCACCATTGTTGAATTCTTCGATTGTCATGTTCGCAATGGCTCCACTCCTTGAAGCATTGTCCAGACATAGGTGGATCATTAAATAATCTCTCACTGATACAAACTGCTTCATCGAAAGAAAACGCACAGTGATGTTTTAATATTTTCTTCACTTCCAAAACGATGTCAGATTTGTCAAATTTGTTTATGTCTTCACTCGATAATATTTGTTTTAACTGGCGCATTTCGTTTTTCCATTTCATTTTTGATTGTTTCTGGTGATAAATAGATATCCAGTCATCTATTACAACGATGAGACCAGCAAGTTTAGCTTCGAAATTAAGCAGTTCAGTCGGCTGTTCCGCTTGAATGAACCGGTAGAAAACTCTCAATGAGTGAAGGTAACTCTTCACTGTACTGGCAGCACGTATTGATTCGAAGTTAATCAACCAATAATCACGTAGACATTTTCGATCAAAAAGGTTGTTGAAGTCGAAAGTCTTTTTGCTGCTATCCCTCAGGATAACAATGACTTGCCGAGAATGTTGTACGGCTTGGCGCTTGGATTTACTCTTACCATCTGGGCTTATCAGCCATGTGGTAAAGTCATCAAACACTGATTCCTTCCAAGGTAACATTGTGAGTTGGATGTCTTCATCTTCTTCGTCTACATCTTCATCAAGATCTCTCTCAGAAATTACATTTTTATAGGCATCCATATCCCCTGCAGCTTCATTGCGTTCCAAATCTCCTTCAGCTTCATTGTGTTTCGTATCCCCTT
The DNA here is from genome assembly GCA_027922465.2 of Turritopsis dohrnii. Classification (NCBI taxonomy): domain Eukaryota; kingdom Metazoa; phylum Cnidaria; class Hydrozoa; order Anthoathecata; family Oceaniidae; genus Turritopsis; species Turritopsis dohrnii. The sequence goes on along the minus strand of BQMF02000113.1, from coordinate 411,701 downwards.
CAACTTCATCGAGCTCCGTATCTCCAACAAAGTCCACATTTTCTTCGCTGCCCAAATCCTCTTCACCAGCCAGATCTCCAATAAACATTTCATCTAAAAAGAGGAACATGTAGAAGGAACCGTTAAAAGGGATTCTGAGATAAAAAAGGAGTATAGATATGTTGTAAAGCAAAGATTTTCGAAACCTTTGACGGGCCTACTATCGAAATCAGAGCTCATATTAAGAAACTTTCTGAAAGGCAGACATTCTTATTAGTAGACACTTTCTCGACTTTCCGATGGTTTCTGCTAATTAGAAACAGAGGACTGTGTAGCCTATGGCAGAGAAATCAATCAACTACTCCGTTCATAGTATTCCTCAAAGCTGTATTGAGTAAAAAGCCTGTGGTACAAGGAGACATCTATACCGAAATTTGGTACCTTAAGTGGAGAAATTTTTGCGCGGAAAAAATCTGGCGCAATTGGCGCAAAATGCTAAAATGCGACACAATAAGTCCGCGCCAAATTTACTATTTTGTTGGTTGCGCCAAATTAAATCTGCGCTAAAATTTCTCGACTTAAGAAGGTAGTTTCCAACTTCTTACTTTGTATTTCCATCTAGAAATGAGAAAATTTTTTGCTATAAAGATTATAAAAGTACCTTGTAATAGTTGCGCTTGCGGATTAACAGTTTGTCTGCTTCGTCCATCTGCTTCGGTATCTAAGAAAGAATTTTAGAAAGAAAATCTAAAAAAATCCAGAACGATAAAAAATATATAATTTAAATTGCCCGGGATTTACATTTTTTTTGTTCCAAAATTCTTCCATACCCCGGAACCTATACTGATTTGCCAATACACGAAACCGCAACTTTTTGGACATATACAGCCTTAATGGTTGTTATTATTATCATTTATCTGCTTGATTACTTGATTTTCAATATTCAATATTATCAATGTTTGGAAAAATACTTTGAAAGAAACAAGCCCAAGTTTTAAAAGTTTTACCCCTTCTAAAAATCCAATATTGTTTTTTGAAGAATCATTGAAGCAACTCGAAACTTCTCAATACCTATAAAGATGAAAAAAATTTGACCTTACCTGAAAATAATTCCGCACTTGACATGTTGTCCTTGTAAGTATTTTGCGAACCGCTGGAAATACCAGTAGCACTTTCATAGTCACGAGCCGTTTGGATGTCTATAAAAAAAGTCTTATCCTATGACAATCAGTATTAAAGATTGCAGGGTGCCTACCCCAAATTTAAAACAAAAATAATAATTTGCTAGGCTACACTCATTTCACTTTTGAAAATTATGAGATGTAAGTTAATTTCATACGCTCTTCTTCAAAACAGACTGAATTTTGTATTTTTCGTTTGGGTCACATTGAATAATAATTAGCGCCTAATTAACGCCCACTCTTTTTTAACGCCCTTTGTAATAAACACCCGTTCTAAAATCCCGAAAATTCAATAAGCGGCCCTTTCTTTGATTTTTTTGATTAAATGCAGAGAAAAAACAAAAGAATGTTGACAAATCCAATTTTATTGCTTACAAATTTTCGGTGGCTTCCGCACACCATGATCACGTACAAGTTGTATTTTTCATAAAAGTTCGTAATTTATAAAAAAATTAACAATGGAAAAATTATACGCTAGAATAATTCTGAAGGTAGTGAAGTAATAGTTCTGTTAAGAAGAGGTTTGTCTCGGTTGATGAGCAAGCTCTCCTTCAGAGTTAATTTAAAGTCATTACTATCACTACCTATGCTAGTAAAATTACAAAACGATGGAGTATAATCACAAACAAATCTATGGTCCCGAACCGCAGAAGGATGGTATAGACTGCTCACGGGTTTCTCAGTGAGATGCGATATACGAAACCTATCATAATCCGAACATAAACGATAACAACGGTACAAAAGTGAAAAAATTAGTCCGTGCTTAAAATATTCGGGAATAAAACTATCAAAATGGCTATAAACACCACTAAATGTGGGTTTACGGTAGACATTGGTACAAAAACTACCACTCTCACGACTAACCAAAATATCCAAGAAAGGCAAACAATTATTATGCTCAACCTCCTTGGTGAAACGAATATTAGGATGGAGAGAGTTCATATAGGTAACAAATGATGTAACATGTTCAGCAGAGGAAAATAAAACAAATATATCATCAACATACCGTCGATAATACAAAGGTTTAAATTCAACAGGACACTCTTCAAGCCATTTCTTTTCATAATAACACATGAAGACATTAGCTAAGGTTGGCCCAAGAGGACTACCCATGGCTACGTCATCGACCTGTTTATAATAAACATCATTAAAAACTAAAAAAGATTCAGTGGCGACTAATTCAAGAAGTTTACGAAACTCTTTTTTTAGGTAACCCATTAACTCTTGTGCACTCGTCATCAAATAACTCATTAACACATATATCAATAGTCTCTTGAAGAGGGATGTTAGTAAACAAAGACTCAACATCGAGACTAGCCATAAACATAGAGTTTTCTTTCAAAATCTCTTCAGAAAAAGTGAAGGAATCTTTCACTGTATATTCATTGATAGTAAGGGAAGCTAAAATAGGTACAAGAAACTTGGCCAAGCTATATGTAGGAGTGCCTATAGCAGATAGAATGGGTCGAAAAGGAGGCACACCATTCTTGGGTTCTTTATGAACTTTAGCTAAACCATAAAGAACACCAGGTTCAATTTGTTTTCTGCTCTACTTGTAGACTCAGGAATGTTTTTCAGTTTAAGGATCGCATTCCCAAGCTACTAAGGTCTGGCCTTGTTTATCAGTTTAAGTGCGGTGGCTGCAACGCTACCTATTACGGCAAAACTATCCACCATTTTAAGGTCAGAATGTGTGAACACTTAGGTATATCGCATCTCACTGAGAAACCCGTGAGCAGTCTATACCATCCTTCTGCGGTTCGGGACCATAGATTTGTTTGTGATTATACTCCATCGTTTTGTAATTTTACTAGCATAGGTAGTGATAGTAATGACTTTAAATTAACTCTGAAGGAGAGCTTGCTCATCAACCGAGACAAACCTCTTCTTAACAGAACTATTACTTCACTACCTTTAGAATTATTCTAGCGTATAATTTTTCTATTGTTAATTTTTTTATAAATTACGAACTTTTATGAAAAAAACAACTTGTACGTGATCATGGTGTGCGGAAGCCACCGAAAATTTGTAAGCAATAAAATTGGATTTGTCAACATTCTTTGATTTTGTTAAAACTTTTTATTTCATAATGATTTGCTATTAAAAAGAAAAACGAAACTATTGAAGTAATCATTTTTTTCAAATGAAGGCTCCTCTCTTTTTAACGCCCTTTTCCAATTAACGCCCATCCCAAAATCTCAAAAAATTTAATTAATTTAAGGGCTTCAGAGAAAATATGGTACTGCCCTTACCCAGCTTCTTTTGTGCCGCATGATACATATTTTTTATTAGCCAATCTTCATCTTCCGAATCATCCGAATCAATAGGAACTCCATCAAACTTCTTAACGTATGCTTTGTCGTGAATCAGAATCTTCTTGAATTGTCTGTACTCCGACTCCGACTCTGAGAACTCTGATTCTTCTGCCTCCGATTCCGTACCCCAATCGTCTCGGACAAAACTCCCCTTGCTTCTTTAAGAAGGCGCTGATATTTTTCGTCGTCTTCAATACCATGTGTATCACGCAGATGACCCCAAATTTTCGCTGGTCTTTTGCTGCAACCCACAACAGGGCAATGTACCCTTTCGTAGCATCTTCGTTTCGATTTTCTTTTGTTGTCGGGCAAAATCTTTCGTTTCTTGTGTAACCCAAATTGGCTTTTTAGAGCCGCAGCGTTATCGTCTGAAAGGCCGTGCTTTTTTTTTGGCATGTTCTTTTAGGTTAGTTCTCATTTTTCCACAGAAAGGACATTTAAATGTAGGGCATTTTGGTTTCGGCTGAAAGTAGAAAGAATCATTTGAATTAAAATGGCTATTGAGATAACCTACAGACGTGATGAGTCAAGGGCACCATGAATGAAATAACGGTTTTTGTGATGCAAAATTAACGATTAGGAATGAGAATGAGGAATGCCGACAGCCTTCGAATAAGCACCCCCCTATTTGCGAAAATAATTTTATAAGAACTTGAATCTAAGTTAATAGGAACTGACTGTTTTCAAAACAATTACAGATTTTCTATTGATTAAAAAAATAAAGACCTTTTGTAACTTTTTACTAGTTGGCTCTTTTTCTACTGTAGGTTCTTCTACTATTGTATACAATTGTAGGTGCTTCTGTTGCAGGTTCTTTTTCGATTAAAGATTCTTCTTCTTGATGTGGTAATTGATCCTTAGAAAGAAAATAATGAAACAATTTAGGTGTCCATTGTATGTGTCGATTGTCATAGAAAAAGAGATTTTTCACGCATTATCTTTTGTGTTGCTACATAGACTAAATATTTAAAAAAATTACCAGATTTACCAGAAATAAAGCTTGTATTTCATATTTTAAAAAATTCAAACGCTTTTAATTAAGATTACTTTCAATTTACAAGCTACAAGTTGTAAAAGAAATTTTCCATTAATCTTATTAAATTCACTTAAAATATCATCGATTATTTTTGTGGCAAACTATTGTCCATTCATTCTGGTGTTGATAAATTAACGCAATAAAAGTACTTAACTTGGCCAAATATGAATAACTTACCTGCCCGGATAATATCTTTGAATGGCCAGGTATTGCTATGGATACGAATTCAGCCAAATGATCAGCCTGAAAATTGTCAAATATATACCCAAAAAGTAAAGATGCCCATGACATGTGAGGGAAATGGGTACCCTATCTCGAAGTGAGAGTGGGGATATATGCCAGGCACTGTGGCGCTTATGTAGCAGTACTCAATGAGGTTCTGTGCCTGCGAGGGTTCGCACCCTCCCATGCAGTTCGGTGCCGTTACTTAACACCATTGGTGTTGTGTGTCGCAAACACTCGTCAGCAGTGTAGCACAGTGATTCCTACCCTGAGGTAGTATCTACCCCAGTGTTATCTACCCCAGTGTAGGACCCATTCCGTAGGAACATTGCCTTTTCGTAGAAATTATTAATTTTGCACAACTCAAACCTTACCTCAATGTTTTCGCCTAACTCCGAGACTTTCTTGTCAATGTATGTGGTATCTGAAGCGTTCTGATTAAAAAAATTATAAACTATCGGTTTAAAATAGACGCCAGTTACGCTTTAAAACGTTTCGTTAATCAATCTATGAATTCAATAAAATAGAACAAGCATTGTGAACGAAGTACTTTCCTGCGTTTTAATTATTTTTTTTAAAATCCTAATAAATTGACCAAGCTGAAGCATAGCCTAAAAATTCATTTTTTGATATACATATTAGGACTGAGCTGCATTAAAAAAAGGAAAATAAGGTTTTGACATTTGTTGCTACCAAACTAAAAATTAAGCTGGAGCTTTATTTTGTAACCTATCACCCTGAATAATAAATACCTTTTGTTTCTCGTAGAAAATATGGATTGCCTATGAAGACATGTTATTTCTAGTTATAAACTTACATCTAATATGTCCTTTGCGAATTGTGCCAATTTTTGGTAAATTGATGATGTAGCAGTTATCTAAAATGTAAAACAGCAGTGTCAAACACTGATATTTTGTTCATGAAAAATATATAATAAAATAGTTTACAGAGACACAAGAGAAGTAAATTATTCTCTTGTTTCATGACTTGTACTTAGAGGGGGTTCAGGTCCCCACAAAGAAACAAACCCACTTCATAAGATTTAGGTTCCCCTGGTAAGGTTGAACAAAACAGCCCACAGTCGTCTCCACATAGCCCCCAGCATCTTTCAACATGTTTTTCATTTCATGTTTAACCATGATTTTGGACCATCATCAAACACAATTATTGCAAATAACTTTAAATTGTTCAGTTAATTTCCTGCACATGATTGCCAGGTATGTGACCAATTTACCTCATGCTAGGGAATAGGGTATAAATAGGCAACTCTTTTTCCGAATAGCCAAGGCATGGCATGGGCCAGGAGTCTACCCCAAAAAATGCAACAATAACGAACGACAATCAAACACTTGCTAATATTACTGACAAAAAGACTCACGGAATGCAAGTTTGAAAATAAAAAAAGTAACGAAAATATGGTAAAAATAATACATTGTAGAATTACATTTGTACAGTAATTATATGGTTTTGAGGCTGATTTTAGATTTAATAAGTATGAGTTTCAGTTCTAAAATTTGTCGAAATACCGAAACGTAAAGGGAGCAATTTGTACATTTTATAAATGACATTGCTAATTTTTAAAATACCCAAAATTTTAAAATATTTTGCTTATTTAGTAAGTTTTGACCACCATTTAGTACCTAGGTACTAAGTCATTTTTAGTCATCCAAAATTGGGACCACTACCTACTTAGTACCCAGGTACTTACACGTTTTGTTTTTATAAGCATAACCTCTATAAGCATATGAAGGCTCAGAAATGGCCAAAATTTAAGCATTCACTAAGCATATGCTGAGCCTCATTTGGCCAAAATGAAGCATTTTTTTTGCTTTTTCAAGCGTATTTTCCTAAAAATCCTAAAACAATGGCCCTAAATGAGCATATGATAAGCATATCTCAGCCTAAAAATTCAGTTTTCCCTAAGCATATTGAGGCTGAGCTCAAAACCCACTATGCTTATATAAAAAAAGAACAACATGTAATCATTTTTTTTCATTCAGTTCAAATTCAAAGTGATGTTTTGTTACCTTTTTCTTTTTCATCTTGAGGAGTCTTTTTTCCTTTAAAATGGAAAAAACATTAAAAAATTATGAACAGCTACCTTAGACTATCTATGTTTCATAGGTTTAGATACCTGTTTGAATTCTCATTCTAATGTAAAGTTTTCGCTCTCTGATCTCTAATAGTCGTCCCTGCTTGTTAGTTTGCCGATTTTCTTTTCACTCAGGACATTTTCATAGTTTTTAAAAGCAACAAAATTTTGGTAAATACCTTCATCACTTTATCTGTTTTGCTTTTTGTTGATTGAAATTCAACTATAGTGTTTGGTTCCTCTGAAATTTTCAAAACACTATCCGTTGTGTATTTTAGTTTGAATTTCTCTTGCATCAATTAACAACTCCCCTCCCCCAATTATTCCAACCCCTCTACTACTGTATTAGAGACCAGAGAGTAAATATAATTTTCTGCTAAATTTGTTTTATGTAAAAATACTTATACTGTAGTGTTCTAAAGGTTGACTTGAAGTTCAGGTTGTTCGAAAATTTACTGTTCACACATTTCTTGTTAATTTGCGCATTATAAATTAATATAAACATAACTAAATGAATAACCTCTTCTCCGTGCCATGGTTGTCCATCTTTTCCATAAAAGTAAAATATCTCTTCCCCTTCCTCAATGTCTCTTGTCGCAACCACGCATAAGTGAGGGTAACTGAAGGTAATTACAAGTTTGACCTTGGAATTTGGGCAATACTTTGGGCAATACTTTGAATCGTTGACGAGGCGCCCAAGTGATCCATCGTCTTCACCAGCATCAATACTGAATATTTTTGAATGAAAAAAGAATAGCATTTAAAATAAAGATTTTAGCAGGCGATTGAATGGTTGAAATATTCGTAAAAGTTCTGGCGCAATTAAAATTTTTGGCGCAATTGGCGCAAAATGCTAAAATGAACCAAAATAAGTCCACGCCAAATTAAATTTTCCCCCTAAAAACACGAAAATAGCCTAAAAATAGGGTAAATTTCGACTAAAAAGTCCAAATTGCGCCAAATTAAGCCCGCGCCAAATTTAAAAAAACTCTTGATGGCGCCAAATTAAATCCGCACCAAATAAATCAAATTGGTCGTGCGCCAAATTAAATCCGCGCCAAAATTTCTCCACTTAAGGTATCTCGAAAAAAATCGAACAATAGAACAATATACCAGCAAGGTTGGTCTTGGAAATTGAAATGGAAAACGTAAAGATTCTGCTCGTCGCTGGGCAAGTTCTTGCCCTTGAACAACTTCCCACGGTATTCACAAATAAAGTCTCCTTTTCTAATTGACCTAGTTGCTACAACTCCCCAACCTATATCAGAAAATAATAAAAATATTTCTAAACTGTATTTAAGTCTATTTCACTGATGACTCAAGAACAACTAGGATAATCAGAATTTCAGCTTTGAATGTTGTAAAAAAGCCTACCTTTACTCTCCCCAAACCATTTCTTTACAATTTTATTAGGGTCTGTCCTTTCACTTAAGTAATGAATGATCTCATCTTTAGCCGATACTCGCTAAAAATTAAATTAGTTTAAAAATTATGCAAGGGAACACTGACACTATCTACTTAAAGATATAGCTCCTGCTAGCAGGATGCTGTAAATACCAAATTAAGTTTATTGACATAAGAATTAGGAACATTACCTTGGGCCTTGATGTCATATTTTATTTTTATATTTTATTTTTTTTCTAGAGAAAATAGAAATATCATATATATAGTGTCAGATTTCAAACAATGTCGAACAAGAGATACATACACCAATGGAAAGCTGAAGTTTTGGCAGTTTTGAAAATTTATAAATAGATTTTCAGGTACATTTTTGCGCTTGAAAAATTGCGTTTTTGGGTAGAAAAATTTTCTTTTTCAAGACATAGCATGGCTCATTCATAGACAAAAAGAATTTGTTGCTTCAGTTCATAAAAAATATGTAAAAACACATGGCATCCTTGTTGAGATTCCTTCAATGTCATCCATTATTATATTTTTAAAATATTTACTGTGTAGATGAAAATGGTACTATCAAAGAAATTCAAAATGGAAACTAAAAAAGATTTCTAAACAATTTTTTGTAAAAAATATCATGTCTTTTGATAGTGGATTCAAAGCTTATTTTCAATGTTGTTTCTTAATTCTGATAAGGTTGCAGCTTGAATTGAAACTTGTTTTTATTCAAGCAAATGCATCCTTCAAGTTCAAAAAAGTACCCACTCTTCATTTTTCACTTCAGAAACAGGCACTCTAAAAAATTTTAGGTATTTTTTAACAAATTTTGCAGTATTTACTGCAGGAGTAGCAGTCAGCAGGAGGGACTAGGGGTTGTACTTATGGAGCACACTGTAGCCATGTAGGCAAATTGACCTATAGACTAAGGGACCGTCAACAAATCATTTTTGTCCCTCTTACCAGCTTTTGGCTGCTAAGCAATATACCCCTCCCTCCCCCTATTTTACCAGCCTTTTTCACCAACATTTGCTTGACAATTTGAAAAAGTTGAATGATTTTCAGACGTCTATTAACATATTAAACAATAAACAAATCCAAGCGCAGGGCGCACAAAACAAAGTATAGGTAAGGTGCAATGGGAAAAATGCTCGATAATCCCATGGAAATAATAGACAAGTTTCTTCTCAATCCATAAGAACAATATTATTCAATAAATCAAACGCTAACAGTAGCATTAAAACCAGTATCTACAGCCCAAACCAAATATCAACAGAGTACTCTGCAATCCTGTGCAGTCCGCATGGCCTGTCGTTTGTTTTTAGAAGTGAAAGTTGAATTCAACTTGATTAGCCAAGTCGATTGGGCAAACGAGGCAATTCTTCAAAAACGGGAGCATATATTTTTAGGAATGGGAGCATGCTCCCAAAATTAAGATAACAAAGTATTCATTTTGGGAGCACTATTTAACATTGGGAGCAAAACATTAACTTTGGGAGCGTGCTCCTAAAATAAAGAAAAAATAGTACGAATAAGGAGCAACAAAATCAATTTCGGGAACATCAAACTTTAATTTCAGGAAATAGATCTATCTATCTATCTATCTATCTATCTATCTATCTATCTATCTATCTATCTATCTATCTATCTATCTATCTATCTATCTATCTATCTATCTATCTATCTATCTATCTATCTATCTATCTATCTATCTATCTATCTATCTATCTATCTATCTATCTATCTATCTATCTATCTATCTATCTATCTATCTATCTATCTATCTATCTATCTATCTATCTATCTATCTATCTATCTATCTATCTATCTATCTATCTATCTATCTATCTATCTATCTATCTATCTATCTATCTTTAGATTCATCAATTTGATAGATTGCTCCTTTTTCCTAATTTTTTTTCGTGGTAAAATACATGCGAAACATGCACGAATACACCAATGAAGCTGCAGGTTTTGATCACAAAATAAAATTGTGACAATGTAGTAACGTGAGATAGAAGTTTTATTTTCATACAAAGTTGTTACCAGTTTTAGTTTAGGGAGCTGGCCCTTTTTAGGCCCTCATGTTTAGAACCAGAAGACATTATTCCGTCCAAATATTAACTAGGTCATTAGCTCTTAGTTGCCCTAATTCCATCCCATTCCACCCACTTTAAATAAAGTCTATCCAGAAAAAACCAAAGAAAATGAGTTTGGAAGGTTCTGTTAAAGTCATGTAGTCATACTCTATGCTCCATACAGTTTGCAGTTTCTCAATGCGTTGTTTGCACATCCTAATTTTTATTGTTATTTCTTATTTCATGTACAAAAATACACTTTTTTATGTCATTTCATATAATTCTTGTTGTAAAAAGCATTTCTGCAAAAGGAAGGACTTTTGTAAGGCTTACGGCGGGAGGAAAAGCCCTTTTAATGTCCCAAAAAGCCCAAAATTTGCAGTTTAATTTTGGGAGCAATATATTCACATTGTTTTTGATGCATCAGAAAGGTTTAATTCATTTTTTTTATGCTGGAAACTTTGTGAAGTATCTAGTAACGCGTTATGTGATCCGCCAGGAAATTGATGAATTGTTTTTGTATTTTCTTGTATTCAAAGATATGATTTTAACTATTAATGTTTCATTTTCACATAGCACTCATTTTCTAGGTCTAGGTTTAGAAACTGCTTGAGTTCATAAATTGATGGCACTTGGTGGTTAGGCTCCCCCTCAAAAACGATTTATACAGCATTTCAAACATCGAAAAAACTTGTCAAACATTTCAGGAAATTCAACCAAGTACCTTAAAGGAACTAATTTTACGCGAAAAAAGTTTTTGCACGACTTATTTTCCTGTTTTTGGCCCTTTCTGTGAATCATATAATATATAGCTTGACCGTGAAAATTAGTTGTTTTAAACCTTGAAATCGCGAGTTTTTGCAAATTTTAGTAATATAACACTCTGACCCGAACAAACAGCTTCATAATTCAGAAAATGGAAAGTTCAGGTTCAAACTGTTCAATCGAGACAACAAAAAACTCTGTTATCATGTTAGTGCTAATTCATATCCCTCGTAAAACCTTTACAAGTAGGAAAACTGTGACGTCTAAATGTCAATGACAGATTTTGATCTTTTTGGTGCCTTCGATGTTATTGATGACGTTTTCCTCCATAAAAATATGTTGTCTTTGACAAGTTTTAGTCGCTGTGGGCAATCCTTTTACTGCAAAAATAAGTTGGCTTGTCTCATATTGACCTAACGGCAACAACTTTGAGAAAATTAGGAAAAATTTGGGAAATTTAGGGCAGTATAGGTTAGGCGATAATGAAAATGACTTTGAGAATGATGCTAAAGATGAACGTTGCTTAAAACTTGTACTTACTTTTACTTACTTACTTACTTACTTGGTATTCCGAGTAATATTTGTTATTATCAAGAGTTTAGCCATGGCAACGAGATTGATTTTACCGACTATATTAATAAAGTAAGCTTTCATGAATTTAACAGTTATCGAAAATTTTAGACATTTTTTGATAGGTTCAAGTTTTCCTAGGTATCGCCAAACAAGAAAGTGAGAAAAGGTTTAAGTAAAAATGACGATTACGCATACATCATATTAATCTTCGATCAAACAAACCCAATAGACCTTTCCCGAATTTCTGTTTAAACACGTGTTACTAAAGCCTTATTAGGGACCTTACGAAACTACAACGGCAACGTGGACGACAACGTAAAGCCAACAAAAGATTCTCTTTACTCCATAGACTTGCTTTAGAATGGAAGTCATTTCACACTATACTATTGGGAAATAATTTTAATTTTACTAATATCATTATTAGATTTGCACGTTCTACACACAACGTGAAAAGTAATAGTTTGAAGTCGTACTGAAAACGAAGACGTGAGAATAGCAGTACTTCGGATAAATTTTCCTTTGTTGCTCTAAGTTCAAGAAACAAACTTCATAGGCATTTTAAATAACTTCTTAACCAAAGTGTATAGTTTCTACTCTTTTGTGATTCATTGGAGATGAATATCTTGTACGTCGTCGTCTTCGTTGCCGTCGTAGTTTCGTAAGGTCCCTATTATCAAGTTCCGATTCGTTACTTTACTTTTTATTGTTTAACTAATTACAGTAATATTCACTTATTTCCATTCTGAAATGAGACAACTAAAAGCACTTAAAATCTTTAAAACGAAGCCATACTTAGTGACTCAACCATAACACGGTCTTTAAACAGAATTTCGGGAAGGTCTATTCTTAAAAAAATACAGTAGGTAGTAATGAAGGCAAAACATAAGGATGACATGTGACATATCATAACATAAGAATGCAAAAGTGAACTTAAACTTTATTTCTCTCGCATAAATTTTTTACGTTCTGTTCTTATTTTAGCCACGATCACCTCCGAACCAAATTGTTCGAGTATATCTTTGCAATCTTCATCTTTTTCTAAACGCGTTACTACGTTTCTCCTCACTATGTTTTCTGTTCCAGTTATCAGCATTCCGAATTTCGCCCATATGAATTCAACATCAGATATTGTAAATTTCGATCTTTCTTTCCGATCAGTGGTTACCAAGAAACTTGAACCAGTTGCTTCAGTTGGTAAGCTGACATCTACAGGCGGAATAAGTTCGAATTAAATAAGAACCAGATTATTTTTTCATAACATATGGACAATTTACTTACTTTCATTTCCAGAATCATAATCATCATCGTCGCTATCGTTACCGGTGACAAGTTGATCTTCACCATGTTTTCTCCGAATGATATACCGGATGCGATCTCTAAGCTGAAGATCTGTAAATTTTGAGAGACTTTTATGTTCCAACTTTTTTTGTCTGACAATCGTCATTGTAATCTTTTCATTGTTTATCTCGTCTTTAAAACATTCGGCTACGTAAGCATCATCATGGCCCATTTCATGTTCAGTTTGTTTTCGCATTAACATGCGCAACTCTGAACTAGTCTTGGCAGCACTTGCCGATTTCTCTTGTAAATAATAGGTTTTCTGGGCGGTGTTTGATGAATGACACATCAAGTTTGCAAGCTCTTTTTTCATACCTGGGTTAACATTATGCGTTTTAGTCACACATGACTTTCGGACCAACGTAGCACTAAGTCTGGGTCGAACCAAAGTTTTTCCAACTGACTTATTCCAGAAGGAATTCAGTTGACCAGTTACCATTGAGGAAGACATGGGATTGCCACTCCAACTGATAAAAAAATGACCTGAATCGCGCACATCTACTCCTTCAAGCCTGTTTCTAAAACTTTGCAAGTATACAGAAGCTGCTTTATATAACTTGCCGTTGAAACACAAAATAGCTGGACCAGAAGTCGCCAAAGTTTTGTGGTTCATAACACTGACCATGTGGATGCCGTCCTGCAATTTCCCTTTGAGAAACTCTTGGCATGTCATATTTGAAATAGCACCAGTACGGGATGCGTTGTCTAAACAGAGATTTACTAACACGTAATCTCTGACCGAAGTGAACTGCTTTAATGTTGGCGGTTTTGTTCCACATCGTACTTGATCAATTGTTTTCAGGCAAGCCCTACACTGTTCTGAATTGTCAAATTGCAGCATGTCATCACCAGTTATCAGCTGATCTAATTGTTCACTATCTTTGATCCAGCGGTCCTCCTTCGCCTTCTTCCGGTAAACCGAAATCCAATTTTGAATGACTACAATCATGGTTGAACATTTATCAACGAAGTTTTCAAAACCTTTTGGCTTGTCACACATCACATATTTATAGAAAAATGACAAAGAATTCAAATAGCTCTTCACTGTGCCTGCTTTTCGTTTTTGAGCAAAGCCATCCAGCCAGTTTTCTCGGATTCCGACACGTTCAAATACCGCATCTTTTTCAAAAGCTCCACTCGTAACTTCCCTGAAAATAAAGGTAAATTGACTGCAATGCTGGTTAGCAGATCTTGCATTTTTGCCTTTGCCATCAGCACTCATTAACCACTTTTTAAAATCTTCTAAAAACTCAGCATTTTTCCATGGTGTTATAATAACATCTACAAATTCATCTTCCTCATCTTCATCATCTGTAGGGGAAATCACATTAGATTCATTGTCATCTAAATTAGAAGTATCATTTATAACTTATAATTTATATTTATTGTTTTGCTAAATTCAGGATATTTGATTAGATTACAAATTTAGAATAAACACAAATAGTTAGTACTAACCATCGGCATTATCTGCAGGCATCAATGTCGCCTCTTTGATTCCGAAATCTACACAGTACAAACATACAGAAATAATTTCGGTTTGAATTTAGGGAGGTAAAAATTGAAGAAGGCGGCTACAAACTTTATGAGGGAGAAAGTTGAACTAAACGGGAGTAAGAATCTTTCAATAGAAATTAAAAATTTTAGTACTAACCATTGATATCTCCTACATCTTGTATATCTAGTGAAGCAACTGATGTTTTCTCTCCGATCTTGAAATCTGTAACAGTATAAAAATATCTTACTTTTAATGGAAAGCTTGACATAAGGGTATAGAATACGAATCAGGTACAAAAAACCTGTGTCCTTTTCTAATGGCAAAAAATTATTTTCTTGTGACAAGGCATCGACAGTCTGTGACAGGAATAGCCGAGGCTCCCTTGAAGCTTCTTAAATAAGAAATTGTAATTTGTTATTTAAAAAAAAATAACTTCAAACATTTTTGTTGAAAGCACTCAGGAAAATGTCACCTTTTCTATCGTCTGAAGTGGTTTGCCTAATATTCTCAGCATTTGGTTCCAAATTCAAGTCTAAATGAAATTAGGTTTTTTGAGTAAAAATGGCTTGAGTTAAGGAATATTGAAAGAGGCAATAGAAATCCACCATTCACGTGATCAGTTTCCAAATCAATTTGTTCTTTGCCTTGAGATGGAATGAGTGAAGTGTCTCTTGATCCTTTAAAATCAAAAAAGCTAACCATTTTACAACAGAGTGAAAATTTTGGAAATAGATTGCATTAAAATAATAATTCTAATAAGCCTGTGAGAATCTAGCATGTGGAGGTGCATGTAAAGTGAGAAGACAAAAAAAGGAAAAAAAGTATTTACTTTTTTTGCACGAATATTCTTCTTTTTTGTTAGCCATGTCTATGACTGTCTTCTCTAACCAGTCTTCATCACTACTGTCATCTGTATCTTCTGGAATATCCACAAGTTTTTCTAGGTATTCTTTACCACCATTACGCAAAAGTGTTTTCATATCTTTGTATTCATCAGTACTATCAGTGTTTTCTTCTTCAGATTCTGTTTCAAACTCTTTATGTAATGTTGCCTCTTTTAGATACTTTTTGAATAACCAATTATCTTGAATCTTGTGAGTAGCTCTTAAATGATTTTCCAGTCGAACTAAAACCTTTGCACATGTTGAAATAGGACAAACTCTTTTTTTATAAACTCTAGGTTTAGATTTTCTTAAACTTTCTGATTTACGAACTTTTGGCTTATACATTCCTAACTGGCTTTTTAATGCCTCAGCATTACACCTGCCCGTCTTATGAATATTCATTAAGTGTCCTTTTAAGTTAGTTTTTTCCTTATTACATATGGGACATTTGTATGTGGGACATTTCTTTTCCTTGGATCCTTTAATAATTCCACTTTTTGACCAAATATCAAAAATCTAAAATAGAAATTGTCTTATTTGATTAATTACTTTATTAATTATTATTATTATTATTATTATTATTATTAAGATCCTTTATACAGGTTAAAAACTTCAGTACGTAAAAATTAAATTACAACTGTTATCAATGTTTCACCTGTAACGATTAGTCTTTAAGAAATCAGAGGTTAAAAATAACACTTCAAAATTTAGATTATCACCTATTTTGCTTCCACTATATTATCAGCTCGAATATGTTTGCAAATTTCATCAGCAGTGTTGCTCTGTATAGAAATTATCACATCAATACAGAAATTGCTATTCTTTTATCGAAAACAAACACATACAAACAATTACCCTCAATCTTTGCTTGTTTGCTTTATCATAAGAGAAGGTGTTGGTTGTGTTGTTGCTATGAATAGGAGGATCTGAGTTTTGCTAAAAATAAGCAAACACCTTCAAAAACCACAAAATATGTTTAGAGAAGAATTTCAGTAAGTATATCATTTTAATTATTGGTAATAACAATTTTAACATTATTGAGTTAAAGCATTTTTATTTAAATAGTCCAAAAAGCTTTTGCTATTTATGATTTTTAAATTTAATAGAAATCATGTTAAGGTCACAATGTTGTAGCAGTGGAGAAGTGATCAAGAAACAAGTACTTACCATTAACAGACTGTCTGATGTGCCATCTAAGCAGACTTCATTGCCTATGACAGCAGAGTCTGGTTTCTGATAATAAAGGATTTTATATAATGTCATAGGTAATCTTACACTGTTGTAGAAGTGATTTATACAGTGACACTTACCATCAATCTTTGTTTTTTTGTTGCATTATCAGAAGGAGGTACATCATCTGCTACATCACTAAGGATAGCAGGTTCTGGCTTCTAATAATAATAATAAAGTTTCATAGAAAAAGAGTAACCTTCAATATTTGTTTGCTGCTTGTATCATCAAAAGAGACATCAATTGCTACATCATCGCAGACAGCAGAGTCTGGATTCTGATATTAAAGGATTTTATATTATACAAAGTCATAGGTAATCTTGCACTGTTGTAGAAGTGATTTATATTCACAGTGATTTTTTCCAATTAAAAATAATGGTGAACATCATTGTATAATAGGTTAACAAAGGAAAATTACCAGCAACTTTTGTTTGTCTTTTACAAAATCAATATCATCATCATCATGTTCCTAAATATTACCACGATATTTAAGAATGTAAGAGGCAACTTACACGGAGGTTGCATGCCTTGAAATTAGAAAAAATATAACCTCTGTTCCACAATCAAAACAAATTTATATACTAGGAAAAAGGAAAGTTTACAAATGCACTACAAACTTTCAAACAGCGAATTAAAAATGCCGGGCAACATCTTTCCCGAATTTCCGTTTAAACGCTGACTTTTAAGCTGTGCTCCTTCTCATTCGGATCCCTAGAATCTCTTGTACTGTAATTAAACGCGGGAGTAACAATAATTATTTTGACCGACCCTCGTTAATAATTAGAGGAAAATCTGATAGCCCGCAGAAAATCAGAATCAAATTTGACTCTCAAAAAAAATTTTAGAGATCATATTTTTCACATAAAATAAATAGTGTTGATTCGGAGAAACGAAATTACGAAGGAGACAACACGTGTTTATAAGACCATAAACGTTTAAAAGTTTTCTTTTTTCTGAAAATTTCTAGCCCGCGTTAAATTAGAGGAAAAAGTAAATTCCAGGATCTGCAACCCGCGTTAATGATTTTTTGGCCATTTTCACCGATCCGCGTTAATTAGAAGCAGCGTTAAATTAGAATAGTTACGGTAAGAAACATCTTTAGGGATAACCAAAGCCTTGCAGTATCCCGTTTTTATTACAAGCAGAAACATTTGAATCTTAAGCACAAGCCGATCTTAGGAAACAACAAAAAATAAATAAAATAAAAACACATTGTTCACTAAATTTGACGTAAAGTTTACATAATCCGCTGGAAGAGAGAGAAGGCGGGAGAACGGTACGCTAAGTGAGTTTTATTGATGTTTTGCTCGATTAAAGGGACATTTCCGAAAAGAGACCGATTTCAGACTTTCATGGTTGAAATGATAATATCCACAGCATCTCAAATTTGCGTCACAAGACTCAAAATAATCTTTCTAAAAAACAACAAAGAAATGAAAAAAGGTCGATGAAGAGAAGAGATAAAGTATAAATATAAAGTGAATAAAAAACCGTAATTCAGAAAATGCCAGGTGAGAATTTTCTCACTGACTGAAAGTTGCGTAGCTTCTTCTGCACGCCATAATTTTCGATTTATTCACGAGTGTCCATGGTACGTCAACCAGAAACGCTACGTAACCTCCCCACTGAAGGTCTCAAAAGGCGTTCTTAACATAACAATATTCGTATATACTTAAGAAAAAAGCATAAAAGACAGGTAATTTTATCTTTCCTTGTTGAATTTTTTACGTTCAGTTCTTATTTTTTCAGTGATTCTATATGAGCCATACTTTTCGACAAGCGCTTTTATTCCAGTGTCTTTCGAAGCCATCGATTTCACAGTCTTCTGTGCAATGGTACCGGTTCCAGTTATCAACATTCCGAACTTTCCTTCAATTAGGTTTTTGTCCGTTGATGTGAATTCGACCCTTCGGCTAGAAGCATTCGATAGACTTGACATTGTTGTGACAGATGTGACGGTAGAAATATCGTCCTCGGTAGCAGATGGCAGGATTTCATCAGTCACTTGCGGGCTAGCTTGAGTAGAATCGCCAGCTTGAATAGCACTATCATCAGTTGGAACTATAATGATAGAAGGAAAAAAGCTATATCAGAAAGGGGGTATGTACTTTTCGCCAATACGTTACCATGACGGTGGGTTGTTGTCATATAATGAACATCTGATTACTTTACTTTACTTCTCTAATATTTAGTTCTTACTTCCAATTTGCTATGAGATCTGTGTACAACCTAGATTTGAGACATTTTTTAGTACTCTCGAAGTTTTCCCATGGACGCGACAGATGTTATTGGAACATTCAGTTGTCAATGAAAAACATTTCCAAAAGGTATGGTGCTAACATTTTTTTTCAAGTTAGTGTAACATCTCAAACTTTCTCATTTTTCATACATTTCATAAACTGACCTCGTGATTACATAAAAACATATTTACAAAAACGATCTAGTTGTGTTTAGTTTTGAAAAAGTAGTAAACTGAACTCTTCCTGTCAATAATAAGGCTTCATAAATACAATGATTTAGCTCCACTGACATTGGATTTCCAAAAATTTACTCACAAATGTTTGTTGTTGTGAAAACAAATTAAATGTGTTGCACAATTTGTTGAGATAAGAACTGAGTCGAATAAAACACTCTAAGGCCAGTCATATATTAAATGGTAACTATCAAATGGTAAACATTAGAAATAAATAAAATATAAACATGTAAGAGTTAGATAGATGTTAACTGTACAAAAATCAGATCAACTGAATTTGAAGTTGTTATTCTTCTAACTTTCTTTTTTTCTTTTGTGGCTTAATTATTTGTGCTTCAGGAGATGAAGACAATAAATGTTGGTTCATGGTGTATTCCAACCGTTTAACTGGGTCTTTCACTCCGTTGTATTTGGAAAACAAGATAAACTATTCATTTGTTTTGATTAATAAAAGAAATATCGTACACAATTCTGCATTATGACTTTACCTTGCTTTCATTTGTTTAAACTGATGATGTAAGCTCTCTCCGCCTTGTTCACCGTAGACCCCAAATGCCGATTTCCACTTTCTGATGAATGGCACAAGATGGTCTTCCATTATGTGAAGCTTGGGACTTATGTTTACATTAGGCCAGTGTAAACGCAAAAATTGAAAGAACAAATTTATCGATAATTCTAAAAATGCAATATGTATTTTATTAATTTCTAGTCTCATGAAATCAATTATTTAAAACAAATATTTCCTCTTACCCAGATTGTTGACTTCACTGGTAGTTAACTCACCAGAGCTGTTAAACATATTATGGCAGAGTGAATATTTTTCAAACAATTTAGCAAATCTATCACACATTTCTTTTGCTTTTTGATTGATAAGCTCGTCATTTGTTTCACTTTTTATGGCGTTGATAATACCATCACATAAGTGAGTTGCATTTTCTTTCTAAAATAAAATGAACATTCACATAACCTAGTAACCTAAACAATGTAACCTTGTTCATCATTTTGAAATCTTACTTTTAGCAGTTTATGTACATGGTTTCCAATGAAGCTCTTCCCATGGTACGCTTGTCTTTGAATGTTAATCATTTGCAGACTAACATCAAGGGATAAGTTGGTAAGTTTTCATTTAACTTATTTATGGAATTTTCCATTTCTTCGATTTGAGCTTCCAGTTCATCAACCTAAGGTTTAAGGATTGGTAAAAGTCAATCGTGCATCAAAACGAGACAAATGAATATATAATCATAAACTCTATAACATAAACTACAAATCCTACAAACCTGAGGTATGTAATAAGTGGTGACAAGATTAGGGTTGCCTCCAGCAATTAGGTGATAGCCTAATTCTTCCTTTACTGAAGCAATCTCTTCTAGCACCATTGCTTTCTTTTCTTCTAGATCTTCTCGTTCTTTTAAGAACTTCGAATATGCATCAGTCGAGTCAACTGGTCTTATTGATTTTGTTGCAGCCAATTCAATATCAAGCATGTGGCACTCCTTTTCCAACATGTTGAATAATTTCAGGTAAATGCCTAACGAAAGGTGCAATCCTGCTACCGCTACCTGATAGAAAACATTTGAGAAATTTGAAAAATATGTTCAAGTTCAAATTTTATGTGTGTGTGTGTGTGTGTGTGTTTGTTGTTGTTGTTTTTTGTGTATTATTAATTAAAGTCAGTTGTGAACATTTTTCCAAAATGTCTTTAAGATGTAGTGTAAGGTACACAACATCCTTAAAATTTTAAAAGTAAATAAAGCTTTAAATAAATATTTCTCTATAACATTGAAATGTTTCTTTGCCTTCCTTACTTTCCCTCCAGCATTCATAAAATCCTGATGATGTTTTTTCAGGTCGGGTAAGGTTCGGCATGTTAACTTTCCTCGAATGAATGCTGGGAATTGCATTTCATCGTGCGTGATCAAACACCATAAACAAGGATGGCGACCTGGAATTGATAAAGTTATGAAATTTCACTATTATGATAATCGAAGACTACAGTGTTTTTAGATTTTTCACCTAACACTTGCACCAGATATTCCGTACATGGTACACAGAAACGCATAATCACCATAAATGAAGACACGCAAATCTTTGTCTCGGAACTTGGTTTTCTGTAATAATGATACTTGTGGCTGAAATCTTTTTAAACATGTCCGCAAGTTGTTACTGGTGTCCTTTGCTTCAAATATGGAAAAGACTATGGTGTTATCTGGCCGATTAGGTTTATCGACATTTACAATTTGATACCCCATTTTGAAGCTGTTATCGCCATGGTCACCGCCTATTTTGACATGGATCTCGTTTTTTTCTCGTTTTTGTGACCAGTAAGTGTCCAGTTGAATATTTGAGCCTGTCACTTGATCCGTATGCCACTCAACAGGAATATCCTCCATTTGATAGATCTTCCACTGATCAACAGTAAAGGAGATTTGTCTCACTGCAAAATCTTGTGAATTTCCTTTTAGTTTCTCAGCTGGAAACTGCATTGAAACGGACAATTTCACTATAGTTTCGTCTGAAGAAACTTAAAATTTTCTTATCAATTTCCAGATGGGGAAACTTTTTGGATACGGACATTTCCGTTTCCCAAAAATATACTAATCACGTTCATTTGTGTGCGGCAAGTTATTATGCGCATGTGCGAAAAAGTTATCTGAGAAAGCCGTTAAAGATGGCGCAGTGGACTGGAAGAGAGATTGCCCTTATTTTTTTTCTGAATGATTATGTAATAAAAAGCATGTTTTACGAACAATTTGAGACCGCTGACCAAATGGCATAGCAGGCACAAGCCATGCTTTCAATTTTGAGATTAATTTTTTTTTATTTTCACCCACGTGGCGAAGACTACAGGATCAGCAAAGCGAGTACTGTAAAATTGCATTTGCCAGAGGGTATACTCACGAATTGCTTAAATATAGGACTAAAAAAATTTTTCAGAGAGTTTGTTGACTATTTTCTATTAATATTAAGATATATGAAGCAGATGGTCCATAATTTGATGTGGTGTCAGTTTTTTGTGGGTATTTGTTTTGGTTTAAAGAGAGACTTAGATGAAGCACCGAAAACCTTCAGTCAGGAACGCTTTATTTAAAGAAAGACCGTGAAGGTAACACTGTTTGAACAACTAATAAGCTATATACAATGTTTAATGTTTCTTTAATCTTCATGTTTCCTTTTTGTCTGCTGTGGTGCCATTTTTTGAACTACAGGATTCACTCTAAGAAAATGCTCCTCCATCATTGAATACAATCTTTTTTGTCCACTAGGCATCCTTCCATACACTGATTTTAAGTTGTTGAATTCAGGATGTATACTTTCACCCCCTTGTTCACTATACAATCCTAACCCGATTCTCCATTTTCGTATAAAGGGGATTACATGATCCTCCAGAATGTGCAACTTAGGGGTGATAGTCTCAGTTGGCCAGTTTGATCGGAAGTATGCCATTATGTCTTTAATTGCAGAATCTAGAAAATCCATTTGAATTTTAGGTTAGCATCCTATCAAGTCTTATAATAATGCTTTAAGATTGGAATCAGTTTTTTTTTAAATAGGTTAGCAAAATTATGTATATACCTAATTTGGTTATTTTTTCATCATCAAAGTCTTCGCACGAATTCATTAGGTTGTGACACAGCGAATACCGATTAAATAGCCCCTTAAACTGCTGATTATATATCACTGTGTCATTGTGCAATTCTGTTCCTCCAAAACCAAGACGAACAGCCAGTATCGGTAATGAATTGCACAGCTTAATTATGTTGTCATTCTAAAATCAAATTTATGTAGGTAATAAAGCTTTTATTATTCTGAACAATAATTGAAAATTGGTAAATTCATAATAATCTCACCTTCAACATCTTGTGAACGTGGTTTCCCACAAAACTCTTTCCATGGTACGCTTGACGCTTGACATTCAATTCTATTAACGTTTCGTCAAGTTTCTTCACACAAGGCCCAGTTTCCTTTTCTGTTAGACTTTTTTTGATGAGGCTGTCAAGTTCTTTTTCCTGAAAAAAGGTACACATGCGAAATAATATAAGACAAAAAGTTAATTTTGTTCAAAATATCGTCTTCTATTCTAAATCATAATAATTTACTGTGAACTGCATTTTGTTCCTGATATATTCGAGTCTAGGCTCATAAGTACTTCTGATTATGTCCTCCTCCTCTGGCTTTAGCATGATATTTCTTGCTATAGCATCATAAACTAAATAAATTATATCTACTTATAATAATCCGCAATCGTGTGTAACACATTTAACTTGGTAAGTGTGAAAAAAGACTGGGGACGAAATGTTTCTATGGAAAATTCAATACGGCATCTTTAGAAAGTGAGTAACTGAGTGTACTGTGTGCACATCCACGATTAGTATATGCTCCTCCGTTTTGTTATTTTTGGTTTCGCACTGAAAATCTGCCGAAAAACGTCAATGGAGAAGCGCAAGCAATGCAATGTTTTTCGTTCGAAATTGGTTAACGATAATTTTGTAGCAGTAAAAACAAAAACAAAAAACTTCACGAACACGAAGATAGTTTTTTTTTAAAACGAAGATCTTTAATTTTATTGTTTTAGTCGTTTTCGGAGAAAGATCGTGTAAAGATTGAATTAACAAGTGTAAGTAAATTCACGGAAGAACTGAATCAAAAATCAAAGTTTTGAGACTGTTTTCGTCTTTTTCCATAATTCATTTTTGACTGTTTGGTAGGCTGGAACTATACTCATGATAATTTAATAACTTTTTCTATGTTTGCTTTCCGATATGGATAAGAAATCAAGTTTGTGTTTTGTTTTATTTTGCTTTCCTTTTTTGTTTGTGTGTATGTGTAGCATTTTGTTTATTATGATATGGTTTTCATTGCTCATGGAAATCTTCTTTTTTTATATAATAGTTTAAAATAATTACGAAAGAGTTTAACAAGTCTAAATGCTTGAGTGTTTTGGTAAAGAACAGACTATTAAAATAACGAATGGTATCGAATCTTAGTGGATAAAGAAGCAACATTAGCAGGTATAATTCCGCATATCATTTACATGGCGTTTTTATTCTTCTTCATAACATATCTTTTCTTTTTTGACTGTTTGGTAGGCTGAAGCTAAACTCATGATCTTTTAATAAATATTCCCTATTCCTACTCATATGTTTGCTTCAAGTTTGCGTTCGTTCTTTTAGTTTGCTTTTGTTTGTGCGTATATGTAGCTAAATATGTTTTTATGATAGGTTTATTATTAATAGAAATCTTCTTTTTTAGGTAAAATTAATTATGAAAGAATATATAAATTCGACATTGTAATATGAAGGGTGTTTGGTAAAGAACTGACTAATGAAATAACGAATGCTATCGAATCTTATTGGAGTAAAGAAGCAACGTTAGCAGGTATAATTCCGTTTATAATTCATATTTCCTTTGGCGTTTTTATTTTTCACTACACGCCAAGGCAGCTTTGTTTACCACCCATTATCATTAAAGACTGTAAGAACAAAATTCCCACCTATTGCCCTTTGCTATGCGCCATCTTAACCAACAAATACAGCAGCCACTTCATCCATCGTGACATGAGGTTTTTTTTGTGTCTGTGTCAAAATCTACATTTTATGTTTCGTAATCACCTCTTTCTCTTTTCACGATGAACTGAAATCTTACGACATTTTAATAATGACGTTAGATTAAAAAATAGTGCCGCCTCTGCGTAGCCTTACGTCAAATATGTAGGAACAACCGTTTAAAAAAAAGTTAAATATTTCACTCCCTAAGTTAGAAGTGGTATGCACAGCGCCGATTATGATAACTTTTTATTTCTATAAATGTTCGACACGGGTGTGAGCGATGCGTCGTTTTGAGAAATGCAACAGTAAAAAGTTTTTACACGGGATACTAGTATAAAGTATATTTCTAAAATTTATTCTTTTTTTAACTTGTAAATTATAACTTTTTTTGATAATTTTGTATACTACATACTTAATCCTATTTTATTTCTACAGTCAGAAACGGTGTATTCAAGGTCGAGAATTCGTTTTTCATTTTCTTCGTATAAACCAAGCTGTTTTGCTCCTGCTATCTTCAAATCTATCAAATGGCATTTCTTCTCCAAAAGGTTAAAAAATTTCAAATAAGTCCCCAGTGATATGTGTAAAACTGGAGGTGCAACCTGTTGTAAATAACTATTTTATTAGACTGTTTTTAATTAATTAATTATCTGTTTAATTTAAGCTATGATATATTATACCTGGTTTATAGGGATGTTGAAGTATGGAGAGTGGACCACATTGTTAAATAACTTGGCATCTTTCAAATTCCCACCAGCTTGTTGAAATGCAAGATGATCTCGTTCCAAGGTTTGCAGCGTTCTTTCACGTACCTGCTCACGTTCATGCGGTGGTTTTTGCATTTGAGACGATGTTATTTCACAAAATAAGCAACAGTGTCGTCCTGGTACACATAAGGAAATGACTATACAAATAATTCACAGGTAATTTCAAATTTCAGAAGTAAACATGATACGTACCATTTGCTCCTGTAAGCCCGTACATTGCACAGAGAAATTCATAATCTCCGAACATGAATACACGGAGGTATCTTTCTCTATAATAGCAATATGTTTTTATTCATAGTGATCTGCACAGTTATCCAGTACTGGTGGAGGTTGGAGTAACTTACTGCCACTTCAGGACTTGTAGTTCATCTACTTGGGTTTTAAACTGTTGTAACCCAATGTTAAGATTGACACGGGTGTCTTTCGCTTCAAACAATGAGAAGACTACGGTATTTTTTTTGCTATTTGGCTTGGCTACGTTGCATATCTGATAGCTCATTTTGAATGAGCCACCGCCATGATCGCCTCCGATTTTTATGTGAATTTCATTTTAGAAGGCATGCCTGTCCATTAAAGTTTTTGATCTAAAAACATGTTTTAAATAATAATTATTATCTACATCACAGGTTTCATTTCACTCACTTTTTGATGTTGTTTAGATGATTTGTTGCATGCGTAACTAAGTCGGTCACGTAAGCCCAAGGTGCAGACTTGACTTCTGCTATGCCTTTCTCTTTGTTCACAAATGTGAATGGTGCTTGTTCTACTATCAAATTGGGACCAGCCCAAGATGATGCAACGTGACGTTGTTTTGCAAATGACGGTGTTTTTATATCAAAAGATCTCATCCATCTGAAATAGTAAGTTTGGTTTTAATTGGAAATAATTTCTAAATAATTTCTAAATAATGTGATCCGAATACTACCTCGCAATTGCTTTAAGTTTATCCCACGGAATACTCAAATCAGATTTTAGTGCCACCAGTTTTTCAGATGAAATTTCTACTGGTGGTATATCTGCAGCTATAAGGATTTTCAAGCAGTCCTTTTCTTCTAGTGTTTTTATAAGAGAGGCTGTTTGAGTGACATGTGATTGAACCTCTTTCCCTGAAATAACTTCAAGATTTTCTTTTAGGTTCTGGTTTCGGCATCGAACTGTTCTTTTACTGGCTGAACTACTTTCGACATATGCCTTTGGTGTCGTTGACAAAAAAATTGGCTGGAAAAGAAAAAATTATTTGAATTGGTTTTCATTGTTGTGTGTATATATAAACATACTTAATTTGAAAGTGTCTAGCTTACCCTTGGACCACCAGATTTGAATGATATGACATTACCATCACTTCTTGAGAGTTTTTCTTTAATAACATGCAACACTGCATCTTCAACATTTCGGGGAATTTCCATTGATCGGTCAATGTTGTATAATTCATTAAGTTTTGTGAGCTTTTTGAAGCATTCTGTTTCATGCCGAAGTTTGAGGCTTTTCTCAAAAATATTGAATGATACTTCACAATCATTTTTGCATTTCACCCTTAGACACTTAACCATTTCTTTGACATGATTGTCAGTTGTGATGTTGGAAACAGTTTCATTACAAACTGGGCATGTTGTTTCTGACTTAATTTTCCCTTCTATGTGAGGTATCAAGCAACTGAGGCATATTACATGCTTGCACTGATATAGCTGAATAGGTTGTAAATTAAGTTTACTGCATAGTTGGCATTTGCATAATTGTAAATGTGGATTTACTGATGATGTAGGAACCATGATATCGTCCGCAATCATGGCAGGATTGGCCTCTTGCAAATTAAAAATGTCTGCTTTTGTCCAGGTATCTTTTTTTGGTCTCCCCCCAGTTTTCTGTAGTTTTTTTGGTCTTCCCTGTGTTCTACCATGATAGCTGCAGACAAAGCAGTTGGTGGCTGTGTGCTCTGCCCATTGTGTTATAGGATCAGGTCTGTGTCCCCTATTTTCTATGTTTTTCAATTTTGAGTAGCACTTTAAGCAGAGAGTGTTGGGATGAAGTCCTTCTTTATCAACAGAGCAATCAACTGAAAATGCGTTTTTTATTCTTACTATTATCTTAGACACAGAGAATGATTTTTTCTCTGAATTTTCACCACATAATCTGCACAGTTTCTTCAGGTTTTCACAATGGATGACAGGGGCGGTAGCCATGTTGGATGTGGTGGATGGGGGAGGTACAAAAATGTTGATAACTTGATGAAAAAAACTGACACCAACGTGAATTTTTCAGGACGAGTAGATGAATATATTAAGTTTCAGAATCAGTTGTACTTTTATTGATAAAAAATCGCGATATTTGTAATTTCGATGAGCAGAGCAGGGTATTCTCGATAACACTTCTTCTGAAAAGATCGAAGAATATTCATCAATTCAATTGATAATCGAATGTGATGGCTCTGTCAGTGTAACCTGTGGTCACGTATAGTTCATGCAAAATCATTTAAGTATGTACATTTCTCATAGAATTATGGATTTTCCCCTAATTAACGAGGGTGCATGAAGCCATTCCTTTTCGTACAGCACAACATTTCGTATGCAAAAACGCGATGAATTTAGCGCATGCGTATAATAACATTCCGCGGTTCGTAAACAAATGAACGAACGTGTAATGGGAAATGTTGATATTTCTTTTTTGGGAAACCATACGTACATTGGAAATTTTGAGGTCGTTTCTTGTTCACACTTCATGGAAACTCTTAAGAAACTATTGGGAAATTTTTGTATTCATACACGTATCCTTTATAGAAATCGTGTCCAAACTGAGTGTTTTGAAGGCATCGGTGATCTCATACTATCCTTAGTCTTAAAGGCGATATTTAACCTGGGATGTGTGGATGATGCAAAAAAAATATGACCAATATTTCTTAATAAATTGAATCAATTTACATTTTGTACTAAATTTTGATAGTGAAATTTTGTTTTCCTTCTGTGTAGCGACCTCATTTTGAAGCGTTACTTTGTTTGATGGCCATTTACTGGAAACGATTTCGTGATGGAAATAATTAAAAAATGCAATTATTGCCAACATTGAAACGATGTATTTTTACCGCCCCATTTACTATCGCCAGACTATAGCAGGAAAATAACTGACTTATTCTAGCGGAAGAACTTAGCACCAAAATATTGCCTTACGATGTTAACAGGTGTCATCTTTTAATAATCGACTAATCAACAACTAATTATTAACTCAATTTATTTCCTATTCTGAGTTAAGATGTTCAGAACGAACTTTTTTGGTTGGCTGTCTTTTCATGGGCGAGCCACCTGCCACTCGTTTCTTTCGCAAAACTTGCTTCGATTCCGCCATAATCTGCTTCGAATGTCTTTGGTCTAATTGCATTATAAAATTCGTTAAGGATTGTGAGCGCTAACCTGGCGACTTTATTTTCAGTTGCGGACCATCGTCTTCCTCGTCCGACATCGTTTGGTTCTTTTTTGGTTTCGCACTGAAAATCTGCCGAAAAACGTCAATGGAGAAGCGCGAGCAATGCAATGTTCTTCGTTCGAAATTGGTTAACGATCATTTTGTAGCAGTAAAAACAAAAACAAAAAACTTCACGAACACGAAGATAGTTTTTTTTAAAACGAAGATCTTTAATTTTATTGTTTTAGTCGTTTTCGGAGAAAGATCGTATCGTAAAGATTGAATTAACAAGTGTAAGTAAATTCACGGAAGAAATGAATCAAAAATCAAAGTTTTGAGACTGTTTTCGTCTTTTTCCATTTAATTCATTTTTGACTGTTTGGTAGGCTGGAACTATACTCATGATAATTTAATAACTTTTTCTATGTTTGCTTTCCGATTTGGATAAGAAATCAAGTTTGTGTTTTGTTTTATTTTGCTTTCCTTTTTTGTTTGTGTGTATGTGTAGCATTTTGTTTATTATGATATGGTTTTCATTGCTCATGGAAATCTTCTTTTTTTTAGTTTAAAATAATTACGAAAGAATTTAACAAGTCTAAATGCTTGAGTGTTTTGGTAAAGAAGAGACTATTAAAATAACGAATGGTATCGAATCTTAGTGGATAAAAAAGCAACATTAGCAGGTATAATTCTGCATATCATTTAGTTTTTATTCTTCTTCATAACATATCTTTTATTTCTTTTTTGACTGTTTGGTAGGCTGAAGCTAAACTCATGATCTTTTAATAAATATTCCCTGTTCCTACCCATATGTTTGCTTCAAGTTTGCGTTCGTTCTTTTTGTTTGCTTTTGTTTGTGCGTATATGTAGCTAAATATGTTTTTATGATTAATAGAAATCTTCTTTTTTAGGTAAAATTAATTATGAAAGAATAAATAAATTCGACATTGTAATATGAAGGGTGTTTGGTAAAGAACTGACTAATGAAATAACGAATGTTATCGAATCTTATTGGAGTAAAGAAGCAACGTTAGCAGGTATAATTCCGTTTATCATTCATATTTCCTTTGGCGTTTTTATTTTTCACTACACGCCAAGGCAGCTTTGTTTACCACCCATTATCATTAAAGACTGTAAGAACAAAATTCCCACCTATTGCCCTTTGCTATGCGCCATCTTAACCAACAAATACAGCAGCCACTTCATCCATCGTGACATGAGGTTTTTTTGTGTCTGTGTCAAAATCTACATTTTATGTTTCGTAATCACCTCTTTCTCTTTTCACGATGAACTGAAATCTTACGACATTTTAATAATGACGTTAGATTAAAAATAGTGCCGCCTCTGCGTAGCCTTACGTCAAATATGTAGGAACAACCGTTTAAAAAACATTAAATATTTCACTCCCTAAATTAGAAGTGGTATGCACAGCGCCGATTATGATAACTTTTTATTTCTATAAATGTTCGACACGGGTGTGAGCGATGCGTCGTTTTGAGAAATGCAACAGTAAAAAGTTTTTACACGGGATACTAGTAAATGGAATAAACAAATAAACAAACAAACAAGACAAAATGCACCACTTATCGACTGGATAGTCTTTGTAATTTGTCTTGAACATTTATTGACGATATTCGTTTTGAAGGTTCTTGAACCTTCATCAATCTTCCTAACTCAATGATAGGAATAAAGTCTAACTTTGCAGCCAAATGTTTAAACATATAACCAATAGAGAAAATGTTTGTCTCAAAGCTTTGCTTGCTACCGGGGATATTTCGGAGTTCATATGCTATATGCCTATGTTGCTGGTTATACAATTTATTCATTTCTGAACCAGGAACAATGTTATAAATTACTGGGGAAGCAGCCAATGTCGATTTGCCGAAATCGATCACTGTCGCTTTGTCAGCAACGAGTATGTTATCAGCTTTAATGTCGTTATGCAAGGTTTTTAAAGAATGCATGAACGTAATAGCTGAAACGACTTCCATACAAATCGATTTGAATTTCGAAATTTCTAACACTTCTTTATTGACGCAAGCATAGAGTCGGAGCTTGTGTGATATCATCACTTGTTATCAATTCCATTATAATTGCAGAGTTGTCAAGAACACCAAAGCAATATGGAAAGTTGATGTTTCCACTGAGAGTCAAAGAAGTAACTACTTCAGCGTAAAGTAAGTTCCTTGCTGTCTTTGAATCTAGTATTTTACAAGCGGTAGTTATACCAAGATTGTTCAATCTCGCCAACCGGACAAATCCAAATCTACCTTCACCAATATTTTCCTCCAACGGTGTAATCCAGGTAATGTCATTGGAGGAAAATTTGGGTACACCTGGCAAAGATGTGACTAATGCATCGCGACTTCTCTTTACGTTTACAACGCCACATCCCTAAGAAGCCTTCAATCTCATCGATATTTGCCGTACCGATGATGTGTTGATGGGTCTGGGCGGTTTAAATACAGCTGGTTTAAGTTTAGCCTTCTGTAGGTCCATATGTAGGGACTCGATCTCGTGATCCTTTTTTGCAAGCTCTAGCAAGTTTTTGTAAAAGGCTTTTCGTTTACGTTGTCGAGATTTCGTTTTTTTATTTTTCTTGGCTTTACCCTCACAAGTTCGTGAATGTTTTCTAAATAAGTTGACAATGAAATAATATGTATCTTATTAAGAGGCAGTTATGACTGGAGTTTCTTTCGTTTGTTTATCATCAACTTTATCATCTCTAACAACCCATAAAGTGTAGACGGAGATGTTAGCTGTATTTGATCTCTGGAAGAAAATCCTTGCGAACAATTCAATCTGTTATCTGAATTCTAACATTTCTATCCCAACCAGTACAAGGCGTCGTTTAGACGTCTTTATCTAATCTAAATTACGTCTTCCGAAAGACGTCTTTACGAAAAAGTTAAATAATTACTTAAAAAGATGACGAACAGATGTGATGTTTATTGAAGCCTATGAAACAATTACCCGTTGCATATTAATCCAGTATTTCGATTCAGACGGTTACATATCAAAAAATCCAAACAGAAAAGTTTATATTTATATGATCTAAAGTTTTTGTATTCCTGCGTAAGCAAGGAATACTTTGAAACCGTTCGTGTTTTTTTTGTTTTTTTTTTTTTTTTTTTTTTTCACTGTCCAAACCTAGACCAATTTTTGTCGATGGGAAATAGCCACTCAAATCATTAATGTTCCCAACTTACATTCTTTTTATGATTTAACAGTCTAAACTCACACTATATTCATTGTATACAAGTACTTTGCTTGAAAAGACTCTAAAAGTGTAAAATATAAGCTCTAGTGAAAGGAATAATTAACATATGGCTAAATCGCAGATGCCAAGGTAAAAATGTTGTTTCATGTGAGTCTTATGCAACGTTCTTACGTTTTCCGTAGTTGTTTGAAAAATGGAAGCGAAGAAGCATGTGTAGATCTGTGAAAGTTTCTTTGTTGAATATATGGATATAGAAGAGGTTGTAGTACGGCTGTAAAACTTAAAAGAATCAAGAACATTTATGATCCAGTTGATTTCCTGCACGGCAGCGAAATAAGGTAAACAAAGTATAACACAGTATTACGACGTTTCGCTGGCCACAGCCAGCATTTTCAAGTAAATATTTTTTACAATTTCAGTCTATATATACTAAAAAAAACACGCCTTGATGTGTCAATAATAAATATCAGAAATAACCATATAAGGTGATAAAGCAAATACAGAGTATTCAACTGTAAAGAAATAATGGTATAGAAGTTAAATTACGATTTAAAACAGGACAGTCCCGAGAGATTAAAAGACTCTCCATCAACTCCAAACGAAAATTGTTACTAGAAGAAGCGAGAATACTGAAATCGTCAAAGCAAGGAGAGTGATCACATGACAATAAATGGTCCTTAATGGCCGTTCTACAAGAAACTGCACGTTTGCCAGTGAGTGCGGATGTGCCTAAGTGTTCAGAAGCTCTCACCCTGAGATGTCGTTTAGTTTTACCAATATAGGTAGCATTGCAGCAACCACACGTAAATTTATAAACGACTCCGGACAAGAGCTCCTTTTTCACTCTATCCTTGAATTTGAAAAAACTAGATAACCTAACTGAAGTTTTAAAAATAACCTGTAACTTACAGCAAGGTAAACTATCCCTACAAACCTTGGACAACCTGGATCTAGTTTGCAAGGAAAGTTTACCCAGGTAAGGAATAGGCCCCACTTTAGCCAACATTTTTTTATGTTATCATGAGAAAAACTGGTTAGATAATTGTCCTTCTAACTTTAAGCCATTATATTATAGACGTTATGTTGACGATATTTTTGTTCTTTTTTCTTCACAAGAACACGTTTCTCTGTTCAAAAGTTATTTATCTAGTCGCCATGCTAACATCAATTTTTCATCCGAGGAGGAGAGTGGTAATAGGATGCCTTTTCTAGATGTTAGCATTGAAAGAGTCAACGGCCAATTTGCTACTTCTGTTTATCGGAAACCCACTTTTAGTGGATTGTATACTAACTTCACTAGTTTCATTCCCATATCATATAAGATTGGTTTGGTTTCCACCTTGATTTTTCGATGTTTTTCGATTTGTTCCGATATGTCACGTTTTCATGAAGAGCTTGTTAAGCTCAAAGAAATCTTTAAGAAAAATGGGTATCCTCTATCTCTGATTGATAAGTGTATTCGAATATTTTTTGAAAAATTATTTTCTGTACGGGAGACTATTGTTACAGTCCCCAAGAAGGATCTTATTATTGTTATTCCTTACCTGGGTAAACTTTCCTTGCAAACTAGATCCAGGTTGTCCAAGGTTTGTAGGGATAGTTTACCTTGCTGTAAGTTACAGGTTATTTTTAAAACTTCAGTTAGGTTATCTAGTTTTTTCAAATTCAAGGATAGAGTGAAAAAGGAGCTCTTGTCCGGAGTCGTTTATAAATTTACGTGTGGTTGCTGCAATGCTACCTATATTGGTAAAACTAAACGACATCTCAGGGTGAGAGCTTCTGAACACTTAGGCACATCCGCACTCACTGGCAAACGTGCAGTTTCTTGTAGAACGGCCATTAAGGACCATTTATTGTCATGTGATCACTCTCCTTGCTTTGACGATTTCAGTATTCTCGCTTCTTCTAGTAACAATTTTCGTTTGGAGTTGATGGAGAGTCTTTTAATCTCTCGGGACTGTCCTGTTTTAAATCGTAATTTAACTTCTATACCATTATTTCTTTACAGTTGAATACTCTGTATTTGCTTTATCACCTTATATGGTTATTTCTGATATTTATTATTGACACATCAAGGCGTGTTTTTTTTAGTATATATAGACTGAAATTGTAAAAAATATTTACTTGAAAATGCTGGCTGTGGCCAGCGAAACGTCGTAATACTGTGTTATATTTATGATCCAAACTGATAATCTACGTGAAACTAATATTCTTAGTAGTCATTCTTGATAAATAAGCAGTTCTTGATGCTTCAAAACAGATGAACGACTACCAATAGGGTATGTTTATATCGATTTAATGCGTAAGGTTTCTATTAGTCTTTCTAAATATAATGCAATTTTTTAATTCATGTTCCTAGATAAGCTACCCTGTTTCTATAAAACTCTGGAATCATGAAGCACAGCTCATCTTCCTCATCAACTTCTACCTATTTTATTTATCATTTGATGACCACTTTTTTAATTGACTAGTCGAATTTAAAATATTCTATGATTTTAAAATTTGTATACTATCAAGCTGACGATAAAAAGGAAACACAGATATTTTTATTATTTCGCAAGGCCAAGTAAAAGTTTTTATTATGAAGTTCAGGTACAAACAACATAAAGATTTTCATACTGTATAGTTTTAAAAGGAGTATTTTGAAACGTCCACGGAAGAGTGTTCTCTAATGGATTTTTAAACTGACGGTGTTCCTTTTTAAGCTTGATCTCCGGCAAAATTTTTCAAAGTCTCTTAACTTTTATGATGCTCTCGGGAATGTAATTAAATGAATTCGAAGTTTAAGCACAGACTTTTCTTGACGCGACAAACTTTTTATTACTTAACAAGAGCCAGATGGCGCAAAACGGTAGCAGCAATTTTACTTAAAGTTATGAAAAGTTACTACAAAGTTCTTTGAGGCTTGTGTTTTTTTATATTTCACTGGTGGAAAACAGGCATAAACGATAAATTTGTTAAAATTATTAGTTAGTGTAAAAAGGGTCTAATCATAAACCAACAGAAATTAATTTATTAAAGACAAAAGAATTATACATGCGTGATATGAGCTGTATATGATTTTTTTATAAGAAAATTTTTTGTAATACTATGTGTAGAAAAAAAACACGCGTTTCGAAAAAAAAAAATATGTTTTTAATTATAATTTCATGAAACCAAAAATGAATTCAAACAAATAACTGCCTTTTCGAACTAGATCTTTGAAAGC
This sequence comes from Turritopsis dohrnii, assembly GCA_027922465.2. Taxonomy (NCBI): domain Eukaryota; kingdom Metazoa; phylum Cnidaria; class Hydrozoa; order Anthoathecata; family Oceaniidae; genus Turritopsis; species Turritopsis dohrnii. The sequence goes on along the minus strand of BQMF02000113.1, from coordinate 376,511 downwards.
CTTAATACAGAAACATATAGTGTATAGTTAGCTAACAACTGAGGTAATATGAAATTCTGAACTGGTAAACTTTACCGTCAAGAAAAGCAACATATCAAGTATTTTCAGTTAGCATAATGAACTAAAAGTCCCACTTTTATGTAGGCCTATTTGATAAGAATTCATTCCTTCATGGATTAAGCTACAAAATATCAGATTATGTACTTTTGAAACAAAACGCAAGCTACTTTTAAATGTTTGTTACAGAAAAGCTTCCAAAATTCGAAGGCTGCTTTCCTTCATTAAAACTTACATTGCGTTATTAGTAGAGTCTCGCAGACTCTAAATCACAGACTAATTGCCATTTCGGCCGGAGTAGGAGGAGGAGTAGTAGGAGTAGGAGTCCGCTGGTGTTTTAATACGGTATTCGCTATCGCTACTACCGTAATTACTTCTTGAAGATTCTTTAGGGAATACAACTTTGAATTAAAATCTTTTTCAAAAAATCTCTAAATTGAAGCAAGACTGAAGTTTTATATGAGACAACAAAGTTTAATTGTTATCGTTGTTAAAAGGTAAAATGTAAAATACCACAACATCATTCTGCATTATGCATATCTTTTTAAAGCATGAACTAATATCAGTTCTTTCTGAAATCTTTCTAGAAAGTCTTCCAGTCATCTGCAGGAATACTTCTGCCCGGTAGGGCATCTTGTTTATGTTGTAAAGGAAATCGAAACAAAAAACAAACAAACAAAAAAAAAAAACAATTAGAAATGACAAATCAATACCTGCTTATTCCACAAATGGCTTGGTCAACCTGTTGCGCAGTAGTGTTGACTTGTGGCGAATTTGGCAGACTATAACTAACGAAACAGAGATAATGAAATTAAGAAATTAAGAAATTAATCAACCATTTTTCCAGTTTTTTCAGGTTTTCCAGGATCTGTCTGAACCCTATTACATATAATACTAGTAACCCGGGTAAAAATTTTTACCAAACTTAACTTCGAAAACAATAGGTCAAATCCACCATTCCCGTGTACCTACCCCGTGACGAAAAAATAAATCATAGAATCGCAGCTCAAAAGTGAATCTATGTTGTAGAGCTCGAAGAACTGATCAAAAAAGTGTATGGGATCGTTTCGCTACGACCAACCGTTACAGAGATATCGTCGGTTAAAGATTTTGATGACGTCATAGCCGCAATACCAAATTAAATTTAGGCCCAAATTTTGTGTCACCCCATCACCCGTATCGCGGACCCTAAAAAACGTCAGTTTTCCCTATTGGTTCTCGAGATATTTCCCCAAAAACGTCGCGTTCGATTAGGGATGCAATGCAATGATTCCCCGTGATAGATTAAAAAACTGACGTCACGGCACTTGCTACTATATAATAATCGTAAAAAAACGCATGGCCTAACGAAAAATATGACCACGATTAAGAAGATTTTGACCGTAAAATTCAACAAAATTTATCACTCTCTAAAATAAAAGTGTGACACACACTCGCTATTATATATAAGACAAGCTAGTATCCCGGGTAAAAACTTTTTACCGAACTTAACTTCGAAAACATTAGGTCAAATCCACCATTCCCGTGTACGTACCCCGTGACGAAAAAATAAATCATAGAATCGCAACTCATCCCAGGCGGCGTCGCTCGCCACCCATGTTCAGTATGCGTTGTGTCGCAGAATGTAACTCTTGCAAAAGTTTCTTTTCAGGCATTAATTTTTTAATTCATTTCTTACATTCAGAAAATTTAAAACAGAAACAAATAGCAACATGGCTCAGAATATATATTCATACGCAGAAGAGAAGTAACTTTAATGTAAAAATATGCAATATATAACACAGAACCATTTACTAAGACATACAAACCCAAACATTGAATAACATTACAAAAATGATACCTTCCAACTTTTTCTTTTGTTCAAAAGTTACTTCTGGACTGCAACCATTAATGAATTTTTGAAATGATATAGTTAGTTCTTCCCAAAACCATCAACATCATGATTAAAACCATGAGTTTCATTTCTTCATGCTTTTTTTATTATTGCCTAAAAGAATAATGTTTCAATTGTAATACCGAAAGAAAAAAAAAAAAGAAACAAAAAAAAAAGGAAATTCAAGTACGTATTTATCCTAAAAACAATAACTAAGAAGAAAAATTTACACAAAAGATAAAAAGTCACAAATAAAATCATAAATTCAAAGTTATATACCTAGGCATAGTACGTAAACGATTACCATAACACAAAAAACGCGATAAAATATAAACTTAAGAAAAATACAGCCAACAACACTTATTTTTTGTAAGATAGTTTCATTGCACAGTCATTAAGTAATTAAATCTTAAGTAACCCTCTCGACATTATAACCCATCATGTGCTTCATTTCTATTTTAACAGATCAAAACATTAAAAAAACATATACAAAAAACCTAATCATGCTATGACGAAATCTAAAGAAAAACAAAACAAAGTAAAAGAAACTTTGAAAATGTATTAACCTTAAAAATAATAATTAAAAACACAAACGTAATGACAGAATTAGTATAGCTGAAAAATTTTTAACATATGAAAACATTCGTGGAGCCATTTTTTATTTCCAGTTCAAAGCTCCTCTCTGCTGGAAAATTCAAAACACAACAGTAAACATTCCTCTTATCCTTTATGTATCCACTAATACTAACTGTGTTTAACTAAATAGATACTATTTTAACTTTACCTCTCAATACCAATTCACATCATCATAATCATGTTAGTAAACAATATTGATCATGATCTGTAGTAGCCATTATCAACTTCTAAACTCTTTACTTTTATATTTCATACCTGTAAACAAATTAATAACACTCGATTTACTTTCCAGGATACTTTCCTTTTGTGAACATACACTTTCTCCTTGCTTACTACTGCAATTCCACTACCATTTTTATACAGTGAAAGTCATAAAAATGCTTTCTTCGTAACTTCATAACTGTGGAGCCATTTTGAAATAAATAAAATAAGGAACAGTTCGTTACCAAAACAAATCAGTAACTGCTCGTGTAGGACCTGCATCTTTATGATCTGATCGTTTTAACTCTGTTTTTATTCTCTTTTAACGCTGTATTTATTAAATCCGTTTGACTCATGTACTTACGTATATTACTTTATATCTTTTCCAAACAATTTTCCACCGAAAAAAAGTAAAACCATTTTCACCAATGTAAATAAACATCATCCTTTCTTCAACTTCATCTGCACTACTTCTGTACTGCTGCACTCCCATAACTATTTGATAACTATAAAAAGAAATTCGTAAAATCAGCACGACTTTCTTCCACTCGTTCTTCGTTTGGTTTTCATCTGAAAAAAACAAACATCTGTTCAAAAACTCACCTACGCATGTGTGCTACCTGCTAACTAATCACTTACACACATGCTGCTGCCTGTTCTTTTATTAATCGTTCGATCTTTCTGCAGCTTATCTTTTAAAAACTTCACTGCACTTCTTCTGTATATCTAAATATGATTTTTCATTGTAAACAAATAACTAACTCACTTGCTACCCGTGTTGTTTTATTAATAAGAGTAAAAGTTTAGCAAAACGTTTTATAATAATAACAATACCTTCGTGTTTCTTCGTCAGTTCTTTCGTCGATTTGCTGCCTAAAACAATCAAATTTAAATTGAAATATTCGTATATATACAAAAAGAAACACGTCTTCTTCGCGAAGTTTCTTGCTCACGAAATAATGATCGTTGACAAATTTCGAACGAAGACGTTGCATTGCTCGCACTCCTCCAAAGACGTTTTTCGGCTGATTTCCACTGCGCAAACCAAAAATAACAAAACGGAGGAGCATATACTAATCGCGGAAAATCAAAAAAATCGTTCTCGCCTTGACGTGGTTTTACGACGAAAAGGGAAAAAATAAGAAGGTTTTGACCGTGAAAAAAAAACAAATATATCACTCTCTAAAATAAAAGTGGGATGCACAAAGCGAATTAGTATAATAAGATAATGTTTACTACATCTTATATATAAAAATATATAAAATGAGAACATTGGAAATTAGTTATAACATAATGGTCAGTAAATCAATAAATTTATATAATGTAAAATAGTTAAAATTTGAGTTATCAATCATCTGTATTTGAAGAGTTCCTGTGACACTAATTTCTGAAATTTCTTTCTGAAAATTATCATGTTGGCGAATGATTGAACTCAAAGGCAGTGTCAGTGTTTCTTAAATGATAATGTCTTTCAAAAGTTATGATTTAAAAAAGAACTTAACATAATATATATATGCTGTATAACTCCTAAACTAAAGCATTTATTTTTGATTGACATATATAATTATTTCAAAAACAGTGACACGGTTTTGTTCTACAGTTTGTTGTGATCACGTGGATATAATTATTTCAGCAATTGGAGAGCCTTTATAATATACTTTCTTAGTGATTCCCATCAATAAATTAAAAACATATATATATATAGTTCAATTCAGACATGAGACAAGTATTAAAATCACAAAACCTTGATAAAAGAGCTAAATCAGGAATTAGTTAGTGTTTAAGACTGGCTAAATTATAGCTTGTGGATCTAGACAAAGGTTATTTATTATTATAAATATAGCTATAAACCAAAATACTTGTGAGAGTATATGTGACGATTTAAGGGAAAAGGATAACAATCGCTTTTGAGATTCTTCAAAAATCGATTTTGAGATTAAATAATCGATTCTAGGAAATCGATTATGGGATTTCCAATCGAATGTTTAAGATTTCAAAGAATCTCAAAATCGATTCTTTGAAATCTCAAAATCGATTCTAGAATCTCAAAATCGATTTTCTTGAATCTCAAAATCGATTTTCTTGAATCTCAAAATTGATTTTCTTGAATCTCAAAATCGATTTGTGACGTTCCAGGGAATTTTGATACAGAAACGGTATTAACTTGAAATTGTTCTGAAAACATTAAAGTTAAATAATGAAAAAAGACAATTGAAGGAAACCATTTTGCGTAATATTATTTTTCTTAAGTTTGATAACGGCGTAAGAAATTCTAGTATTTTAGGTTATATTCACGTGTAGACACTTTTTAACGTAGCGACTTAAGTAAAATTTTAACGTAATGAACCCTTACGCCGTGTTTCTCACTAGCAAAACATTTTCCTCGTAAGACATTTTGCTTAAGAAAACCTGACGTACAAGAGTATATTAGCTACACGTAAGAGGTTAAGACTTCCAATGCGCTCCTAGAGTTAGCTCACTTTTAATCGCGCACGTAGATAGTGTCATTGTTAGAACTTTTAAAACTTTTTTAAAAAGTCTTTACCGCTGAATATTTTTTTTGTTCCTTTCGTCAACGTCTACTAATAATGTGTAATAATAATAATGAACTACATGTTTCCAGTTTGAAACGTGCAGGTGGTATTGCATAATCATGTTGTGCTTGAGCATCAACGATGGAGAACCCATGGTGTTTTTCAATGCAATTTCCGATGGAAGATTTTAATCCAATTAAAAACATGCTCAACCTATTATATTAGTTTTCGTGCTCAATTGATAACGAAAGATAACTTAGGTATATTAAGTGACCATTCACCAAGTTGCTGTTACTAGGGAGAACAACCACCGTGCTAAGGTAATTTTGAAACACCCTTCGTTATACGAATTCATTTCTTCACCTACCGAAAGAATATGAAAACATTAATGACTCGTTTTCGTTTTATTTCAGTGAAATTAAAAAGCATTTTAGTTTCCAGCTCCCTTTACAATATTACTGTTAAATGGAAGTTTAACCGGGAATTCCATAAAAGAAACTTGCGTAGCTTTTCTAACTGTCCATTGACTGCGAGAATTGGGAGAGTTTTGCAGCCCTGCGTAAACACAGCTTTCAGACAATCATCTACGTAAACCTATGATGAAAAACAGATGGAAACAGGTATTATTTTATTTAAACGAAGGTGAGTATTTCAAAAGAGAACTCTTGCAACTCGTCAAGCCGACGTTAAAATGTTTTCATTTGTCTCCTCCTGCATTCATCCTTCATCCAAATGTTGAACCTAAAAACATTATCGTAATGAAGTTACAATAACGATCACTAAAATCGTGATGATATGATCAATTTCGAAAAGTCTTTTGTCTGTTATAAACATTTTCCCCCAAGAGATTCAAAGAATAGCAATCCTGTCGAACAACTTAAAAAAAGAATTATAGAAGACGGTTTCTACTTGTGGCTGCTTTCAAACGAACTGCTGTATCTTTAATCTCCAACTGAATATGAGAACAAGCTCATCAAGTGTAATTCAATACACGAACGGGTGCTGCCTGTACATGTACATTTCAATAAGTCGAATAACATATGGTCTTTTTAAAGTTTTCACTTTTCAGATTTGGTGGAGGTGCAACAACAACCGCCTCTTCAAGAGCCGCAATGAAAGTGTAGACGTAGATGATTATTATCAATGAAATAAATGCTTTTGGGAAACCTTTTATTGCAAAAAAAATTTTTCTGTTTAATAAATAAAAGTCACTATATATTTGAATAAATTAGTGTTAATCATGTCATGAACATGAACTTATTATGACTAGGTTTAGATGGCTACAGCTGCTATCGACGGGCACTGTTTGAAATAACAATTTTTTATTTCTATTTGGGTAATAATTAAATAAATGTATCCCAGTCGGGGGAAAGTTTCACCGAGGAAAACTTTTCGTCACTTTTCCCCGACAAAATTATCACCGATTATTTTCGAACTTCAAAACACGGCGTATTATGTATCCGAAATATATAAACAAACGACTTTAACGAAACCTATTAACGACTATCTATGCCTCCCTTCATAATTCAAAAAAATTGATTTTGAGATTCAAAAGAATCGATTTTGAGATTCAAGAATCGATTTTGAGATTCATTAGAATCGATTTTGAGATTCACAAGAATCGATTTTGGGATTCACAAGAATCGATTTTGGGATTATGAATTGTAAAAAATCGATTTATAGAAATCGATTTTGAGATTTAAAAATCTCAAAATCGATTTTGAGATTATAATCGCAAAAGCGATTGTTATCCTTTTCCCTTAAATCGTCACATATATATATAAAATCAGCTACTGGAACTATAAAGTATCCCGGCTGAAGCAAAAAGTGATACAAGGGGCTAGCAAACAATAAATGCTTGTTAGTAAGATGCCTTTTCCTACAGCTTTAGTTGTTAGTTTTTTGTTGTTTTCTTTTTATTATATATTTATTTTCTCTTGTGTTATCACTTCGACGATTTTTATTTATGGTTTAACGGATTTAATTTTTAACACTTTAGCCATATTATAGTTTTTCCTGTAACTCAAAAACCTTTTACACACGTTTGTTGAGTTCCATTTGTAAGCTAATTTATGCTTGGGCTTCTCTGAGTACTGCTTAGATGCCTAAGCTTTGACTTGAAAATTTTAACTCAGTATAACATAACAAACACGGTGCATACTAATCATTCTTTCTTTTGCACCAAAACTTCAGCTTAACTCCATTCTCATCTTCTCTTTCAAGCCAGCTATCACACCACTTCACCACCTTAATCTAACTATTTCAATCTTCACCTTACGAACTACTAAAAGGAATTACTTTTTAGTTTTAACTAGAAAAACAACTGAAGTTAAGCTCCACATAGATGAAGGAACACTTTCTTACCTCTTACTTTAAACTATATAAAAGATAAACTGATACAAGCTTTCTGATAAAAACTGAACATAACTGACATTAATTATTCTATTTTAACTATTAATCTTGAATGGAGTTCTAAATTATTTTGTCTTTGTAGCTACTTTTCTATGTTGGTGGCCAACACATCGATTAGTATCAATTTTACTATTTGTTGGTCTCCACAATAATATTTACATGTAAACATTTTCATCAGTTTGTTTCATGAAATAAATAAATCTTCTTCTTCTTCTTCTTCTTCTTCTTCTTCTTCTTCTTCTTCTTCTTCTTCTTCTTCTTCTTCATCTTCTTCTTCTTTGGAATTGAAATAGTATATACGTGTGGGATTCCTAGGATTTTTATTTAGCCTGCACCTACTAAAATTACAGTCAAACAGAGAGAGAAATGAAAAAAAAACACAGAAGCACTTCTTCCCTCTGCAAGGTTTAACACGTGCTCTCGCGCTACAGTGGTACCATGTTACAAGATTCCACCAGCATGCATCATGTTGCAAAAGGAGCAAAAATTTTGCAATGCTCCCGAATTCAAAAGTGCATTTTCCAATTTAGGAGCGAAAAATTCCGAAGGGAGCAAAATTTTTAAATTTAGGAGCCATGCTCCCAAAATTAAAACTTTAAAGGAGCAAAATGGTCGAAATCTATCTATCTAATAAATACTTGATGATGAATACATTGGGTACATTTTGCAAACTGTTCTTCCTGATATGTTCACCTCCTGATGCAGATACCTTAAAATGTACAGGCATTTCAAAGGAATCTTTCTATATGCTGTCTTCATCCAAAGGGGGGAATATCAAACTGCTATTTTTTTGTTTACATTGGAAAGAAAACGTTTCTTTCAAGAAAGAGAGATACAAAAATTATGTCCATATGATCGAAACAAGTTACTGTTTGGGTTTTCCAACAAAAATTAGATCCACATGGTGCAAAGCCAAACTGTCACAACTAAGTCCGCCATTACGGATATTTCGAAAAGCTGTTTATCACTGCAATTTTAATGTCAATGGTAGTTTACAGAACCAAAAATCAAAAGCCTATCACACACGGTTGCCAAGCAATCAAGCATTTCAGTTTGAAAATTTCAGACAACCCTCCACAAAATATATTGGGAAAACTTAAAATATTGGTTTTAAAAGGGAAAATGTTGATAAGCCAGGTCCCCTCTGCCCTCACAAATATTGTGTGGGGGCTTGTAGATAGATACAGTCAACTCTCTCTAAAGCGGACACCATTCGTTCCAGCAAAAAGTGTCCGCTTTATGGAAGTGTCCGCTTTATAGAAAGTCCTCGGAAAATCTTAATTTTTCGGCTAAGTTAGCTCCCCTGACCCCTGAAGTGACTTTTTTGGGGACCCGCCTTTCTCTCCTGGGACTACGGTATAAATGTATGCTAATTTTAGATAAAACTTTGACAGGAAATATAAAAATACTTTCTCAGATGTGTTATTTTTTCAAAAAATAATCAAACCATATTTTGAACAAAAAAGTCAGTGATTGGCGCCTGTTTTCGTCTCTCAAGTCTGATTGTTTCGAGACTCTGTGTCACTTCGTGCAGTGAAGCCACCATTTTCTCGTCGAGTACTGGACACTTACTGATACGATCTAAGAGGGTTAGTGTCTCAAGCACAGTAGGCGGATTTTCTTCAGCATTGTTCTCGTCATTTTCGTCATCAGAAATAAATTGCTCGTCCAATGTTGTGGGATTCTGTATCTCAATGATGCATTCCATCCGTTCTTGCTGCCGTCGCTGTCTTCTTCCGTAAGGTCGACTTCAACAGTACGAAAACCGCATTTTTCAAAACAACGGGTTATTGTGGAAGGCAAAACGTCTTGCCATGCTCGCTGAATCCATCTGATAGCCATTAAGATGTCGACCGCGTTTGCAATTTCGGTAGCAGTTGAACCGTCATTTATGTGCGATACCACATACTTGACCAACGACTTTCTGTATTTCACCTTGAAATTGCGGATGATTCCAGCATCTAAAGGCTGCAGCCTTGGCGTGGAATTTTTCGGAAGAAACCGGATCTCTATGTTAGAGAACTTTCCTATCAACGATTCAGGATGACAAGTAGCATTGTCTAGGTACAGAACAACTTCCCTGTTTTCAGAAATCAGTCTTCTGTTGTGACGCGATAACACTGTTTCGAAAATTTCAGAGTTCATCCAAGACTTTTTGCTATCAAAATAGTGAACATTTGCTGGCCTCGATGAATCCTTCAATCCTTTAAAACATCGTGGATTTTTACTTTTCCATATAACAATTGGCTCACCCTCTTTTCCGCCAGCTGCATTTACAAAAAATGCAACGGTGCAACGTTGTTTTGACTTCTTTCCTCCTTTTGCCGGATCACCACTTTGAACTAGTCCTGAACCAGGAAGGGCTTTGAAAAAACACCCTGTCTCATCCATATTCCAAATGTTCTCTGGAGAGTATTCTTTTGTCGTTTCTTTTAATCTTTCTACCCAAGACGACACCGTGTCAGCCGGCACATCCGCACCTTCACCAAGGATTCGCTTTTCTTTTATCGCATATGACGCTTTCCACTTGTCAAGCCAGCCCTCCGAAGCAACAAACCCGTCATATTCACTATCTTGGAGCTGCTTTTTTATCTCCATTGCCTCTTCTTTGAGCAGGGGTCCATCGGGATACAAACCAGATGAACAACATTTTTGATACCAAACATAGAGTATGTCATTAATCGCTTTATATTTTCCTAAGCGACAGCGCTTTTTGCTTTTTTCGTGAAATTTCTCATACTGTTCACGAATCTTAAGTTTGTTTTTCAAAATACTAGCTGCCGCAGTCTTTCCAATGCTAAATACTTCCGCCAGCTTTCGACATCCCAGCGTTTTGTGGTGATCTGCAAAATCCAAAAACTTGATTTTTTGCTCCAACGTCAAAGTTTTCTTTTCCAGAGCGCCTGCCAGAGCTTGCTTAGACATCGCCATTTTCAGACTCAAAATAATTTAAGGTGTGAGCCGAATCGAAAGAATTACAAATTTGTACAAACGCATAAAATTCGAACGAATGTTAACACAAAAAATTCGAACGCATGAACTCAATTTCAACTCACGAATTCGAACGCCTTTAATTAATAGACAAATGTTTGTGAGAAAACTTTCTGGACTTACATTATTTTATCACAGTGGAAGTTTCTTCTTACAAATAAGTATGGCTGCTGTAAACAGGAAAAAGGATGACATTCTTACAAATTGGAAAGCGCCGTCACTGGAAGATTGGTTGGTACAAAATACCGAGGTAGAAATTCCCATTTCTATTTTCAAAGAATTCAGCCACAGCTTTGATTCTTTCGTTCGTGGTTACCATGCTTACATGAATATTTGGCAGCCAGCAATTGGAGACAACAACTTGGATGTAGAGAGAGAGAAAGGGAATCCACACGATCAATATGCAATCGGTATTTTTCTGAAAGGCAATGTTGTGGGTCATGCTCCAAAGTGTTTCAGCAAGCCATTCGCCAAATTTCTACAGCTACCCAACTGCTCCATAACGGTCACAGTAACCGGTAAGCGAGTAAACAGAGGTGGAGGATACGGTCTGGAGATACCTGTTTCTTACTCGATGTTTGGACCAGAAAATGCCGTCGAATGGTTAAGAAAACAAATTGCAAAAGAAATGGAAGACATTAACATGAAAATACAGCGTTATATGAAATAAATAGTTGCCTTTTTCTCTAAAATATAATGTGAAAGTTTCAGAAAATTTCAATTTTTTTTGGTGTCCGCTTTAGAGAGAGTATTTTTAAAGGAAAACTTCAATTCGTTCCGAGAAAATGTGTCCGCTTTACGGAGTGTCCGCTTTACAGCTGTCCGCTTTATAGAAAGTCATCAATAGGAAATTTTGCTGGAAACCGTCCGTTCCTCGGAAATGTGTCCGCTTTATGGAGGTGTCCGCTTTATAGAGTGTCCGCTTTAGGGAGAGTCGACTGTACCACACATTCACGGTGCAAATCAATCTCGGTCCCTAGCAGCACGTTTGTACATCTTTTCCACCGAATTGTCAATACCAATATTCAAATACGCAGTTACAGGCGTTAAACTACCCGGTTACCCATGTTAAACTACCCGATTATCGATGCTAAACTATCCGATTACCGATGTTAAGCTATCCGGTTGCCGATATCAAACTATCCGGTTACCGATGTCAAACTATCCCGTTCCCGATGTTAAGCTTTCCGGTAACCGATGTTAAACTACCCGATTACCAATTAGAAACAAGAACATACGAACATTTTTCAGTTATCGATGTAATCGAACTACAACAAACTGGACTAAAAACTTCGTTCTGTTTTTGTACTTCATCTCCGGACCACTTTTTCCTTTTCTTTGGTGTGACATCACCATGAAATAGGCTTGTCACTGTGTCTCTTCCAATCAGCGACGCTTTCTCCATATTACGCATGTAGTAGTGCGTATCTGCCGTTTGTTTGCTATGTGTCATTACGTTTGCGACTTGATCGATAAACATACTGTTTGTTTCTTTGATCTCGGTATTCGCAGATTTCCTTACGATATTTGTTGCGAGATTCTTCGGAATACCTTTGTCTTTGAAGTTTCCAGCCCGTTCCCAGCATAAATGTAAACGTTTACTAATTTCACCGGAAGACACCTTCTTTCCCGCCCAACTTCAAAACAAAGAATCACATTTTGGGTTTGTTTGGTTCCTGGCAAAACTGGCAAAAATGTTCGAGCGGTCATGGCTTTCTACTGATAGTACTACTTTTGCTGGTCCGTACGTTTCCACAGTTTTGTGATCACAAACGTCAAATAACATCTTGCCAGGCTCTATTTCCTTCGCCGCTTGAAATGTTAGCCGTTTCACCAGATCTTTGTGCAATAGTAAAGTGTATGATGGTGTACAAATGATCTCGTATAATGCAGTACTCGCTTTGACTCAATTTATAGCTATTGTTATATCTTAACACTTCAATTAACGATAAGTCTTTCCTGGCATTCTCACTATTTTTGTATGCAATATCCTGCTCTTTATCGAATAGCATCTCTTGATCTTCTGTCATTCTTTTTGAACCTCGCCAGCTTCTCTTCCGCCATTGCTGTACCTTGCTTATCATCATGTGAATATCTTGCTGTTTCACGTTTGGAACTGGAATGTTTTCCGCGATCAAAAAGCCACATAAATCTTTGAAGGAATAAAGGTATTTCTTTATGCTGGAAGCTTTAGTTCCCTTAGCTTTTGTATAACTAACCCTCTTTTTATGGGATCACAGGTCAGCTATGGTGGGATTATCGCAAGAACAAAATAAAAATAAATTCAATATGTCTCCTGTATTATAAAAAATGATTCGCTTTATTTAAACATATACCAACCATATTTTTTGAATTCCTCTTCATCATGTTTAATTAATACTTCTAACTCCAATAGCTCTTCCAATGTTTCACATTTCTTGACAGCTTCCTTTCTTTGATCCTCCTTCTCCCTCGCTGCCCATGCCCCAATTGTTTGTTTCAGTTCTAATAGCAATTTGATAACTTTTCTTTGGAAATCTAAAATCATTATGCTCAATTTAAGGCAAAGATATTTCGATATAGCGAAGGTGTGTAATAACAATAAGAAACACTATAGTTAACACAAAGAAACAAAGGGGATATTTATATTTGTTTGAACATGCGTATGGTTTTTCTTTTTCGGCAAATTTTTCAACTCGAAATGATGAGACTACAAAGTAAGAGATGCAACAACACAATTTTGTTAGTGACAATATCATCTAAGCAACATCTAGTTTTCCCGATTTTTAGATTACTTCAACTAAATCATCTTCATTTTCACAGAACTGACCAGCGTCGGTCGCTAGTTCTTTCGACTTTTGATAACTTAGACGTAGGTTGCAAAACCGCTGTTGATGTAATGAAGAACTTTCTGGCCGACGTAAGGGACCTCCACTTATATTTTCAGAAATAGAAACAAGCCGTGTGTCAGTCACTTGCGTAACTGCTTGGCGCACATTGACGAATCAAAGCGTGGCGTCTTGCCTTGATGTGATGCGTGCGACATGTCAGTGGTAGATTCCAATACGGCAGACGTGACAGTGAAGGCTTGATAATCATCATTTCCTGAAGCGTTAGCTGCGCTCTCTTCTGGATTCAGTTTTTATTTTTCACCTTTCGTAGATTTTTCTAAAATTGCCAACACAGCTTTCCGAGGGAACTGTTCATTGGAGTCATGTTCTCTTGGAAACGCGGAGCTTTTTTAATAAATCGTAATACAATGGCCCTTTTGTCAGTTTATGATGTTTTATTAAACGCTGAGGCATTTAATGCTAATATTGGAAACAGTTTTTGATTGGGCACATCCGTTTCTTGTCATAGCTAACAGATTTCTTCTCTTCGACTTTATGACGATCGGTTCTTAAGGCAAATTGACTACTGGCAGCTGCTGCACTCTGCCAGCTCTATTTGTGCTTTTCTCTCAAGTGCCGAGTTATGTATGTTTGATCTTTCTTGCATACGGGACATCGCATTGGTTTTCTTTCCTTGATGGATTTATTTATGTTTTTGTCTGTGTTTTTGTTTTGTTTTGTTTTCGGAACACTCCTAGTCTGGATTTGATTTTAAAGCTTTTTGTCTAAGCTTTGGCAGATGCCAAGTTGTGGTTTGTTGCCGAGACTTACTGCAGTTTCATTAATATCTTCCTTCCATGGTGTCCACAATTTCGATCAACTCGATGCCACTTTCATTCATTCATTCATTCATTCATTCATTCATTCATTCATTCATTCATTCATTCATTCATTCATTCATTCATTCATTCATTCATTCATTCATTCATTCATATTTATTTGATATGTAGGTTAAAAGAATATAGTTACAAACTGATGTGGACCTACAAAATAAAAATAAGCTAAAAACATTGATAAAAACATGATAAAATATAATATACTATAAAAATAATTATAACTAGCCGCCAAGGCGGTGTCGCTCGCCGCCCATGTCCACCTGCTCTGTATCACTGTATCAATAAACGTCAAATTTCCTTATAAACGGCTCGTACAACTTGTGTTCAGCCAAAGCAGATTCGAAGTCGCAACCTCTGGTGTGCAGTCATTGTTACATCAGTTTTACATCAACTTTACATCACTTTTTCAGGTTTTTCATGATGTGTCACTTATTCATTTTTATCAGTATAACAATACACTCAAAACACAAAACGTATTGAGAAAAAACTTCAACTTATTATCAGCTTTTGTTTTAAAAAGGTTACGCGCTCTAACATGGGGGCTATCAAACGTAGGGGGAAAATAGGTTTCTCTTCTTAAAAATATCGCACGGGAGGAGAGAAAAAAGGCACGTGCTAAATGAATAAAGTGAATAAAAACATGTTCGATCAGAAGCGCATAACAATTAAAATAAATTATTAAAACAAAAGCAAAAAAATATTTCGCTTCATGACCTACTTTTTTCGCCCAAGGAAAGCTTCGCTTTTAAAACATTTTGATAGCTTGAAAAAAAGGTTTACCGATCTCAGACAGTCAGCGAAGCGTTAGGATACATACGTTAGGATTACAAACAAACAAACAAGCGGAGAATCGGCTATTAATATATAGACTAGCCGCCAAGGCGGCGTCGCTCGCAGCCCGTTCAGCCTGAGTTGAGTTCACGAAAAATAAAATTAAAGAGTTGTCAATGATAAGTGTGCCCATGTTGTATAGGTCGAAAAACCGATCCAAAAAATGTATGATATCGTTTTACTACGACCAACTGTTACGGAGATATCATCGTTCGAAGATTTTGATGACGTCTCTCGCCGCCCATGTTCAGGATGGGTGTCACCTCCCCCAAAGAGTTCACAAAAAAATATAATGGCATGGAAAGAGGGGAATCAAGAAAAGACCCGAAGAAAATTTATAATTCAAGATTTATAATTCAACAAACATTAAACAAAAACAACATGAAAAACAAAACATAAAAAACACAAACACAAACCTTTGGTATGGCCGCGGCCTGTGGTAACTGCGGTTCTGCCCCTGGCCCCTACCGCGGGTTTGGTCTGAAGGGAGAAAAACCCCTCCATGCTGCACCCACGAGCTGAGGGCGGCATCGATCGCTGGCCCTCCACGGGCCAGTTGTTCCCGCAGGAACCTGGTATATACCATAACTATAATAAGAAAGGATCCTTGTTTATAATTGAAGAATGATAATAATAAGAAGGTTAATTGAATTCTTACTGATCTTCGGGTCCGGCTCCCGGCCATTTTCATCGAGATTCAAATTTTCTAAATTATGGAATGAATTAGGAATGACATATCTACACATGAAAATCAACTACAAAAAATTAATTGACTAACAACTATTGCAGCGACTTACCAAGAAGCTGCTCCATATCTATAAATCAAAAAGAAAAAAAAATGGTAAGCAACAACCACAATAGCAAAAAAAGTACATTTCTTAGAGAAAATCATAGAAATATTTTGTGAAAAGAAATGGACATACTTCGATTATTTAAATTTTGAACTAAAAGGAAAAACAAAGATTTAATGAAACATTGGAAAAGATTGAACTTGAAAACAGTATTCATATAACAAAATGAATTATCGTGAGGTGCTTACACAATGCTGCAAGGATATTGTTGTTGTTGTTGTTGTTGTTGTTGTTGTTGTTGTTGTTGTTGTTGTTGTTGTTGTTGTTGTTGTTGTTATTAGCCATCTAAAAAGATAAAAAATTGTAAAGAAAACATTTTTAGACATGCGGCCAAAATGTCATTTACATGTGATAATACGAACATTGACTAAAAGTATTCTAGGTATTAAAGCTACATGAAAGAGATACAGAAAAGGGACATATAACAGCCAATACGATTTATGCTAAATTAGTCTGTACAAGATAAAATATTGGACACGGTTCAAATTATATATTCTCATTATATATATTTTACAAGTAATATTTTGAGTAATATGAAATCATTTTAAACATTTTTATTGAGGAAACGTCTTCTTGTTTGCATGTTCTCAAGTTCGAATATATGAAACATGTGATTATTATACCGACTCCAGGGTAAAAACTTCTGGTTATCCCAAACCAAAAGGGATTGACTAAGTCTATTCTTCCATAAGAAACCGTATAGACAGGTATAATAAGCAATGTTCAGTGGGAACTTAAACTGTTAAAACAGAAGGGTGGGTCATGTCAAGGGTGATAAACTTGTGAACATGCAACCATGAATTTCGAACATACACTGCTGTTTTCAGTTACTTCAGATCAGTTAAATGTATATCTGCAATATGAGAAATTTCAAACTTTCTAACTGTCTAATATCTCAATAAACATTGGCTGATCTTTCAAGTGCAACGAAATGTCATTTTTCTTCACCTTAGCTGATATGTATCTTCTACTCTACGACACTATGCAGACTCTAAACATATGAATATAACTTGTGGTCATAACATGAGCTCATGAAAATCTGAATCTACTTTCAATTTGTTAACAAAGGTGCAAGTTAAATATTTTTAAAGGTTTCTTACCCATGCTTAATGAAGAAATCATTTAGCTGAGTATATGGTGTCTCAATACCACAATGTAAAATCAATAATCTGGAAAAATTTACGCTTTGTCTCCCTATCTAAAAAAGAAAAGAAATTTTTAGTGCAGCTATGCAGCTATGCAAATAACAATGGACTATCAGGTTAAGAAAAGGAAAAGAATTATAAGCGAAACATCGATACCAATTTTAAAAAGAAACCATGCAGTTCAACATGTATGACCATATGTTTCTGTATAAGAATGATAAAACTGTCTTTTCAATGACAGAATCTCAAAAAAGAGGATAAATTACAATATGTCACACATACAACGGCTTTTGCCGCTTGCCAACCCTCCTCCACCCGGCTCAATGCCGCTTCCATATTCTTCCATAATTTATTCAATCTTCAATCTACTGTAAGTTCAAGGTAATCTAATCTAAAGTTATATGCTAATCATTTAGCATATTCAGTCTAATCTATTTAATGTAAACTAATCTAATTTGTAGGTCATCTAATCTAATGCTATACTCATTCAATTCAATTCAATGTAATTCAATTCAATGTAATTCAATTCAATGTAATTCATTTCAATGTAATTCATTTCAATTTAATTCAAATCAATGTAAACTGTTTTAATTTCAATATATTCAATTCAATGTATACCAATTTAATTTCCATGTAATGTAATGTAATGTCTCCTCATTAACCTTGCGTAGAGTTTCAATTCAAAACATTTAATATCAATTGCACATATATGTTTTTTATTTATTTATTTATGAATCTTTATACAGGATAAAAAACTTCAGTTTATATACATAAGTAAAAAACTGTTATCAATGTTTGTCCTGTTGAAAAGAAATATAAATGAAAGTAAAAGTAAAATTGAAGGGTTAATAAAAGGTAGAATATATACATCTTATTATACTAATTCGCAATGGTGCACCCGGTTTTTATTTTAGAGAGTGATATATTTGGTTTTTCTTTCACGGTCAAAACCTTCTTATTTTTTCCCTTTTCGTCGTAAAACCACGCAGATGCGACAGACACTTTTTTTAATGTTGCGTAATCTAAGTGTGACGTCTAAATCTTTATACCAATCAAAACGAAAGAAATTCTTTTTTCGGCATTTTGATTAGTTGACGATTTCCAAAAAATTAGTTCGTTAATAACCGATTTTCATTATCGCAGTTGTTTTCACGAAGAAACACAGGTTTGTATACATACGAAGGTATTGTTATTATGAAACTGTTTATTGTTAAACCTTTACTGTTATTGTAATTTAGATTAATAAAACAACGGGTAGCACGTGTATACTGAGTGTAGTTGTATTGATGTTTGCTTTTTATATAGGTTTTTTTCAGATGAAAAACCAAACAAAGAACGAGCAGAAGAAAGTCTATTTTTATTTTACGATAGAAACGTGTGCTGATTTTACGTATTTCTTTTTATAGTTATCAAATTGTTATGGGAGTGCAGCAGTAAAGTAGTAGATGAAGTTCAAGTTGTTTAAAAATGGCCGCAGAAAGGATGATGTTTATTTACATTGGTGAAAATGGTTTTACTTCTTCTCGGTGGAAAGTTGTTTGGAAAAGATATGAAGTAATATACGTAAGTACATGAGTCAAACGGATTTAATAAATACAGCGTTAGAAGAGAATAAAAACTGAGTTAAATCGTTTTAACTCATAATTCAAATCATAAAGATGCAGGTCCTACACGAGCAGTTACTGATTTGTTTTGGTAACGAACTGTTCCTTATTTTATTTAATTCAAAATGGCTCCACAGTTATGAAGTTACGAAGAAAGCATTTTTATGTCTTTCACTGTATAAAAATGGTAGTGAAATTGCAGTAGAAAACAAATAGAAAGTGTATGTTTACAATAGGAAAGTATGCTGGAAAGTTAATCGAGTGTTATTAATTTGTTTACAGGTATGAAATATAGAAAGTAAAAGAGTTTAAAAGTGTTTGATAATGGCTACAGAACATGATCAATATTGTTTACTATCATGATGATGTGAATTGGTATTGAAAGGTAAAGTTATTAAAACACAGATGTTTTTGAGTTGCGATTCCATGATTTATTTTTTCGTCACGGGGTACGTACACGGGAATGGTGGATTTGACCTAATGTTTTCGAAGATGAGTTCGGTAAAAAGGTTTTACCCGGGATACTAGTATGTACTTAATTGTTAAAATGCTTATTTACAAGTAATTTGAAAGCTTCAAAAGTTGGAGTTGCCCGAATTTCCAACGGCAAAGAATTGAAAATTTTCGCACCTCCAAAATAAAAACTTCCTCTGGTGACTTCTAATTTGATGTTAGGCAATCTCAATAAAGCATGGGTGTTTCTTGTTGTCCTTGAGTTCGTCATTTGGAAATAGTTCTTGAAAGCAGCGTTTTTAAGGTTCCTTCCAAACACTTTTTGACTAGTAAACAACTATTACCCGTTCAAAAGTCTGACGGAGAGCAAATTGTGTACGCTTCAGCTGAAACAGAAGGTTGGTATCATTGGGACATAATGTTACTCTAGGGATGAGCACAATCAAGGATATTCTCTCGGAGATTACGGATGACTAATCGGGTGCCGTTGCATAAACCATCCTTCAACGATAAATTCCGCAGCAGCATCACTATACTGTTGACTTTCAAGTTCAACCGGTGTGGAGGCATTCCAGAAGGAGTAAGCAAATTGATGAACTCCATCGGATACAGGTCAATCTCTTCTTGGTCATCACAAACAACAGAATCAACACTAAAGTATGTGACCATTTCACCAGGCATTCTCTGAAGAATCCGTTCGTTAATCTCTAATGCCTCATCATTAGTCGGTGTCAGAATTACACGACTCGACATATCCTCTCCTCCAGCATCACTGAAAATAGGGTGCACAATATCATTATTTTCATGCACAACACATTCATGTGGAATTTCGATGGAGTCGAAATGGCTCATCCACTTTTTTCGGTATCGCTCCACTTCCTAATTCAAGTAGTAATTCTGCAAATCCCCTTTCCCCAGGTGCAGTTCTCATGTTGACATTTAGATGAAGGATTCGCACTGTTGGCCACAAGACAGAGCTCTTGATGCATGCTTCCACAATCTGAGCTGGTCTGCCTCTTCTCACTATTGGAAGAGTCTGTCTAAAATCACCACCTAAAAGAACAACCTTTCCAGCAAAAGGCACATCATTATTACAGATATCTCTAAACATTCTATCAATGGCCTCAAGTGCATGGTTAGGAATCATACTTTCCTCATCAAATATTACAATATGCTGGCTACGTAAAAAATCGGCATGCCTACTATTAGGCTTGACATTGCACGTTGAGTTGTCCAATACAGGGACAGGTAATTTGAAAAGAGAATGGAGTAAGTAAGTAAGCTGTTTATCCTTGGTACCAACCTAGGGCATTGCCAGTGAGCCAGCAGGGCGGTCCACAACCAGTGGACAAGCCGGGTGCCGACTTTGACGTAAGGGCCACACATTTTGAGTTGTAGACTTTTAAGTGCTACTATTACTGTGAGAGATCCAACGCTGGAAGCGGCCGCACATTGTAGTTTGGCAAGCTAGGCGTTATGGGATCTAAGTTTAAAAATATTTAAAAAAAAAAGAAAAAAAAAATATCAAGGGGAACAAAGGGGACATAAACATTTAAGTCCATTCCACAGACTCAATTCTTTTTTGAAAATAGAAGCACTTTTGCTGAGTTTAATCCGGTCTGACACAGAATTCCAAAGTTGACATCCTCGAAATAGTAACTGCTTTCAAAGCCCTCTTATGAACAGTATTGATCTTATTATTGAGGCCTTTACCACAAAACATCCAAATAAGTTGACAATAACTAAAATTAGACAAAACAAAATTATTGCATAACTGAAGTGCATGCTTTTCATCTAGATATTTCCTAATTCGATAAAGACATCTTACTTTAAAGTGAGCAACTCTACAAATATTATCTACATGGAGATTGAATTTCAATTCTTTATCAATATATACTCCAAGGAGTTTAACTGAATTGCTCTGTTTAACAATATTTCTTCCTATATGTAAAGTTAAATCTTTTTTATCCACACCAAGAAACATGAGCTGAAACTTTGCAGGATTAACCACCATTTGATTAATACGAAACCAGTATAAAGCATTGCCCAAGTCAATTTCTAGGTTCGAAAGAACAAGTTCAATTGATGGTGCGCAACTATAAATGGTAATATCGTCTGCAAAGTTACAAACTCCACATCTTGATATAAACAAGAAAAAGTCGTTAAGAAAAATGTTAAAAAGTAAAGGACCGAGAATTGAGCCCTGAGGTACCCCTAGAAGTAACTCAAGCCATGAACTAAAGGAGGAGCCAATTTTAACCCGTTGAAATTTTCCGCTTAAATAACTCAGCATAAGTTGCAAATTGCTAAAAGAAAAACCATAGGCCTCAAGCTTGGCTATTAATAAATCATGAGGAAGACAATCAAATGCCTTGGATGCAAAATCAGTAAGAGACAAGTTCATGGAATATTTCGTAAATGATGGGACAGTTGAATGACAATGGAAGTATTGTTAACTACATCGTATATTTTAAAAAAATGTTTAATTATTGTTCAACATGTCCATATATGTTTCACTTACCATGAAAAAGTGATTGGTTTTGTAAAACGCCATGAGTTTGAGGTTCGCGTTGACTGCCAGGAGTACAAGGCTATAAATGTTGAGCAACAAAAGGTTGCAGTATGTCCCGATTATTGTATCCCTGTGAATCCATCAACATTTCAGCCTCAAATATGATGTCAAATATTGTAGCGGGACTCGCTAGGGATGTTTGTAACAAATTGACAAATTGAAATTGATATTGATAATTGTTCAAACTAAGAATTAAATATAGAAAAGAAAAAGACTAATGACAAAATGACAAATGATAAATGACAAGAAAAATGACTATAAATTGATATAAATATGAATTTGACTGAAAATTGCTTACGAAAAATTTGATAAATATATTATAAATGATAAATAGGCTGTAAATACGGAAAATGAAAAAAGGAGCCTGGGCACGAACGTGCCACGAACAAATGAACGGAGAACAAGTGAAACAAGTATCGAAAAATGTAGAAAGTAAAATGAAAAATTCTAATAAAATTAAATAAGCAATATTTAGATTTTGAGCATATAGAATAGATTAGATATAGAATAAATTAAATAAATCTTACCAAGTTGCCCAAGCATAGGTCCAAAAATATGAGTATGAAACTTGAAATGGAAAAAGACAAAATATACACGACCTTACTGTGTAAACAAAATCTGCAACTGAGAAATGTCAAAAAAGAGACAAGCAAATAAACGCGCGAGAATGGGCGAGAAATCCCCAAAGGCTGACGTGTACAAACGTGCAATATAGTAAAGGCAAATTACGTAATAAAAAGAAAATGTAAAAAATGTTTTCCCAGATGACTTTTAGAAGTCATAAATTCTTTTACAAATATAGGCTTTTCAGTCATCCTTGTGCGTGGACCTAACTGTGACAAAATCTCACATAAACTGAACCGGGAAACATTTGGGGTATTTAGTGGTGGTGGTGCATCTTTGGTAGCTGCAGTACTGCCAGTAAATGTCGCAAAATCGTCACTTAGTGTCGCAACTAGAATTTTCATTCGTTTTAATTTTTAATTTGATCATATAACGTGCATGATATGAAAAGGAAAGACTTGTTGCTTAAATCAATCAATCACTTTGGGAAATTTAGAGCATAGCATAGAGTAACTAGTAGTATTAGCGAAAAAAAATAAAAGCAACTTGCTATATGAAACATGTTAAAAATTATAGCTTATTGTTATACGTTGCAATCTCTGTGACATGTCGTGTAGGTCCATCAGCGCACTGTGCGATGAGTAGTACGACATCTTGATCAGAATAATCAATGTCGAGTTCAAGACAAGGATGGAGAAGATATTGGTTAGAAATGGAAATTAAAAAGTTGCGACATTTACTGTTGATTTTTAATTTCTTTGCGACACTTACTGGCGATTTTACGACACTTGCTGTTGAATTGCGACACTTACTGGCAATGGGTACCATGTGTCTCAGTTTACATAGAACTCCATTGGCACGCTTGAGTTTGACAGCGATACTATTGATCTGAGGTTTCCAATTCAAATTAGAATCAATCAAAATTCCAAGGTATTTAATGTGATTACTCGGAAAAATCTTTTCACCACCAATTGACATTTTTACTTCGAAATCAACATTCTTAGAAGGGTGTTTAAAGATCAAATATTCAGTCTTTCCAGGGTTAAGAGCAATTTTGTTTGCATTAAGCCAGTGCCAAAAAACTTGAGATCTAAATTAACTTTTTTTGTTAAGAGCATGGACGTATAAAAAGAGAAGGACTCACAACTCATTTCAATAGCTATTCAATTCTATTGTTAAAATCCATTGTGTCGGCATCCCTTTCATACCAAAGCGCGTCTCGCATTTCACTGGATTTTTGTTGAGACGAACGATTACTTACGTGCCAATCCAACGCGGAAAACTGAAATATCAGAGGAATTAAGACTCATTAGCTTTCAAAACACTTTTATTCATTGTTCAAAGCCACAGACGACGATATTTAATCGTTTTTAAAATGTCTGTGAGTTTGCTAGAAGATGTTACAAGTGAAAATAGAAGAAAATCATGGGACAGCGTCTCTGCATGTTATGAAGTTAATATTTGCGCCGCAAAAATGCCTAAGCTACACAAAACAGAGAGATAGTTTATCTATCTTTTCTGAAAGTTTCAAGTCTGAAGCTTTAGGAACTCCTAAGGAATCATACTTTTAGTTTTGGTGTTTTTCAGCAGTTTTCGTGTTTATAAAAAAGGCTGCTAGTGTGGAAGCCAATGGAAACATGTATTTTTAACAGCACTTTAGGGAGTTTCAAAACTGCTTTTGTCAAAATTTCAATAAAGCGAGGCGAGCTTGTTTGAATAGATTTATAAAAGTTGTAAGTCCTTCTCTTTTTATACGTCCATGTTAAGAGATTTGAGAGATTTGCTGATGTGAAGGAGATTCGTGTCATCAGCAAAGTGGTGTACAACAGAAAATTTAATGGCAACATTTAAATCATTCATATACAAAAGAAACAATAAAGGTCCAATGACTGAGCCTTGGGGGACACCATGTCTGACAATAGCTATACTGGAAGAAACTCCATTTAACGCTACAAATTGAGTATGGTTAGTTAGATATGATCTAAAAAAGATCTAATGGCTTGCCTCGTATGCCGTAATGAAATAATTTTTTCAATAAGATTTCATGATCAACTGTATCGAATGCTTTCTGAAGGTCAACGAAAACGCCACAACCATAATTCCCCTTGTCCAGGGCATCCATAACTTTTTGTGTCATATTGAGTATAGCATGAGATGTGGAATATTTTTTCCTGAATCCAAACTGATGGGGATAAATAACTTTAGTGGATTGAAGAAATTGATAAACTTGTTGATAAATCAGTTTCTCATAAATTTTATCCAGATTAGATAATAATGAAATAGGTCTGTAATTATTGCATAAAAGCTTAGAGTTCTTTTTATAGACAGGTAGAACTTTAGGATTTTTTAGTCTTTCAGGGTAGATTCCACAAACAAAAGATAAATTAACTAATTCAGAAATAGGCTCGGCCACAATACTATCAATTAAGTTTAATACACGAGTGTAGTGTTATATCATGTTCTGCGTTTTTGATCGTTCTGCATTTTACCTAACATATGACTTGTAAACACGTTTTTCTTAAAAATACGGAAGAGATTTAAAAACAAGAAAAGTAAGACGTTATATCTGGCGACGAGGAAAAACACATTTTATTTTAATACCTATGGCAAAATTACTACAAAACATACCTATGCTGGAGGCATTTCCTGTTGATAGTGGTGGAAACCTCGATCGCAGGTGGAAAAATTACAGAGAAGAAGTCGAACTTTTTCTAACAGCCTCTGGCATAACAAATGATGGTCAAAAACGTGCTGTGCTACTTCATGCTAGTGGAAAGCAGGTCAGGGATATTTTCAACACTCTCTCGGATGTTGGGACAACGTACAAAGATGCTTGTGAACGTCTCGATGAGTATTTCATGCCAAAGAAAAATATCATCTACGAAAGATGGCAATTTCACAATGCTAAACAGAACTCTCACGAAAACACTTTGACTTATATCACTCGTCTAAAAACACTCAGTGAAACTTGTGAATATAATTATCCCGATGATGAGGTACGAGATCAGTTCGTTTTCTCTTGTCATGACAACAAATTACGAGAGAAGATATTACAAACCAAACATGTTACACTCGAGAAACTACTGGAAGTAGGAAAAATTTACGAGCAAGCTAAACAACAAGCTTTGGAAATCGCTGGAGTCGAAAGTGTAAACATTGTCAAACAGTCACAGAACCAAATAGTCACTTCCAATCGGCGAAAATGTTACCGCTGTGGAGATCGCTTCATTCCAGGACACTCAAAAACCTGCCCTGCACAAGGAAAACCGTGTCATAACTGTGGAATCATTGGTCATTTTAAAGTCGTATGTAGAGGCAAAAAAGTTCGAAGAGTATTCGGGGAAAACAGCGATGAAGAAGCTCAAAATCTTGCAAACATTTTAAACATCCAAGAAGATACTTCAAATTATGAAAATGTTTTTTCTTCTCAACCCTCACATAAAAAGTCAGAGCCTCCATTCTTTAGTGTTGTTTTGAAAAACACAAGAGTAAAAATGATCGGTGATACAGGGCCAGCTGCTCATGCATCAATAAAATTACTTTCGACCGGATACAAAAATCAAAACCTATTAATCTTCAAAAAACAAAAACTCTCATTCGTACCTTTGGAAATGATAAATCAATAAAGCCTATTGGAAAAATATCTATATTATTAGAAAGAAAAGGAAAGTTTTTTGCTGAAACTATTTACGTTATGTCGAACAATTCTTTTCAAAACATTCTTTCAAAAGACGCTTGTTTATCGTTGGGCTTCATTGAAATTCATGATGAAGTAAAACCAGTTAAACAGGTTTTCATAGTAGATGATAGGGGCATTAACTTTTCTAAGAAAAGTGAGAACCCAGATATAAAGCTGAAAAACCTGTTGGAGAAATATAAGGAGGTTTTCGATGGTGATGGTCTTTTAAAGGACTACGAGCATAAGCTTCATATAAATGAATCTATCCCTCCAGTAGCACAACCACTTCGGCGTTATCCCTTGAGCATAAGAGATATAATAAACAGCGAAATCGATAATTTAATTGAGAAAGATTTCATAGAGCCGGTTAACCAGCCGTCCAGATGGATCTCTAATCTTGTCGTATCACCCAACAAGAAAGGTAAACTTCGTGTTTGAACAAGGCAATACAAAGAACCACGTATCCAATACCTACGCTAGAATCGATAACCGATGATCTCAGTAGTGCTAAATACTTTTCTAAGATTGATTTACGAAGTGCTTATTGTCAAATATTGTTAGACGAAAAGTCACGGGAGCTGACAACGTTTATCACACAGAAAGGAATGTACAGATACAAAAGAATGATATTTGGACTTACGTCGGCCAGCGAGGATTTTCAAAGAATAATGGAGCAAAGTTTTACAGACTTACCTGGAGTTAAAAACATTAGTGATGATACTATCATTTACAGCAATACAATTGAGGAGCATATAGAAAGATTAACGGCATTGTTCGAGCGTGCACTTTCACTTGGTCTGAGATTCAACTTAGAAAAATGCGATTTTCTTAAACCACAGATTGCATTCTTCGGTGTGGTAGTAGGTCGTCATGGCGTCTCTAAAGATCCGTCAAAAATCGAAGCCTTGCACAAAGCCCGTTCACCAAAAAATGTAAACGAGCTAAAATCATTCTTGGGCCTTGCAACTTTCTGTAGTCGTTTTGTACCAGACTTCTCCACTTTGACTGGACCACTGCGACAACTACTGAAGAAAAACGCTCATTTTAAATGGCTGAAAATACACGAAAGAGCATTTAATGAACTAAAGGAAGTGCTGACAAAAAGTCTTTCACTGAGGTTCTTCGATGTTAACAAACCATGTACTGTTACTTCCGATGCCTCAGATCATGGACTGGGAGCCGTATTACTGCAAGAGGAACGTGGTATTCAGAAACCTGTCGCATTCGCCTCTTGATCGCTCACCGACCAAGAAAGAAAATATGCCACAACTGAAAGAGAATGTTTAGCACTTATATTTGCCGTTACGACGTTCCACAATTACCTCTTTGGGAGAAAATTCACCGCCATCGTCGATCACAAGCCCTTAGAATCGCTGATAAGCAATGTTAATAAACGTTCCAGTGCCAGAATAGAACGATGGAATCTAACACTACAAAACTATGATTTCGATATTGTCCACAAACCAGGACGCGAGAATATAGCTGATTGTCTATCATGAATGTTAGTAGAAAGGAACACCTACTGAATACGATGAATATATTAACTTTATTACAAACAATGCATTATTGACTTCCATGACTCTAGAAGAGGTTCGCAACGCTACCAAAGAGGATATCCTCACTCAGTCGGTAATTGAGGCTGTCAGAACGAAAGATTGGAGCGACCCTAATACCATACCATTTCGACAATTCAAGCATGAACTATCTGAAAACGATGATATCCTACTAAAGTGCAACCAAATAATCCTTCCAACCAGCCTCCACGCGAGGCCATAGAGATCGCTCATCTAGGACATTTAGGTATCAATAGATGTAAGGCTCTACTGCGAAAAAAAAGTATACTGGCCAAACATAAACAAGGACATACAGAAAATAATTGGATCTTGTTTCGCCTGTCAAGCAATAATGGACAGCCCTCAACGTCATGAACCATTACAACCTGCACCTATGCCAATCGCACCCTGGTCAGAGATTTCGACAGACTTTCATGGACCGCTTCCAACGGGGGAAAAACTGTTCGTTATCGTTGATGAATATAGTCGGTTCCCATTAATATATATAATGAAATCAACAACCGCCGATGTGGTGATCGATAAACTTAATGATGCATTTCACCTCTTCGGTTATCTAGACCAGTTAAAGTCGGATAATGGTCCACCTTTCGACTCACTTGCTTTCAGAGATTATTTGAAGTCAAAAAGAATTTATCACCGCAGAATCACACCGGAATACCCTCAAGCTAACGCAAAATGCGAACGTTTCATGAAGGTGATTGGGAAAACGTTAAAAGCAGCGAAAATCGAAGGAAAGTCATGGAAAAGGGAGCTGGACCGATTATTGTTAAGTTACAGAAACTCTCCACATGCAACGACAGGTTTCAGCCCATCTCTACTATTCTTCAATCGCGATATTAAACTTGGTCTTCCGCAGTTTACCAAACCTGTACCATACAGATTTCACCGTCAAGCCGAACAAAATGACTTAGAAAAACAAACAAAAACCAAACAATACTTTGATAATCGTTATAATGCAGCAGAAAGCAACATCTCAGTAGGTGATACTGTACTTATGAAGCAACGGAAGAGAAATCAGTTGTCACCAAAATACAAACCTGAGAAATATCAAGTCACATCAAAGAAAGGATCAATAATACATATTCAAGGTCAAGACGGAAGTACTTATGCTCGAAATACTAATGCACTTAAGAAATTTACTAATGGCAATCCCAGGCAACCACCAGCAGTACAAATGCCACGTGAGACTCTCGATTTGAATCAACAGAAAGTTTACCCCTTGAGAAATAGGACTAGTAGTTGAAAGAAGGGGATGGTGTAGTGTTATATCATGTTCTGCGTTTTTGATCGTTCTGCATTTTACCAAACATATGACTTGTAAACACGTTTTTCTTAAAAATACGGAAGAGATTTAAAAACAAGAAAAGTAAGACGTTATAACGAGGAGGTATACTGCAAGGTCCACTTGCCTTAGAACCATCTACGGAGCTTATGCAGATGAGTACATCTTCCCTTGTAACAGGCGAAAGAAATAAAGAGTTAGGATTAGGGTTCTTTAGAAATGCAGTGAAAGATTTTGGAGTGCGTGGTATTTTAGCCCTTAACTTGTCAGTGACAGAGGCATAGAAGCTATTAAAGGTGTTTGCAATAACTTGAGGGTTGGTTTTCGATTTACCATCAATCAACAGGGTAGTTGGAGGAGGTACAGATACATTTTTAGCAAGAAGTGAGTTGATGCCTTTCCAAACTTTGGCCATATTGCTGCTATTTTCAATCACCAATTGGCAGTTATTTTGCTCACACAAAGATTTGATGGCGTCATTATCTTAACCCTTAAACGTATCCATGATAATTAGAAAATATTGCTCAGAGGGGTAGCCAAGGGGTAGCTCCTTCTTCTTTTAGCTAAGGTAAGGAAAAATGACACTTTCAAAAAGATCGACACACTTATCATAGTTGGACCAGTGGGTTTTGGTGTAAGTTGTATCGAATTCTTTAGGGAACTCAAATTTTGGTAAGTATCTCTTTGTTTTACCCTGATAAATGAACTGGATCGGTTGTAAGGCCCCAGTTGCTGAGACGGTAAAGGTTGAAGTAATCTGGCGCTTGCCATCCACTCCTTTTATTGGGATCGTACTGGAACAATTCAAACAGAAAGTGTACTTTCCAGTTGACACGACGATAAGGTATCTCGCTATGTATATTTTTTTATTAAAGAGGAAAATGGAAAAATCACTGGCTCCTTGGAATCTTTGAACTGCAAGCATTCACCTATCACTTCTGGGGACCTAGTAGTTTCATTGCGTCTTAAGTTCAGTTGTCCTAGAAAGAGTGTATAAAATAAAATGGAGAAGTTTTTAGAGGACTTTTATACATTTGCCTACACTGGGATAATGGACGACGATGAAAGCAATCAAGAGATTGATTCTGAGGTTCTCAACATCGAACCAGAACCAAAGACAGCAGCGAAAGAGAAGAAGAAAAGCAAAAAGAGCAAACATCTGATGAAGAAATGCAAGAAACTAGCACAGGAGGGTTAAAGTTGGATATAAATACGGAGTATAATATTGAACATAATTGATGAAAATGAAATATATGATAGACACCCCAGGGAAACTTTCCGTCGGGAAAAAGTGACAAAATGTTTGGCAAGTGACGAAAATTTTACCCTACTAAAACTTTGCCCGACGAAATTATCCCCTTTAAGGTAAGTGTTTGTTGCCATTGAATTGCTCGCTTGTGTTTTCTTGCTTGATACAAAAATTTTAATATACACCACCCACCATGTTCATGACATAAACTGCGAACTATTGTAAAATTTTATAGTGTTTTTTTTCAAGTGGCAATCAGTTGCGACCAACTCCGACGTTTCTGTCACGTCGGTTAAAGGTCTTATCTGGATGCAACGTTAGAACAATCATATAACAACGTTGGTTTAACGTCGTGTGTTAACTTGGTGTAAGTTAAAAATTGCCATACATACCAACACCTTTGTAAATTAATAGCACTTTTCAACTTTGCGCGTAATGAATGACTTTGTCTTGAGATCAATCACCGTCTATCTTTAGTGCACAACACTTGAACCATCCTTTAATAGTTTCAGTATAGGGATGGGGACGTTTATTCAAAAAATGGCGCTTATTCGAGTATGGATGGTTAGATGAACATGTATAGTATATTTACAGTAATGGTTTCCAGTGACGTCATCACAATTCGAAATTAGTTTTGTCACCAATCAGGTGTGGAAGAGTTAATGCAATTGGTTAATTGACCATTGCCAATCTTGAATGGAAATTTATAATATCAACGCAGAGGGTCGTTTTACATTTGGAAGAAAACTTAACTTCAAGTATTACTGTCAGAGTAAATGATATCAACAACGATATATACAACAATAAATTTGGCTATTTTATTGACATCTTCAGTAACGAATAAAATATAAAAAAAACTTCGCAACCATTTCGATAAAATATCATATACTCCATATCAACATATACACACTAGACTGCAAACTAAGATTACATAAAAAATAAAAACCCTTAAAAAACGCAGAGAGATTCAAGTGTCTTTGGATAGATGACTGATTTGTTTGACATAATCTATGTTAACATCATCCATTGTCATAATAACACCACACTTTTGGTGTTACTTCACTCGGAATAATGGATGTAGGTTTGTTTGACCTACATAGCACGATGCACATCGTGAACATTGAATTTAGCAAACTAATCTGTGCTTTTCAAGTTAAGATTTGATAGAAGGTTAAACAGATCTCATTTTCTTGAGTGTCATAATGCCTTTACAAGACACATTACTTCCTTTTAATGACATCACAAAATTCTCCATAACCTTTCCTCGGTATTCGAAAAACACAATTTTAAGTTCTTTCTTATTCTTGATATTGGTTGTTTAAGTCAGTTTGTTATACGCACAGTAAGAACACATCTTTTTATAAAAAAATATAATTCTTTGTCACGATTACAAATTCTGATTTTGTACGCCGTTTTCTTCTTTGTCTAACGAGGCTTCTGCCTATATATACAGTTTATAACTAATGCGATTAACCAACCATTACGGACTAATGGTGTTTTACTTGATCTTCTTTTTCCCTAGTAGGATAATTTCCAGTGTTTTCTTAATAATTTTCCTTTCGCGATGCTACAGTATACGTTTTTCCAATTCCAGCAAGATCTCACGATTCTGTGAACTAATCCAATATCCGCTGATCGTTTATATTGCATTCAACTATTTCCTAGGACAATCGTCTTAGGAAATGGTACTGAACAATAGTATGTTAAATACCGTTTGCCCTGAGATTCATAGAAAACTTTCAGTTACATTCTTTGTCTTATAGTGTAGATGTTTGAACCATGATGCACACAATATACCTTTCCAATTGCAGCGCAAAGTTATCGGTTCGTACTTTTTCATTGAAAAGCCAAATAAACTCATCATGTTAACAGGGCAACAAAGCATTTTTACAAGCAATTTTCTGCTAGACGCTTTCAAATAATAATCATAGAAGTTAATACGTTAAACCATGGACGTATAAAAAGAGAAGGACTCGAAACTGCTATTGAGCTATTGAAATAGAGCGTGTCTCAAACGACAGGTATCACATTGAAAGATTTAAAGAGACATTTTGAAATCTCCCGCGGGCAGATGATTTAATTGTTGTGTAACTTATTTTGATTGGTTCACGCGCGCATTAATAACCAATCAGATGCGTAGTTTGCATTATTTTCGTAAGCTGTCAAATATGGCGGAGCAAGATTTTGATACACATGACCTTACAGATTTTGACATTGATTTTTCTGTCATGTAACAAAGAAAATCCAATTCGTGCATGCAAGAGATAAGTTTTTTTTTAAAATTAACGTAAATGTCATTAACATTCCAAAAATAATAAAAGGATTCATTACATCATACCTATAAGCTCTACAAAATATAAAAATATAAAACACTCTGCTTTTAAACGCTGGAATAAACAACAAGCGTTCAGTCTATTTATTTGAGTTCAGAATTCATCAAGAAGTCACTTTCCAATTAAAACCTACTAAAATTAAATACCGTATTTCCTTTAATAAACGCCGCCCTCTGATAAACGCCGCCCTCTATTAAACGCCGCACTTATAGCCGAACGTTTGTCGTAAACGCCGCCCTCTAATAAACGCCTCCCTCTATTAAACGCCGCATCTTGAAAATCGGTGTTTATTAGAAAACAGGTTAAACAAGAATTATAAAAAAGTTTTCATGTCATACAAGAGAACATTGCTCTTCTTGGACATTTTCGTAAACATATCTATTGTGTAAAACATTTTCACACAACCTTTTGTAACTTTTTTAAGGATAAGAAAGCATTATTATTTAAGTTTGCTTCGGTCCAATTTTTCATTTTGTAATAAACGCCGCCCTCTAAAGAACGCCTCCCTCTATTAAACGCCGCATCCAAAAACTTGAATTTGTAATAAACGCCGCGGCGTTTATTAGACGAAATACGGTAGCAGTTTTTAGGCTTTCAGAATTGAACAAGAAGCCGCATGGCTTGAAGACTTCAGGACATGTCATACTTGTGAAATAAGTCTAAGTGATGTTTGACGTCCTAAAACAACTTAAGGATTCGAATTATGTTGAAAAAAGAAGCACGATATGGTACCCTGAAAACGAATGAGACTGTATGTTCTTATTTCATAAAAGTGCAGCGCACCACCACCACACCTTAATAGATGTAATAGTGCAGATCAATCTCGTGTGCCCATATTGCGAAGTAGGAGAAACGACGGTTTTAAACACGGTTCCACAATATGAACTTAATGAATAGAGAATGGGGTAGGTGTTGCAAAATCATAGGGTAGAAATAATCATAATTTTTTTTCATAAAATCACAGTCGATCTACTGCTGAATGAATACTCCCAAACCCAACCGACTCATCAGACTGGAACCGAGACCCCTTATCATCCTTCTAACCTTTCACATGATTGAACGAGCTTTTGTGGGAGCGTGGTATATTACCCATACAGTTTTTCTAACAATTTCAGACCATCAAATCTTTATGGTTAAAACCTTGTTAAATTTGTTTGGGATGATGAGCATTTGGTCAGGTGATGTCTCGTTCTTCCAAACTGTTTTAAGAGACGTTTCACCGAGAAGTTTGATGGTCTGAAATTGTTAGGATAAACATAGTACTCATGGAGGTAGAAAATTATTTTAAATGTTAGTATACAAAACCGAAGATAAATTCAATGGAGAACCTGTACGATAACGGTAATAGTGATTTATAAAGTTGAGGTTGATTATTGGCTGTGTGGCATGAAAGTTTGGGGTGAAATAAAATAAGAATATTATTGGTCAAAGAAAAATATTGTAATATTTTTGTAATATTTTAAATATTGTAAAGAAAAATATTGTATAATATATATAATCGTTACAATAAACTCAAATTGCTTGATACACACATAATACATAGCTATCAGTGTTTTCATTCCAATAACTGTCAAAAGACTTGTGAGCTCAAGCTTTTGAGCTCTAAAACATCTTAATTTCCATCACAAGAATCCTCTTTTTAGAGAAATTGACAATTCAAAAGAGGCACTATAGCTATATTCATTCAGATATAACATCAGCTATAACGAAAGTATTATAATTAAAATGTAAAGACATTTATATATATATATATATATATATATTATTAGAAATTACGTGCAATTCGTTCTTGAGTACTATTGTTTTATACAATCCTTTGCGCCGTCACACTCTTGAGTCTTTTATATCATTTTAACTACACGCACATTCTTAACTTAATTGATCACGATCTTTATTCAAACCAAACCTCTTGTTAATTTTAATTTTTAATTTTTTTTCTCTATATAAACGTTCAACAGTTGTATCATTTTTAACTTGATAAAGATATGTAAGATATCGAAAATTCGTGAAGACATGTGTTTTTAACTGTTCATATGTATATAATTCAAACACAACACACACACTGGACATTTGTTTATATATATATATATATATATATATATATGAACCAACACAAATATCAAAACAAAACACTAATAGTTCAAGAATAAAAATGCTTTAGTGCGAAAATGCGAAAGAAAGGTAACAACCCAGCCGGCAAAAGAACGTCCTCGAAACGTTATATAAACGTCATCACATAACGTTATAATGACGTTCTCATGTGAAACAAGCGACAACGTCATTTCCTGACGTCCACAGGACGTCCTGAGGACGTTGTCACTTGAACGTTCCTTGAACGTTTTAATAACGTTCTTATAACTAAATTCCGAATGCTTCTAGGAGACTATGCGTTGAATTTACTCCAACCAGTTAGTTCAAATTAGAAAAGTCCAGAGGTGGGAAGAAAATAAACCGGTGTAGGAGAACACGTTTCTTGACAAACAAATATAGCTCTTATACATTCTTTATCAGGATAGAAAATTAGATTATAAAAATAAAACTTCCTTCACAAACATTAGTAAAAATATTTACACTGTAAATAAAAGTCAAAATCTTTTCGATAAAGATTTGATACATAATAGCAGAACCATAGCGTGCAATGGAAAACTTAAAGTATAACTTCGTATAACATAACTATAAACAACTTACAATAAAATATTAGGTATTACAGATGAAACATCGTTCATAAATGTTAGTATAAGTTAGTTAACAATGATAAATAACAGTGTTACCACAGCACGCTTTAAAAATACATGACGCAAACAGCAAATCGTCAGTTATATTAAGTCTCTAAATCTTTTAAACGTGCTTAAGCCATGATGCAAAGCAAGAATTTGGTCCTTATGGAAGGCATAATAGGAATAAATTAATGCATACTCAGTTGAAACATCTTCTGGATATATACCACTGGTAAAAATGTCCGTGCAGAAATACTTGTATATAAATAACAACTAAAAATCAACTGATCCTATATGTTAAGCCATGTTAAGAAAAATTATGATCGATTTCGTGATCAAAGCAGAAGAAGAACAGACCTAAATTTAATAAGACCAAATCCATCATTTCTCTAGTATGCCTTCGATAAGTGGAAACTTCTTTAGTTGAAACTTTCATTAAGTGAAACAGATTTTTACAGTCCCTTGGATGTACTTAATTCAATCAGCAAAGTGGAACTTTCCTCTGAAAAGAATGTTTGAATTCTCTGTGGTTGTTTGAATGTTTATGGCAAAACATTTGATTTCTATAAAGATGAAAACATAAAAACCATATCACTAGTCACATTTTTAAAATGAAAGTGCTACAGGCATCCAAATGAAGATCACCTACTGTAAGTGTTGCAGATTAAATGTGATAAATACAATGCTTTGAAAAAATTGATAGTGCGGTCAAAAATGTGTAGCTGTACAAAGAAATATGGTAATTTGTGAAGCCTTATTTTTTGTTATTCTTTTTCCATTATTATTCATAATTAATTCATTTTCACGAAAATCGGTTAAGTAGAACATTGGATAAGTGAGTTTGCCTTATTGAGTGAAAAACTGTATAACAGAGTGTCACATGTTGAGCTCAAATTAGATCTTAGTCGAAAATGGAAAGCCTGATAACAATGAAATTCATGTATAAGAGTGTGGAAAAATACAACACAAGAAAACTATTTCTTTTAGTTTGTTTGCTCTTCTCTAATTTTTCAGGAGCATGTTTCAAAACATTGATATGCGCTTTGTTTACTC
Source organism: Turritopsis dohrnii (assembly GCA_027922465.2). Classification (NCBI taxonomy): domain Eukaryota; kingdom Metazoa; phylum Cnidaria; class Hydrozoa; order Anthoathecata; family Oceaniidae; genus Turritopsis; species Turritopsis dohrnii. The sequence continues at coordinate 340,194 of BQMF02000113.1, read as the reverse complement.
ATGTCTGCAGAGTTCTGAGTAGCCAGTAAATCGCCTAAAAGAGAGAAAAAGCAATAAAAATATAAAATGATAACAAAATGTCTTATTCAAAACAGAGTCACATTACTTTCAGTAGTATCCATGACACAGGTTTAAAATCTTAAGAAAGTATATACTCCTACAAGTAAAAATTGTGATGGATAAAATTGTATGTGAAATAAAATTAAATAAATACATACCTACACACAATAACATGATATATGGCTACAAGTTTTCATTTTTCTTTATGCCAACAAGGCTATACTCAAACAGCAATGCAATCGTCATTAGTTAGCCTTAAAAATGAAGTGCAGAAGCATTGCATAAACATTTTTATGTCTATGTAAAGAAATAAACGCAAAAGTTTTTTAAAAATGTATTTATTCTCTTACGAAGCTTTTCGTTACTTCAGTAACATCTTCAGTAACATCTTCAGTAGCATCTTCAGGTATATCTGAAGATGTTACTGGAGTAACGAAAAGCTTCGTAAGAGAATAGATACATTTTTAAAAAACTTTTGCGTTTATTTCTTTATATTGTTTCTGGCTAACTGGCAATGATGATTTTTATGTCTCCTTCAATCAACGAAAAAATTAGTCTAGAATATTGTTATACAACACGACCCTATTAACCAAGATTCTGTAGAAATGGGATACATTATAAGTAAAAGTATTTTCTTATATTATCCCTCCCTTGTCTTCGATGAAAAAAGCAAGAAACCACTTGAATTTGTGGGGCCGTCTGTTCTTTGGTGTCACATCCTTGATATTAGGTCAACTAGCCTACTCTTACGATAGGCGTATTCAGGGTCAATAAAAAAGTGTAGGTGTCCAACATTGTGATATTTCTTTTCAGTCTTATGTATCGATTAGGTTACTTGCACGTTTTTCTGTTCTAATTTAAATGACTAAGCTCTCTTCCACAAATTTTCACTGAGCTCCAGCTACGTCTCCGCTTCCAGACTAAAATTTAGTGATTCTTAATGACAAAACGAACATACTTACCATAACGATATATATATATATATATTTGTATTTGTTCTCTCTCACATCTTTACAACCTTTTCTTGACACCATAGAAAGCTGAAAAATAACATTACAGCTTAACATTGCTTTTTAAAGATAATTTTTTTTGAAAGCTTGTGCAAACTACACTTGAAATTAACTTTTATTGAGCATAGTCATGACATCAGTAAGGCAAAAATTAAAAAAAAATCCAAAATAAAAAATACACTAACATTAACTTACCAAGCTTTGATAAGCATTTAGTACCAGAATCATCATGCGTGCTGTGTAACCTGAAACACTCATGAAGGCTTCTTCAAATTTTCATCATCAATACTCAAATTATAATCACCATCATCATTCTCCCCTGTGGAACAGTATTATATTTTCAACATTATCTTCTTCGTGTTCAGAAATACTAGCTTCCTATGTCAACAAGAACCTTTCGATTTCTAATCGCCTGTTGCGTCATCTACTATGTCTCAACATTTCAAAAATTTGTGAAAGCCATTATATTCTACATTTCCAGAAAAGTCTTGTTATCTGGCTGCATGCTGAATCGAAGCCTTCTAAACAAAACTTGTCGATCGAATAACTACCATCTTTTTTTTACCACATGGTCAGACCAGAGTAAACCGTGAGAACATGTAATAACAAACTTGTTATTTCAGGGGAGAAATAAATAAAAAGCATGTCGCATATTCTGTATAAACTGCAAAGAAAAATAAAAATCTTCTCACAGCTGTTTATTATGACATTTTACGATTAAATTTAAATTCCGTCACTTTCAATATATAATAGTTATTTAATATTTTTGCCATCATGTATGTGAATCATTTAAATAAAAAACAACAAGTTTTTAATAACAAAGCAAAAGCTTTCGGTATGTTAACAGCGCTGATGATGGTATAACATACCGAAAAGCTTTTGCTTTGTTTTTGAGCCATGTGGTAAGCCACTCACAATCGATACAAACCAGGCGCGAGAAGGAGAGGATGCGCAAAACATGCACACTGGAAATAAAAATAAGATGATGCAGGGAATAAAATTGAGGAGAATGAGGGAAATAAATTTGTCAGATCAAGTTTTTTAGCGAAAGTGATGTTCGGAAATTTGTGTTTGGCAGACGAAATTTCAGAACGACACTACCATTATTTCCCATTCTAAACTGATCTTAGGCTTATGTGGTGTAAGCACGACCTTTTAGTTCATGGTTTGGCCGTGATTCCGTCACCTTGCTGACGTCATACTAAATGACTTTAAATGACGTCATGAAAAAGTCATAAAGAAGTCATATGACTTTTTAACCAAATTCAGACATCGCAATAACGTCATAACGACGTCATGTGTTTGGTGAGATTAATAAACAAATAAACCTTTTCCCACCAAATCATTTCGTGTACGTCGAAATCTTCGTGTGTACGTCGAAATCATTGTGCGTACATCGAAATCATTGTGAGTACGTCGAAATCTTTGTGCGTATGTCGAAATCTTTGTGCGTACATCGAAATAATATATATATTGAATATATTGGATCGCTATTTTCTAATAATAAATTTTGGAATAAATTTGGTTATATCCACAACGTATTTGGAACCACTTCGGTTTCTCCATTATTTGTCAACCTTTTTAAAACGTTGATAAAACGTTCCATGTACGTCCAAAAAGAACGTGGAGAATAAAACGTCAATGTGACGTTGTAATAACGTCCTAAAGTAACGTAACCAAATTAGAACTAATTTGAAACGTCCTAATTACGTCCTGTGCCGGCTGGGAAAACACAAAGGAGGACAAATGAATTTTGGTTAGTGCACATTTCCCAGTTGTAGCTAAAATTCTACGCCCTTCAACAAAATGCTTAAGATTTCGAAAAGAATCGGGAGATTTCTGTTAAAGTTATTTTGCACAGAGAACTTTTCCAATTCTAACATAGAACTTCTTCTAGTAAAAACTTACATCATGTACAAACTCGTTAAAAACAAGAACGTAAAAAACAAAGAACTTATAGAAAAAAATAAACAATGCAACACGCTACATACATAAAAAGAAACCAACGCATTGTCGAGATAGAAATAGACATACGTCATACGAGTCACATATTCAGTATAGAAACAATCTTTTGTCTATTATCAACAATTTCTGCCGTTACTTTAAAGAAAACAGACACAAACATTTCTTTTATTTATAACCATTTCGGTTAGATTATCGTTTAAAAAACTTTCTGTGATATTTTCTTCACTGTTGATATCTACATCCCATTTGTCACAGTACTCTTTCAGTTGGCTCTGAAAGATTGTAATATCATTTGAAGAGTTGCCAACTGTTACCTTGACAATACGTGAAATGGACAGATTGGAAAATCGTGAAAATGCATGGCATTTGCTGCATTTGAAAAATTCAGAAGCCAGCTGCTCCACGGATGCCTGCTCAACATTAACGTGACATTTAGGACATCGTGCTTATTTGGCAGATATAGCTCATAACAGGAAAAGTTTGGATTGAGTAAAGCTTACATGGAGTGGCAACCGGTCCGCATAGTCATCTGGCAGCTTAGTAAAGATGGTATCCGATGTACTTGATGCAACTATTTCATTACCAGCCAGAACACGCACAAGCAAATTTTTCAATTCATAGCAGCCACTATCTTTGATTATTTCAATTGCTCCACCCCAAAGTGTGAGGGTTATCACTCCAGACTCATCATTGAAATAGCATTCTCGTTTCAATGCTGGTGACTGTAAGTTGACTGTTGTGATGTAAGTACTGTCGATATTTACATACCCAGAGACAGATGTCAGTTGTCTATCATAGCCAATCTTCTTAATTTCATCCACTGTATGTTTGGGTGCTGTTTTCTTAGTGCAAGGGTCAAACTCAAATGAAGCATTTGTCACTGGAACAATTTTGGTGTGTCGATTTATTTGGATACCTTGCACAGAATTATTTCTGAAATTCGCTTTACGTTTAAATCCGGTAATTTTTATTGGCGATTTTGAATGGCTGGCTTGCTCAAACATCGGATAAGAAGCCATTTGGTAGGATACTACACGGTGTCTTGATGACTCCATTTGTATTTCCATATTGAAATATTCGGCATTACTGAACTTGGCTTTCTTTTTGGGGCTTAAATCATGGATAAAAGCTGCGATTGATTCTAAATGGACAGTACATAGTATATACTCTATGTAAGGAAAGTGTGAGAAAGTCATTCTTAATGGTAAGAAACAGCCTTACTTTCTTGATTAACATACAGATTTAAAATGATTTACATTTCCTGTACAAAATAAAGAACGTCTTTGGTAGAAAGTAAACTGAATATTATTTGTCCGAAGTATAAGTCTAGTTTGTTTTGTGTGATAATTTAAGTTCTGTGTCAATTGTGACAGTTTATGGGAAAATGTAAGGTAAAAATCGATTCTGATTTCATGTTTATGGAATTTTATGGAAATTTCGATCTCTTTGTTTATAATGTTGTGTATACACTTTTTAAATTGGTGGGCGTAAAAAACAAAAGGACTGAGAATGAATTGTTTCTATGGAAATTGTATATAGGGCATTTTTTAGAAAGTGAGATGTGTGTATGCTTCTCCATTCGATTGTTTTGTTTTCTCACTTAAAATCTGCCGAAAAACGTCTCTGCTGAAACGTAGTCATTGCAATGTTTTCCTAAAAATTTATCAACGACCATTTTTGTTGCAGTAAAAACAAAACACTTTTCAAAGAAGACGTTTTTTACGAATTTTTTCACTAAGTATTAAATTAGATAATTTTTTTTGACAAGTTTTGGGACTGTTTTCTTCTTCCCTTTGCATACATTTTAATTCATTTTTGACAGTTTGGTAGGGTATACTAATGATTATTTCATAATAAATTTTATAAGAAATAAAGTTATTGTTTTCTCCTTTTAGTTTGATTTTCTTTTGTATGCTAAGTAGGAGAGTTTTTTATACTATTACTCATATAAATCTCTTTTTAGGTTATAATAATTTTGAAAGAATTGATAGGGTGATAGGTCTTTTGGTAATGAACAGACTATTGGAATAAGGAATGGTATCGAACCTTATCTGAGTAACGAAGCAACATTAACAGGTATAGTTTATAATTCTTACGGCCGGTTTCCAGTTCATTCGCTGTGGTCGCGCGACTGAGCGAAATGCTTTTTGATTCGCTCAGTAGCTCAATTGATTTGAACTACCAGGCGAATGAGAGAATAGACCTATCCATAAATTAATAATTTATTTATCGTGGCAGCCTTCACCTCGTTTTCAAGTTGAATAATAATGACGTTTTTATCATTCACAAAAGCTGATGATACCTTGGAGAAAAATTATTTTATTAAGTTCTTTTATTATCACGGGTTACGTAATAATTATTTAGATTAGAAACGAGGCGAGGACTGCACAATAAATAATTTATGAATTTATGGATAGGTCTATACGTCAACCAATCAAAAACCAGCCTTAATTGTGTTATTGTTCATAAATTTTTGGCACGTGCGGGAGCAATGCGTTGGTTAGAAAAATTCAACCGTAAAAAGCTTAAACATTGAATGTAATAGTTTTATGTAATCAGAAAATCGAGGTATTTCATGTTCGTAAACAAACATCTTTCAAAAATCTTAAAATAGATGAAAATGTAGATGGTTTCTATATAAAAATACGATATTTTTAGCACAGTAATCTTTTCTATCGATCTGTTCTGGAAACCGATGTCACCTGCAAAAGTTTCTTTATTATAAAAAAAGGATCAGTGTAATGTATTTAACAAAATAACAACAGAAGTTATAAAAACTAATTTTCATTGGCTTTAAATTTTTAGTTTATTGTTACTTTTTTGCCAATAGAATTCAATACCTTGGTAAATTAACTTATTGAGTGGCTTAAATAATAAGCCTTTTGTCGAAATTTAGAAAAGTAATCCACAATGTGAGACCCTGCACTTTCATAAACCACCTGATCCTGACATGCAGTTCAAACAAATAGGACAGCGGTTTAATTCCTTATCTTGATTAGCAATATGAGATCGATTTAAATTTTAAATTGGTAAATCGAGATAATGAAAACAAATCTTTCGACCAAGGAAGCTTCGGAGTCAAATGAGAAACTCTTGTGTTTTTTCATTGCCTTCTTGAGTTTAACATTTTATCTGTTTTGATCGCGTGATCGTAGTATTTGCAATTTTCATCCGTCAACAGACTCTTTTAAACAAAAAAGAAATAAAATGTGTAATAAACTTCTTGCTTTCAGTAATACTTTTATGTAAAAAAATCTTGAAAAAATTTTGAGATTTTGTATTATTATATGGTACCACTAATTTTTGTACTTAAGTTATTTTTGTAAAGATACATTTACAAAAGAAGTTTGAAAGCTCATCTGCTTTGAGACAAAAAACCTGTTTTTCAAAACGAAGATATGAAATATGAAATTTTAGACACTCAATTTACTAACATCCAAAATGTAAATTTATCTACCTTGAGTATTGTCTACTGCGACCTCAGTTGCCTCAGTTTGGTTCACATCTAAAAAGGTTTGCTGGGAGTAAATACAATGCATACAGGGAGGGCAGATGAAGAATATCTTTTTGCCAATGTAAATAGTATCAAGAATAATTCATGAAAACTTTATAGCTATAAGTACACCAAGCCCAAATTCGCCCTTCATATTAACATCTGATATATCTACTTATAATAATCCGCAATCGTGTGTAACACATTTAACTTAGAGAGTGATGGTTTTTTTTAAAAATTTACGGCCAAAATCTTCTTAATCGTGGTCATATAGCGGCAGTTAGACCACGCAAGACACATTCACATTCCGCGATTAGTATATGCTCCTCCGTTTTGTTATTTTTGGTTTGCGCAGTGGAAATCAGCCGAAAAACATCTTTGGAGGAGTGCGAGCAATGCAATCTTCTTCGTTCGAAATTTGTCAACGATCATTTCGTGAGCAAGAAACTTCGCGAAGAAGACGTGTTTCTTTTTTTATGAATATTTTAATTTAAATTTGATTGTTTTAGGTAGTTTCTGCGAAAAAACGTATCGTGAAGATTGAACTCACAAGTGTGGAAGCAAATCGACGAAAGAACTGAAAAAAATTTAAGTTTCGGGATCGTTTTCTTTTCGGGTTTATCAAGTAGAGTACATTATTGTTTACAGTGCAGAATGTACAAGAATCTTTTACTTATTTACTAACTTTACTTATTATAATACCTTTCCTTTTTTGTTTCTAGAACTTAAAAACGGATGCCTGCAGAAAGATCTTTACTCAGGTAAAATGTTTTTGTTTTTTATCGTTTTCGTTGAGCTACCACTTCGTAGAGATTTAATTAAGAAGTGGACATAAATATACGAAAAACTGATTGTTTTCTTCGTTAGCATATCGGTAGAGAAAGACGAAAAAGAAAGAAAAACTTTACGGGGCGAATAACTTGGATGTGGAGCATCGTTGTTATTGTTGACAACAGCATGCTTAGCAAAGGTGATGTTACTTATTATTATTCTGTATTATTATATTGTTCTGTTATTTACAAAAACAAAAATGGTTCCAGAGTTGTGACCATGAGGCAAGCGTAAGCTGTTGCTGTTGAAAGGCTCTTTGGCTGTAGCTACATCATACATGATCTTTATAGATTTTATTCATTTAAGCGTATTTTTACTTTTTAAATGTGATTATAGTGTCTTCTTCTGCATGGTTTATTCATTTAGATTTGTTCCTTTTTCACAAGAAAGAAAGTAAAAACAAATAAACGCCATTTAGGAAAGTATCTTTATATTATGAGTTTGGGAATACTTGGGTATTTAGTTTGATCATGTTCTTCTTCGTCATCCAGCTTAATTATTCACTGTTGTTTCATGTGTAATGTATCTCTGTCTGACTTTCCGACTATTATCAGCATCATAACTTGAATTTGTTTTTGATAATGCTCCCAGTGGATGTATATACCTGTATTTGTTTATGCGACATTCTAATTCATGGAATTTTTCTTATTTTTCTTATTTTTTTATGCATTATTTTGTGTTATGGTAATCGTTTACGTACAATGCCTGGGTAATTAACTTTGGCATTATGATTTTATTTGTGACTTCTGGATAAATTTTTGTTCTTAGTTATTGTTTTTAGGATAAATGCGTACTTGAATTTAATTTTTTTTTCTTTTTTTTTGTTGTTGTTTATTTCAATATTCTTATAGCATGATTAGGTTTTCGGTATTACAATTCAAGTATTAATTTTTTAGGTAATAATAAAAAAAGCATAAAGAAATGAAACTCATGGTTTTAATCATGACGTTGATGGTTTTGGGAAGAACAGACTATATATCATTTCAAAAATTCATTAATGGTTGCAGTCCAGTAGTAACTTTGGAGCAAAAGAAAAAGTTGGAAGGTATCAATTTGTTTTGAATTAACATTTTGTAATGTTTGGTTTCGTATGTCTGGGTAAACAGTTCTGTGTTATATATTGCCATTTTTTTACATTAAAGTTACTTCTCTTCTGCGTATAAATATATATTCTGAGCCATGTTGCTATTTGTTTCTGTTTTTAATCTTCTGAATGTAAGAAATGAATTAAAAAATTAATGCCTGTAGAAACTTTTACACGAGTTAAATTTCGCAACACAACGCATACTATGGGTGGCGAGCGACCTCGCCTGGGATGTTTTTGAGTTGCGATTCTATGATTTATTTTTTCGTCACGGGGTACGTACACGGGAATGGTGGATTTGACCTAATGTTTTCGAAGTTAAGTTCGGTAAAACGTTTTTACCCGGGATACTAGTAATACTTATATATGTAAGATAATGAAAGCGCTAACCTTCGACATTTTCCGGTTTATCTTGCTTACTGATATCAGGTACTAAAGTAGGGGTAATATCTAAAAACAATTGCAAAACGGGAGGATAAACCATATAAAGATTGATTTGTAGTAGTATTAATATAAATAACTAATGAATTTTCACCTTCACTTACAACTTTTTGTTTTGCTACAAATGATAATTCTAAATGTCAACAATCGAGATTAGTTTGGTATATGCTAAGATATAGCTTACATATACCTTTTATGAGATAAAGACTTTACCTTTTTTATTGGACTTGCTTTTAGATTTCTTTTTCTTTTCCATAGCGAACGAAGTACTTTTTATTTACACGAACTATCCCTTTCTAAAAACTCTCTGAAACTGAAGAAGGAGCACATGGAATAGTTGGGAAATGAATTTTTACGTAATTGTTATGCTAATAATTTTCAGTAAAATACTGATTTAATTGGTCAGTAACATAATGTTTTTTGTCAGCGATGACATTCTCATAAAACTGATTAAGCAGTCACAGCACTATCCAGGACAAACCGTGGTGATGACTAGGTATTTGCACGGTTTGTTCTAAAAATCGATCTTCAGACCACTTTTTTGCTTTGTTCTTCATGAAAAATGCCTGGTGTACCTCTTCGCGTGTGTTAAGGAACCCACATTTCAACGAAGTCACGCTATCTCAAACTTCGCGCTATCACGAACAAAAAACGTTGGTACCTTAGCATGTACAGTCTGGGCTACCTTAGGGAAAAATCTTTGTGGGAAGAAGTTTAAGAAGGAAGAAAGTTTGGAGGATTTGGCTTGAATTCAATTTGGTGGATGAACGAATTATTTGGATTCTTTTCTAAAGAAAGTGTTTTCATAAACAAACAAAAAAAACTATTAAGGTAACTAAAATTTGTCTTGCTAACTCGAACTCCGCTATATCTAACTTTCTGCTTTCTCGAACTAATTTTCAGTGGCCTGGGGCGAATTACAGTCTCCATATCGCGAACTTTTCACGAAATACCGCTTACAGAAGCAAGTCTTGTTTATATTCGATAGCCTGAATTTCGAAAACGGAATGTTTTATTCTTCTTTCGCTACTCTCCACTTTTAGCCTGGTGCCAGAAAACATGAGAGCTGAAGAATATGCTGATGAAGTAACCAACTGCGTCATATCTTACTGGTACAGAAGCTTTGGAAGAGGTTGTGAAAATGAAGAAGTAGAAGACGTCGTGGATGATGAAGAATTTAAAAGACCTATCAAAACAGAATTTCAACATGCCATATTAATATTTAAAAACTTTCCTGTATTTAGTGGGAAAAGAGGAGATCAAATGCAAGACCCCGTTTCTTAGTTTGAAACCTTCCTAAACAGTGAAAACCTAGAAAAATGTAAAGAATTGCAAGAAATTGATTCCTTTTCAAAACGACAATAAAATCGTTTCATCATGTACTTTTTATATTACTTGCTTTCTTGTTTTTTTTTTATCCGTAGTCTGGTTTATTTAGGTTCTTTGGTCAAGGGGCTCGCCCGGCTTTGGTAATATTTTATACTTCAATTTATCAAAAAAGATTAATCTAGAATTTTTTAAGGCATGATCTTGTTATCTCGAAAATCCCGCCGTCGTTTTAGGAAGTTCGAGACTTATGTAAACATCTAGTATAAGTAATTAAATTCTGGAACGAGTTTTTGTTTTTACACGTGTGCATAAGGATAATTCTGCTTAAAACTGAGTCGTTCTACTCATTTTCGTCAGCCAAACGAAGTTACAGGTAGCATAAGTCCGAATATTACAAGGAATGGGAGCTTCATCTTTCTCGTTATCGAAATATCTCACGGTTATTGTTGCACTGTAGTCCTGAGTCTGGCGGCGAAAATTTGTTCATTTTTAAGGTACGTATTTCATTTCATAGTTTATTCAGTAATGCAACAAAAAGAAAAGAAGCTGCATGACGTAATTGATTGCGCAATATTTTTGTATCATACTCCGCCTCGTTTTCACAATGGCTGATAACAGAATGTCACGGGACTCATTTCAGTAATGAGCAACAAATGTAATAATTGTGATAGATGTAATGATCGAGCCCGGGAGATTCGGTTGTCATAATTATGGCATATTGAAAACGAGGTGGAGTTTGATAGAAATAATATTGCATTATCAATTACGAGAAAGGTGTATTAGTCTTGGAAATGTTATTCTCAAAAGAAAAGAGAATTAAAAATGCGTTAATACTGAAGCAGCTAAGCAGCATATTAGGCACGCTTATCTAATGCACGTTATCGTACCATGAAAACGAAAATGAAAGGGTATGTATCTATGAAAAACGAAGGACGAAAACTTAGTTCACATTTATACTGTATCTCAAGCGCAATCATAATCTTCAATACAAAATATGAACTGATTACAACACTTAATTTTTCATATTAAAAAGCTTTTGTTTTTGTTTGTTTTTGTAAAACTAAAGTTATAGGTAGTTCTAGGTAACAACATAAGGTCTTTTAGTCTATCATCCACCGAATAAATTCGTACGCGGGTAACAACCAGTTTGATTTGATTTACTTCATGAAATAATTACGGATGCTTGTTAGAGTTCAAGCGTTCGATATACGTCAAGTTTGAGGTTAAGCAAAGAATTGAAGACATCCAGTGATTTCAAAGCGTTGTAAATGTAAGTTAGTGCCTTACGACGTTTAATCGAGGTTAAGCAGCAAATTGACCACATCCAGTCATATAACAGCAACAGGAATTTAACATAATTTCTTGAGTTTTTTAGGAAATGGTCAACCTGAATGAACAAATTTGGTTCCGTAAGATTTATCGCACCAGCAAATTTCAACTTTTGAAAAGAGAAAAGAAAATTACAATTTTCAATAATTCTCCACATCTATTAATTTGATATACCTTAAGGGAATTAATTTTCGTGGAATTAAATTTCGCGAGTTTCGTGAATTTTCGAAAAAAACGCAAAATAAAATTCCTGCGAAATTTTAAAAATGAGGGCGTTTGCAAAACTCGCGAAATAAACTAGCACTGATTTCACTTTCGATGTTAACTCGAAAAAAAATCATTCGGTAAATTCTATATATAATTTACAGAACGAATTTTGAAACCCGTGTATTCTCGTGAAAATGAAGTTTCTCCGAGTCAAAAATTTCCTTTTTTCTCAATTTAAGACTGTGTTTTATGGCAAACTAGCGAAACCCGCGAAATATATCAATTTGACTTCTTTGCGAAAATTCGTTCTCGCGAAAATTAGTTCCCGCGAAAATTAGTTTCCTAATTCATGAATCAAAATTTTACCTTGTCAATGCTTAACACTTGCTGTCATCATGAACTCTGATCAGTCGAGTTGAGTTAAATGACACTGAAAATAAACAATGATATGTATTTATATTCTATTTGTTTAGTACATCTAGCCCTGTTAAAACTTTTCTTAATGTTTTTACAAAAAACTGTATATGAACAAGACCTGAAATAGATAATTGTAATAGAATCGAAACAGTATTTACCTTCTTTTGGTACATATAACTTGAAATTTGAATCCAGATCAATCAACCAAATTCAATTTTACAACTTGCATGTTCTACTTGCTACAGTTCAGCATTCCCACCAATTATGCGCAGCCATAATGAAAAGTAATGTCGCCATTGTCATTTAAGATTTTCTGATTACGGTTTTATTTTTTTGACCACAGTATGAAAATAACCTGAACTCACATTACACTGACAATTATAGTAATATTGAACTAGAAAAACACAATGAAAACGATAAAATAATAAATATCTATATAAATATGCTTGGGTACCATCATTCACTGATCTAAAAAGCTTTTCAAAAACATGAACATTACAGAGCGTTGATATGAATCTGAGTACCCTGACTAGAATAAAAACAACAAGAAAAATAGTACAATCTGTTTTCTCAACCTGGAAGTCATCATCATAACAGATGCTGTATTCTCAGAATAAGTATTTTAACAACTTGAAGTCTTTTCTTTTTGAAAAATGAAATTCTTGTTTCTAAAAATTACTAGATTAAATCGTATCACTCAAGGAAAGAGAAATTTCATAAACTGGTTGATTGCAACATCTTATAATGAGATGACTTCCAAAGGTTATCTCCCCATCACTGCCCAGGTGCAGCTGTGCAATTGTGCTGCACAAACAAGGTATGCAAGACCTTTGCATACAATTAAAAAAAGATATTTTATTCAAAAGTTTAAGTTTTATTTTGTAAAAAAGAAATCACAAAAAAGTCAAGGGTCACATTTTAGGCTATGGAAAAGGTGTACGTCTAAACAATTGAGGCAAATTCATCAGAATACTTAGAATTCCTGGAAAGATATCCTTACTGCATCATGATCTGTGAAAAACAAACACTTAACATCACACTCAGTCAAAAACATTTCAAGCAAATCCTGGTGAATATAGGCATGATCAATCAATGAGCCACTGATATGTGTAGGTTCTGATACCTTCTGCACAAACCTATCTAAGACAGCAGATAGTTGTGAATTAACACCTAGATTAAAATCACCCACAACTATATTAACATGTTTAGATTCCACTAAGTATTGTAATGTCGTTAAGAATTGAGGCATTTTCTGGTCCTTCTGCCGATACACAAGCAACATATTAAAACAAATTGGTGAAAAACTGGTCTTCTTCACCTGCACAAAAAAGCCATCTGTTAAAAAAGAATCATTAACATGTAAGTTGGTACTACAATATATTGCTTGACTCTCAAACTTATGGTGACTGTTGTTGAACATAACTCTGAAACCAGCCATGGAAAGCTCTCCTGTTAAATCTTCATCAGAGTATTTGATTTGTGTTTCGGTGCAAAGAATCATATCACTGCCTAATAATATACGGTCCACTTTTATGTCTTCTAAATGCTTTTGTAAAGATCTCACATTGCAGATAGTCATTATGAAATTATTGGATTGAACTGGCATAACATCTTTAATCTGCAAATGTCTGATATTCTCTGAGATACTCATATTCCCTTGTTACCTTCTCATCTGCTCGTATAGCATCTATATATTAATAGCCGATTCTCTGTCTGTCTGTCTGTCTGTCTGTTTGTTTGTTTGTTTGTTTGTAAGTCACGCAAAATGGTAGATTGAGTTGTGAGCGAAATTATTTCTTTTTTTGTGTGCGACGTGAGTTCGAAGCAAATACATTGCAACCCCAATCGAACGTGACTTTTTTTGGCTGATGAACTAATAGGAATAACGTTTTGTTTTTATCATTATTGTTAGTTTTATATTCCACATTATTGACTTGGCTTTGAAAACAGTACATCAACTAAATGCAAAGTCACTAACTGATTAAATATTTTGGACAAAAAGCAGCAGTGGCAGAACGTGGCAGCATATGTTCGGTTTGCCACTTACTCTTGCCTGACTGTCTGAGACGGGTGAACTTTTTTTTTGAGCAATCAAAATGTTTAAAAACCGATAGGTAAAAAAAGAGTATCATATCAAAAGAAAATGTTTTTTTTTTTTTTTTGCTTTTCTTTTAATAATTTAATTTGTTCTTTTAATTGTTAAGCGTTCTAATCGAACGTTTTTTTATTCTATTTATTCATTTAGCACGTGCCTTTTTTCTCTCCTCCGTGTGAACTTTTTTTTAGAAGAGAAACCATTTTCCCCCTGTTTGATAGCACCCATGTTAGAGCGCATAACGTTTTTAAAACAAAAGCTAATAAAAAGTTTTTTTCTCTCTACGTTTTGAGTGCAAATAAATAACACATGAAATTTGGGGTTTTTTGGAACCATTGTTTAAACTGATATTTGATATTTGATTTCGAATCTGTCGCTAGGATAACTGATGTTTTTTCGGGTCCGCGATACAGGCGATGGGGTGACAAAAAATTTGGGTCTAACTTTTTTGGGAGGGGTCTGTGACGTCATCAAAATCTTTAAGAATGATATCTCTGTAAGGGTTGATCGTAGCGGAACGATCCCATACATTTTTTAATCAGTTTTTCGAGCTCTACAACATGGTAACACTTTCGGTTGCCAATTCCTTAATTTTATTTTTCGTGAAGTCAACGCATGCTGAACATGGGCGGCGAGCGACGCCGCCTTGGCGGCTAGTCTATATATTAATAGCCGATTCTCCGTCTGTCTGTTTGTTTGTTCGTTTGTTTGTAAGTCACGCAAAATGGTAGATTGAGTTGTGAGCGAAATTAATTCTTTTTTTGTGTGCGACGTGAGTTTAGAGCAAATACATTGCAATCCCAATCGAACGTCACTTTTTTTGGCTGATGAACTAATAGGAATAACGTTTTGTTTTTATCATTATTGTTAGTTTTATATTCCACGTTGACTTGGCTTTGAAAACAATACATCAACTAAATACAAAGAAACTGACTGATTAAACGTTTTGGACATAAAGCAGCAGTGGCAGAACGTGGCAGCATATGTTCGGTTTGCCACTAACTCTTGCCTGACTGTCTGAAACGGGTGAACTTTTTTTTGAGCAATCAAAATGTTTAAAAAACCGATAGGTAAAAAAAGAGTATCATGATACAAAATATTTTTTTTGCTTTTGTCATAATAGTTTTCTTAATTTGTTTTAATCGATTTCTTTTAATCTATTTTAATGAGATCGAACGTTTTTTTTATTCTATTTATTCATTTAGCACGTGCCTTTTTTTCTCTCCTCCCGTGTGATCTTTTTAAGAAGAGAAACCATTTCCCCCTTACGCTTGATAGCACCCATGTTAGAGCGCGTAACTTTTTTAAAACAAAAGCTAATAAAAAGTTGAAGTTTTCTCTCTCTACGTTTTGAGTGTATTGTTACACTGATAAAAGATTGGTTTTACCAGAGGTTGTGACTTCGAATCTGCTTCTGGTTGTACGAGCCGTTTATAAGGAAATTTGACGTTTATTGATTCAGTGATACAGAGCAGGTGGACATGGACGGCGAGCGACGCCGCCTTGGCGGCTAGTCTATATATTAATAGCCGATTCTCTGTCTGTCTGTCTGTCTGTCTGTTTGTTTGTAAGTCACGCAAAATGGTAGATTTCGCTTCGAAAGAAATCTTCGAAAGAAATCGGGGATCTGCAACGGAGAGATCGCGGAGATATGAAGAAAATTCGGGGGTAAAAACGGAAAAAAATGGCTTCTAAAAAATAGCGATAATTGCATGAAATTGTAATATTTTTAACTGAAATATATGTACATGAGTAATATAAGTCAATTTATAACTTAATATTCCCACAATACTTAAGAATGACCTTTAGTGAATCCACTTTTAAGCGTTTGTTAACCCCCGTTCAATGTCATGGCAACAATTGGAAACTGATCAGGTTTGCTTTGAACAAATTTTCATATATTCGCGCGAAAAGAAAGTGAAGAAAGTTGAGAAAAAACGATCATTTCGTTTGCCTAAAGACAACAAAGGAAAGTTGTGTTTGCGTTTTTGTTTATTGTTGTCTATTTAGCTAGGTAAACTGACAAAAAACACAAGGCCTGTTGTTTTGTGGAGATAATAAAAATTATATATATAGATAGATACATACATTCCTGTATAGATTGTTCTTTTGTTTGAGTTTTTTCTCAACGAGTTATGAATTCTGATCATGACTATGGAATCCCTCAAAGGTTTGCATTGCCTAGATCACAATTTGATAGAGATGTAGTTGATGCACGGCAACAACATCAACAACAACAACCCCCTGCTGATGACCCTCAACAACGTCGTCGCATTAGAAATGCTGAACGACAAAGGAGATACCGTGCAAATCAAAGTGAGATTCGTGCTCAATTGAGAAGGGAGAGGGATGCACAACTTCAAAACTCACGTCTGTAAGCACGTTATTCCAAAGCCAACTCTACAAGCAACTGTTTAACCATGGATAGCCCTCTCTCTGACATAATGTCAGATATCTTTATTACGAAACTAGACACCGTACTACTGATGAAACCGATGAAACAAACACTTTGTAGATGATACATTTAAAGGACGCTAGAAGAATGTTAACGATGACCTATTTACTTCTTTGAATACTTACCATCCAAAAAATTCAATATACTGTTAAAATTAATCCATCCAAATTTCTTGACACAAAAATCTCGAACGAAAACTTTAAACTTAAATATGAAATAGTGCATAAAATTACGAAATTGCCTCCTCATTGGACAACAAAGATTCCAAAGCAGTACAAAAGAAATGCAATTATGCTGAGAAAATATCATCAGCATTCGAAGCTGAAGTTGATGTCATCAAAAAAAAAGCGGAAAGCCTCTGAAATTCATTCTAATGTCTTCAAAAATTTCCATGAAAGAACGAAACAAAAGGACATTGAAGAATTCATGATATCAACGTTGTTATTTTTAGAAAACAAACAATTACTGTTTGTATCAATTCCCTTTTGCTTTCAAAATGGAAATCTCTAAAGGGTTTATCAGAAAGTTCAACTATAACTTGGGGACTATCAATGTAAATGGAAAATTGTGATGAGAGGATCAATGAACAGCAAAGATAGAAAGAATTTAGAGTCTTGCTTTACATCCCTAAGGAAACTTTCTTTAAGAACCAAACAAAAACAAAGCTCTAGTTCCTTTCATGAACAGTATTACGTGGATTTCTTTCTGAATATTTTTAACCTTTTCCTTAATGAACCTACAGTGTGTTTCAAAACTTTGGCTTCACAAATGTTCATCGCATTTTTGAAGAAAATATCCAATTAATATTTATAAATTTTACATCGATGGAATCCTTATATTTCGGACTTTCTCGTGATGTAATGTTTGTAGGAAATAGAAAAGTGGAAGAAGAGAAAATTGCAAAAAAAGTTTGGAAAAACTTATTGATTTCTTAACGATCAATAAAGACCAAAGTTAACAAGCGTATCTTTATTGTTTAAAGGTACAATCTATGTTAATGTGTTAATGTTTATGTTCTCATTCATGTTTGTGACTTCTACTTAAACGAAAGACTTACATTTTGATTAATTTACAAACCTACTCCATCATTATCTACATGTACATATATTTTACTTATTATTCCATAATCCAATATAAACCATCCCATATTAGCAATGGCCAACACAATTTGTCTGAGTTTTGTGCTATCGAAAACTAATTAACAATATTGATAATTGCATACGATTGGCCCAGTTTGTCATCATATTACCTAACAAACCATAGTGCGTTAGCAACAGTCTATGATGCAGAAATTACATTCCAATTTCGGCCTAGTGTTCTCCTAAGTTCTTCTACAAGTTCTGGCTGTGTAGCAAAGAATAAAAGTGGGTTGAGGGAAACGTAAATTATAAACAAACTTCTAGTTGCGATCTTCACGCTTTCCTTCCCAGTTAATGAAAAAACGAAAAGACATGAACACATCGTGGTGACAATCACCATTGTCAAGTAACCCAAATTCAGCATTCCTTTGACCGTCTTTATACATTTTGTTCTTAAGTCCATTTGTTCTTTTTTCGACCCAAAAGCTCGATTTTGCGACACAATTTCTCTTTTGTGTCCTTCAGTAATTGTATGGATACGCCTTCCAATATAGATGACTGTAGTTGTGTATAAGACGGCGTACGTGAACCACAATGAACCAACAGGTATCTCGTACGTTCGTTCAACACCATTTTTTCCTAAGTAATGTACAATCAGCGTGAGGATAGCAGGTAACCATGGTAAAACAAAACTACACTGGAATCTTCTTTTCGTTACGATCATCCAATACCTCAATGGATATTCAATGCTGATCCATCTTTCAATTATAAGGACCAGTGTAGTAAAGATAGACGTTGTTGACAAAGTATGAATACAAGCTCTTGCAATTCGAAAATATTGTACAGTGTCAGCAAAAGTGAATACCATTCCACTGAAACTAGTTACGACATCTACTGCACATAAATATCCAATCCCGTACATTCTGTATGTGTGCAGTCTGCGTTTGAACCATATCAAAGAACCGATACAGAGATCCATTGCAATTGAAACTAAAAGCAACACAATAGCAAGATACACTTTAATTGGTTCTAACGAAATGGCTTTGCTCACGGCTTCGTCTGTTTTATTCATTGTATCTTCTTACTTGCTTTTCTTCACTTTTCGTCTTTACTTGTGTTCATAGAAAGTAGTGATAGCTTTCCTATAGTGCTAATACAAAATTTTATGCAAGTAAAGGCAGGATTTGTAAATAGCAATCCTGTTAAAAATCTTTTTATCAACAGCAACAATAACATACAGATTGTATATGTATATCTATCTGCTCACTTATGCAATGCTGATATATGCGAATTTATACGTAGCATTGAACTAAATAACGATTTCAACGAATTTTACATATGTTAGGAGTGCGTTTACATGAGAGACGTACTGAATTCAAGCCGTTTTAAAATTTGAGTGCGAGTGGAAACGTTTTCCGTACATGATGGAATAAATTTAGAAAATTGTGCAATTTCATTGCATGTATCAGCAAAATTTAATTGTTATACGCATGCTTGTTGATACATTTTATAATATAAACAATGAAATGTGAAAACTTTTACAGCTTTCCAAACCGTATTGAAATTTCGATCGGTTAAAAATTTCAAAACTAGGAATAAAACAACATTCGAAAGTATGATATTTCTACCCGTACTGAATCTCAAACCGATTTGAGTTCAGTACAGCTCTCATGTAAACGCATTCTAAATAAAAGCGTCAAATAAATAATTTCTTCCGAATACATGCTCGTGTATTGAAATAGACAGCCATACATGCAAGAAAAATAACTTTACCAAATCATACCAAGCTGGATCAACAAAATAAATAAACAAAATGAGTTAATATGATAATAGACCAGCATTTATAAATCTTGCTGAGTCAGCAATTGGTACCGCTAAGAAACAATTCTTGGAAAAAATAAAAATCCAAGGAAATACGTTTCAACAATGGTAAGTTGGTTAACAAACATTGTGTTGGTTAACAAAAAAATAAACATTGACAAAAAATGTAATGTATGTTTCATCAAGTTTGACAGTGTACAGTTCTATTTGTCAATCAACAAACGTTTATTAGACTTAAGCGTCAATTCAATTGCTATTGCCATTTCAGCTAGGAAATGACAATAACTTTACTTTTTAACGGTACTAGTGTTTGAATAAAGAAAGGAGACAACCCCATATTTGTCGTAATGATGGAATGCTTTGACGGTGTCGAAATTTGCAAATATGTCGGCTTACAACTGATGAATAATCCTTCAAATAAGTTTTTATGGAGACGATCGTCTTTATGTTATTTATGAACGTCAAGGTATTTATATCTAAAGTCTTTAATACTTTAATTGACGCAATCTTAAAATCAACGATTTTTATAGATGTATTTGACTTAATCACAGGTCAATAGCCATTACAAGATTCTACATATAGGTTAATCTCAGCTACTGCATAAGAAACACAGTTAACATTTCAGGTAACCTTTTCATTAATTACGCCTTAAAAAGCAACACTTCGTTTTCTTTCTGAATAGCATTGATGTTTCTCATTAACGATCAACCGTTACAGAGATATCATTGATCAAAGATTTTGATGACGTCACCCGCCCGTCCCCCCAAAAAAATTTGGCCCAAATTTTTCGTTACCCTATCGCCTGTATCGCGGACCCCAAAAAAACGTCAGTTATCTTTATTGGTTACCGAGATAATTTTCTCTAAACATCGCATTCGATTAAAATAAAATAAAATAATTACTCACACAACTAATTCTACAATTTTGCGTGACTTACAGACAAACAAACAAACAAACAAATTTGGAATTTTTAAGAACCACTTTTCGCCAATTGAAAAAGAAACAACACTGACCGAACAAACTTAAAGAACATGTTAATTTGTGTTACAAGACATTATTGTTCATTTCAGTTCCCACTAGTTTTCAATCACAAAAGAAATTCAGATCAGGAATTACGTAGATCCGTACAGCTGTCAACGACTGGTAAGCTGCTATCACCCACACAATAGTTGCACAATACGTAAATGTTTTACTGTTTATGTATGCTACTTGAGTTTTGTTTCCTTTTGCTTTTCTTTTGAGGTCACAGTTTGAAAAGAGAAAACTTGAAAGTGAAATTTCGGCTTACAAGGTTCCAGTTATTAGTTCTCTAACTCTCTATGTTTATGTAAATTAAATTAAGGAATTGGCTCCAAACACTGATAAAAAATGTATGGGATGGTTTTAACTCAGGTAAAAATTTTGTACGGGTTTTAATTTCGGAAATGGTGACTATAAGGGTGAGCAAAAAATGTCATAGAATGTTCAGCAGAAACATAAATTCTCATGAAAAAGTGTTGAAAATACTACAAAGATAGCATAAACAAATAGATAAATAAACCAAATAAAGGTTATCTTTAATCACTTTTGCAAAAGTGTATATCGACTTCGTTAAGCGTTTTCCAATGCGTTCTTTGGTTTCGTCCATTTATTCTTGTAAATAATAATTCTCGGTGAATAGCGAGTGCATTGCATCTACAGTTGGAATTATCGGATCTTCCGAAAAGTGAATTTTTAAAAGTTGATGACATATCATTCGTAAGCGAAACCAAAGAATCTAAAAAAATAAATTATAAAGTTAAGGTTGAATTTACATTCCGAAATGTGCAGCCGACAATATATCTTCGAACTAAACTTTCATTCACAATTACCTTGGCAATGCTATCTAGACTATAGTAGATACGGTTATCCATAGGATACTGTCAAAAAAGGTTTTTCCCATGAACTACCAACACCAAGTTGACCTCAATACTATACTACAAATGTAAAGAATCTGAATAAATATAAGTTAAAGATAATGAATTAAGTTAATCAATTTTGTTAGTTAGGAAAGAAGATGTCATTTATTATTTACAGTTCGCTTTGTTATTAATAAACAGCTGCACGTTCCCAGCCAATTTCTCGATTGTTCTATATCTGCTGACATCACCATATTCCATTCATTATCTTTAACACACAGACAATAACCTCTTTATCCTCAATAAACTAAATGAACTAACTTTTAGGAATAGTAATCTCTCAAACTGACAAAGAAGTTTTCTCTTAAACCATAACTTAAATGTCATTTCACAAAACATAGTGAAATAAAGATCAAAGGAAGTATGTAACAACTTTTATTCCAACTCTACCTAAACCAAGAGTCGCAAATACTCTCATTTAGATAACAACAGACTTCTTAAAGAATAATATTTGTTAGTGATTTGTAACGACTAAATAAAGATTAACAGAATGATATAACAACATATTTTTTAACTAAATAAACTACAAAATAACTAAGATAAACTATAAATAAACTAAAATAAACTGAAATAAACTATGGTATGGAGTTACCATACACTCAACCGCAAATGACTGATTGAACACAAATTAGAAATGAAATTCAAAAAGCAATTTTCAAGCTTATGTAAGTGGGTGCTACTCAGCCATTTGCGGTCTAAATTTTTTTGTTGGTTCAGTTTATTTGATTATTTTTCATTCCGATAATTTGACTATAGACATTTTAAAATTAATTTTAATGAACCTGAAGTGTATGGTAACTCCATACCGTATAAGGAGCCAGCCCTCACTTAAAGACAGTGAGGACTGACCCCTTATACTTCATCTCATAAAGTTTTTGTTGGGGGGGAAGGGGTGGGGGGGGGGGGGGGGTGGGTCGTAACCTTCCCGGTCACGCCCCCCATTTTTTCCCATATTTGGAAAGCCCTCCACAACTCACAACGTGTGGTCTCTTGTGATTCTAAACAGGAAGACAAAATTAAAATAATATTAAAAATTGTGAATACCATTAATTCCATTTAAAGAGCCAACATGTATTATTGAAAATAAACACTTACTCTCAGCATTTGTTTGGACTAACTGCCCTATAACATAAAAGAAGAACAGTGTAAATACTTCATCAGTGCAAATACTTCATCTATTGAAGTGCATTCTACATGTTAAGAAGGAAAATATCAAACCACCCCCCATTCGTATCATTCTCTGTTTCTATGAATGAAATAGAATGAAATTACAAAAAATTGACAGTGATATTCACAAGCAGCAAAAAGAAAATAAGAATTTACCTTCTCCAATTAATTTCTGTTCTTCTGAAATGAAAGGAAAAGTTTTAATAATCTCATTACATTAATGGTATTCTCAAGGAAGTAATCTGGTCTTTTGAAAGATTAAGTCCTTTTACCTTCCTTTGATATATCATCAACTAAAATATAAAAGAAATTAGTTCTAAATAGACACCCATTTCTTTTTAGTATAAATTAACAGTTTCATTTGATAACTTACCATCATGTTCTTCCCCGTCAACTTCAACTAAAATATGAAAGGCTTACATAAGTATTTAAACTGCATTAATCTTTCATTAATTATAATGAAAAGAACAAAATACTTACTGTTTTATACTAATTATTTTTCGGTAACTAAAATAAAAGAGTGACAAAATCATTTTTTATTCTAATTTAAAAATAAAAAAAGCAGATAGATTATTACCTTTTGGTGCTGAACAGGCAACCATTTTTATTCGATTAATTATTAATTATTTTTATTCACTAAAAGAAAAATAATACTAAGAATTAATGTCAAAGACAACAGGATGAATGTCCTGCCTTTTGGTTCATGGTTTGTGCATGCAAGGACTATCTCATACTAGACTCTAAAAAACCAAAATAAGATGATATCGGTTTCCGATGAATTGATAAACCGCATGCACAACCCATGGTAACAGTACACGACGTGAACGTAAGTCAATGGGACTTGTACTCAACCTAAAAAACAAATGTACAGAAATAAAATGTTTTTTAGGTAAAATAGTTCAGTAACAATAAAAGCATATCATCTGTTTTCAGCACTACCACAAAGTAATTGTCAGTGATTTAGCAAAATAGGACCACTCAATCCGCCACTACAGTTGAGCAACACAATGTCACAGAGTTGGTATACCAACTTAGCCGAAAAGCCGCTTTTAGACAACTGCAATGATAGTCACTCTCCAAATGAGTGAGGATATCAAAATGCTCACCGGAAAAGCAGTGTTTTCATTTCCCGTATTTTTGTAATTTCCTCAACAACACAATACTTTTGTGGATATGAACAGATTAAAGAAAAGATATGCAGAATTAAGTTACTGTAATACTTGTGGAAAGAAAACATTTTGAGTATACATCTTTCCATTAATATAACCTTGTTTCCCAGTAGCAGCATCTTTGATCTTCACATTATTAAATGCCTTTGCCCTGGAACATGCCACATATAACTGACCGTGAGAAAAACAGGGCCTCTGCAAAAACAAACCAATTTTATCAAATGTTTGACCTTGACTCTTGATAATAGTGAAAGAGTAGGCCAAACGGATAGGCAATTGTCTGCGTTTCAATATAAAAGGCATACCTGTATCCGAAGGTGACAGTTCAACCCTAGGTATGAAAATGATTTCTCCAACTGCTGACCCTGTCAAATCCAATCCAATAAATGTTATCTAAATGAACTTTACCATTGTGACAACACTTAAAATTAGTTTCCTCAGCAAACATTCTGGCACCACAAAACTGACAGACCTTGTCCATGGCACCAAGATAATGTAGCTCAGGCAGTTGGTCTTGCCGAGCAGCACGATGCAAGGGTTGATTAGCCCGCCGAGCCCTCATGCGATGGACATTTGCATTTCGCCGGGCTATTCTTTGACAGTCACCTTCAATTTGACGATACTGAACACGTCTTTCAGCATTATTGATTCAAGGTTGTTCATTTTCTGATGCGACATGCCGAATATCTGGTGGTTGGATATTAATGTTTTGCTGAAGCTGTTAGCGCCTTGCCTCAGACACATCCTCATGTGCATGCCGACGCTGAATTACAGAGCGCATTTGCTGGTCAGGTGGCTGGAGCACAAACTGACCATTCCTAAAAACTGCTTGGAAGCCAGGAATACTTCATGTATCTTTCATGGCCATCGTGTTGTGGTAGACGTTTCTGTCAAATTCAATGTATTTATGGAGAACAGGGAGACGTACCAGTTGAACTCTGACATCGTTATTCAGATTGATTTTCAAGGTGAAGGATTTTGTTGGATTTTGTTGCTTTTCTCTTTTCACTAAATATTAAATGTATAATCATGTAGTGGCGCGTTTGAAGGTTTAATATGCAGTTGAAATCATTTCGAGAAAGTGTTTTAGAGTGAACCTTTACTGCATTCTGAAGAGGTTTTCTTGGATTTTCTTTTTCTTGGCATTGTTTTTCTTCTGGCATTACACTCTATTTGGGTTTCGAAAAAAATACAAATAAAAGTAATAGTGCCAAAATTAAAACATTATTGTCATTAAAACAAATTGAAGTTTTTTTGCTATCATTTGCAAAGTTTCGTACAAATCTAATTATTGCTGGATAAATACAGCACATCAACATATCGACTCAGTATTTCGAAAATAAAGATAAAAGAATTTACCTTTTGCTAAAAAGTTGATGTATTCCTCTACAAATGGTTGGTCGGTGTCAACGGTGTCTAGCTTGATGTATGCTAAATGCCTTAGCATTTTATAAGTTATTTTAGGGATATTGTATAATGTTTCTTTTGGTTTTTTCATACCATCATAATAAATCCAAAAAGTGTTATTAAAACGAAAAAAAGATGAAAAATGTAATTTCACTGCGTCATAAATCGTTAACAGCATTAATACATAAACAATACTTCCACAGCACGTAAGCCACGATTGTCTAACGTCGTGTTCAAATGCGACATATCAACAACAGAATCTTGCTTGCTTATGGAAATGGCTTTGTTTATATCGTTAATATATTGCAAATTAATTTCTTTGTACGAAGAGATTCTTTTTTGTCTGAACTTATAACGTGGTGATTTCTTTGTGGTGCATTTTTTTTCTTCTTTTTTTCTTGATCGTTTTCCTGGTTATGATGCGGGTTTTCATATTTTTTAACATCAACTGTATCGTTCATTTCTTTGTCTTTATTTGGTAAGTGCTGAGCTTTGTTTTGCTTTTCTATTTCTTTCTTCCTCGTTTCCGCAGTTACACACGAAACAGGTAACCATTTGGTTTTCGTTTTTCCGTTTTGAAGAAAACTTACTTTATATCGGTCATTTTTTACCTCGACGACCGTTGCTTTCGACTTCACGATTGAATTTTTTAATTTCTTTTTTCCTTTCTGAAGCTTCACTATCACTGTCTCACCAATTTCATATTTAGAAGGGGGATTTTCTTGTTGATGTCGCTCAACCATTCTATCCGAAATCTTCTTATCAACGCTTTCTGTCTTTTTCCAAGTATTTCTTATTGTGTTAGTCCTATTCTTTAAATCTTTTTGTCCATCCGGTGTTGTTTCATTTTTATTGTCTTCGACCTCCAAAGTGAATCCACTGATGAGTTGATTTGGTTTTCTTCCGAAGAAAACCTCAAAAGGCGAGAGTCCGCCGAGGCCTTGGCTAGCACCAGTGTTATATTGATGAGCATGTGTACTTAAATGGTCATGCCAGTTTCCTATATAATAAAAGAAGAAACAAAAATATTGCTTTTGTCAATTTTTTTCACTAGTCTGTTTGAAAGTTCAAACGTTTCATCATATTAAAACGTAAATGCTTCTGTAAATTAAATATTTTCAAGGGAGAAAAGCAACTAATTACCTATATTGTTGTTGGTAACATCATATACTAGTTTTCTTTTCCATGTTGCGTGTGAACGTTCAATCTTCCCTTGTGCTTCGGGGTGATATGGTCTACTTGTTGGTCGGTGGATCCCTAACTTTTCACACAATGTATTGACCTCACCTGAATTTTTAAAAGGCATTGCAAATTAATTCAATTATTCAAAAGTTTTCAATTACAATATCGAAATATGATTGAGGCAGAACTTTTAAAGTATTTAAAATGTCGAATAAAATGGTGAAGCGTATTTACTTTTAAATTCATTTCCACGATCACTCTGTAAAATTTTGGGATAACCATATCCATTGAATATGTCTTTCAAACTCGAACAAACATAACCTGCTTCTATGGAGAGGTTTCAGAAAGACAAAACGCGAAAAAACATCCAATATTGACAGAACATATTTATACGCTGTGCCATTGTTTCTTTCTGACGGGCTTTTTTCAAATACTACGAGATCATTATTATTATTATTATTATTATTATTATTATTATTATTATTAACGAATATTGACAATGAGGATAAACATTTCAGTGATATATTACACTGTTATCAACATGTGTCCTCATATATGTGTGTGCATGAAAGAGTGAACGTTAGTAAAGAAAAATCGATCGATCTGACATTTCTCCATCGGCTGTTTTGCTGTGCCAGGTTGCAATTTTTCCTTATTTCTAAATATTGGGTTTTGTTCAGAATGGATGATGTTGGTGTTAATCTAATTCTGAATGGCTTGCTTTGATTCCAGCGAAATCATTACGGATACGAGTCAATATCTTCAAACAATTCTCACCTTAAAACTTTACGTGATAAAACTCGATGATTTTCTTGACTTCAGAATATCTTGGGATAATTTTTCTAACACCGTCGCTTACTAAAACCTAAAAAGGGTTAAGCAAAACACCTTGAAATAGTTAAGTAATAATTAGAAAATTGTGTTTTCTTTTCACTACCTCAATAGTGAACAATAAGAAATTACAACAGTAACTAAAATATCTTGCTTCCACATTCCAGAATGAAGAAAATAATGAAAAGTATGTTCCTTCCACATTCCGGAATGAGTAAGATAATGAGAAATATTTTGCTTCAACATTCCGGAATGAAGAAAATAATGGAAAACATGTTGCTTCCACATTCCGGAATGAGTAAGATAATGAGAAATATCTTGTCTCCATATTCCGGAATGAGAAACTAAATGATCAATATTACTTTCACATTCTGGAATGAGTAAGATGAAGGGAATTTTACTAAGAATAAGAAAAGTTAGTATAAACATTTTGAAATGCTTATTGTTATAAAGTTCTTCCTATAGTTCAATAAAAAATTGGCTATTACTTACGATCCTTTTCCTTTCTTGTTCTGTTACAGGATTTATTATGTCTTCTACAAAATAATGTTTGACTTACTCAAGCGCCAAATCTTTTTTTCAAATGATGTGTATTAATTTTGAGTTTTATATGGCCAAAATTATTTAGAAATTTTTCATAAACATCGTCTTGAATTGGTCTCGGTTTTTCTTTGCTTACTGCTAGTTTTATAAACCCAATAATTATAAGTAAATTTTTTAGCGATAACATTTTTTTTATTTGAACCAATTGATTCATTGCAAAACTTAAAACTTTAAGCTTTTGTGAATTTTAAATGAAAATTGTAAAAAATGTCCATTCTGCATGATTGAAACAAATAAATCTATTCATTTGGTTTTTATATTTTATATATTACATGTGGGATATTCAGTTTGAAAAAAGCGTTTTTCAGTGTATACATAGCCTTATATCAAATGATCAGTAATATAATTTGTTTTCACATCAAAATAAAAGAAAACATGTGTTTAATAACGCAAAACCAATTATGTTCCTTTGCTTCCACATTCCAGTCTGCTTCCACATATCGGAATTAACAAAGCCTCTAAAATATAAATGAAGTATATAAAGTAATTCAAACGGATGCCTGAAAGAAAGGTTGGGAACAACTTGTCAATGCTTTTGAAAACAATGTCAATGTCAATGGGGAACAACAGAAAGAAGATTAGCAACCTCTTTCAAAATCAGAAACGTTTTTAAGTGTCAAAAGAGATTTGGAATTTCTTTGCAAAAATTAGATGAATGATCGGAGATTTGCAAAGAAAATTCCAAATCTCGCACTGTTAAGTACTTACTTTCCAAGTGCTTTAAATGTGATAGGCGACTGGGGTCGGAAAAATCCGAATTTGGCATGATGTGGAGAAATCGTTATCCCTATTAAGATTTCTGAAATCTTAGGTAAGCAAACATGGTCTTTTGCTTGCAAACTAGCTTGTTAAAACATGTATTATTTATTATCATATATATATATAAAAAAATTCAATGCATTTGATATATAAATAGAGATTTAATGGAAGCCCCGTTATGATCGTTATACTGAGATGTTTTATATGGCTCAAAACAACCATTTTAAAGGGTTAACGTTTATGAGTCAACTGTTAATAAAAGATAGAAATAGATGCTGTTATAACTCGAGCAAAACAACGCAGTATAAATAGAGTTTTAATAAACTAACCAAAACGCTTAACAAAACATATATCCTCTTGAAAACAATCATCGCATTAACGGTACATCGCAGTATGTAGGCTCCGGTTAAATGATCAGGTTGTTGTCGTTATTGTTGTTGTTGCTGTAATGCAGGTCATAAAATACATCAGACAGTGATCGGTCACTGATGTCGACCTACAATAAATAAATAAATTAATCTTAAGCTAAACAATGAAATGGTGATTTCGAATTTTAATAGAAACTGATCCGATTTGAGTAGCTACAGAAAGCAGATTTAAGACACTGGGGTGATATATACTGGGTATCGGGTGAAATTTTATGTCAGAATGTTTTCAAAAACTATAACTGCATCTCTATGGTGATGATTATGGTTATAAGAACGCCCTCAGAAATGATTGTGATCATAATAACTCATAATAACGCCCTTAGGGAAAAGATCGTTCTTTTCATTAATAGCGTTAAAAGTTAAAGAGGTTCTCGCATATAGTTTATTTCTCATATTTTAGTCGATGATAATTTTGCCTATCTTATCTGTATGATTTTACATTGACCTTACATTTATATTGTAGCATTGCTATATAAACTATATAAACCATATATGTTTTTAAAAAATGTAAAATAATAAAATCTCATATAACATCTCATCTCATATCAAAATACCGACTAGTAGCCTTGTGGTAGAGTGCTCGCTTCCTGTTCGGGAGGTCGCAGGTTCAATCCCCGACCGAGTCATGCCAGCGACTATAACAGTGTGAATCAATCCTCTCTGCTTAGCACTCAGCAAGAGAGTAGGAATGATGTCTAGGGTGGTTGTCTAGTTGAGCGGTTCCTGTCATTACAGCTTCCGTAGCCCAAATGGGGGCTTTAAATGCTCTAGGACCTCCTTCGCAGGACCCTCATTGATAACAGTACCTTAAGGAACTGAAGAGGCTATCCTGGGTAAACATTCGTAAATAAATAAATAAATAAATATCAAACAACATAGAAACTTGAGAACAAAATGGAAGGTGGGTAGAGGTCCAAATTAAAGACTGTTACATGAAATATTTAAGCTTCAACCATATGGTATATGCATTAATTTTCAAGAAATTTTGAAATTTAGATATTGGCTTTAAACTTCCTAAATCAAAGTTTATTGATGAGTTTGATCTATGGAAGTTAAAGCTACTATTATAAATTAATTTCTTTAATCCGGATCACATGGTAATTTCTTGAAATAGGTCGCCACATGCTAATCGTCAAAAATACACTGCGACAAAGGGCATTTTCATTAAATTGTTGTATATATTTGTACTAGTAACCCGCGTAAAATGTTTTTACGGCTAATAGTTTCGAAAACGATGTGCCGCGTTCCCCCTGTGTGTGTGGACCTCATTACGAAAATTTTAATTAAGAAATTGCGACTCATCAATGTATCCATGTTGTAGAGCTCGAAAAACTGATCAAACAAATGTATTGGATCGTTTCGCTACGACCAACCGTTGCAGAGGTATCGTTGATCAAAGATTTTGATGACGTCATAGCTGCATTACCAAATAAAATTTAGTCCCAAATTTTGCGTCACCACATCGCCCGTATCGCAGACCCTGAAAAAGGTCAGTTATTATTCGCACTTAAATTTAACATGCACGACTTTCAAATCTCTGAAACGTATAGTTTTTCAACACTTCCTTAACAGTTATGAGTAGGTACTCTTTCCCTTGTAGCTTTGTTTTGTTTGGTTTTTTTGTTTGTCTTTTTTGTATTATAAATACAGAACATTATGAAAACAAGAAAGATGCCCTATGGAGAAGAAAACAATTCTGATTGAAACGTTTTTAAGAAGGCTTAACAAATCAAAGGAAAACATGTTAGTATGATCCGAAGTTGAAAATAACTGTTATGAGCATTGAGAAATCGTAATTTTATAATTCGATGTTATTTTGCATGAAAAATAACCTTTTCATCAGTATCTATGGATGAATAAGACAAACTAATTGCTGTGATAAATGTGAAGGAATACAGATTAATTATCTTTGTAAAAACTGCAGAAAAACTGAGTTACTTAAAATTTGATACCATTATACGAGGATTTTTTAAATTGCTCCAAACAACCATATTATCATAACAAAGCAAAACTCCTATACCAACAAACAAGCAACCAATGAATATGTGATGCATTAATTATCTATTGTTTAAAGAAGGGAGTTGTGTAAGCTTATAATTTTATGGGGGCCTCTGTTTTCTTCAGTCATAAATCGAACGTCAGTCAAACAAACGGGTTGTTTATTTGTTTATTTTTTACAAAAATTTATCAAGATTAGAAACAAGTGGATTCTTCCTTGTCATACAGAGACGCGGGAGGATAACTTACTGTTAGCGAAAGATGAAGTTATTACTTTTCTTCGTGTCCACCTTGATGTTTGTTCAGGTGTTCAGTAAGCCATATGTTTTGTTAGTAAATTGAATTTACTGTTGTGTTTTTTAAATTAATAAAATACTTTGTCATTTCATTTCATGATATTGGCTGGAACAACTGCAAACCTTGATGATGTCACAACTATTTACTTGTGCTGAAAGTACCTGAAACTGTTGAAATGACGAAATGCGGACATTCAATTTCGGACAGTTAACTATGATAAGACTTTTTAATTATCTTTAGATGTTTCCTGCACCGAGAGGAACTATGAAGAAAATGGTAATTTAACCAAGTTCTTTATACGATAAATAGTTTAAATTATTCATGTTAATCGAAACGTTTTGAGCAACACAAGAGAAGCAATCACTTTTTTTATCTCATAGAAACTGTCCAGAAATTTATTGATGATGTGATGGCAAGCCCAAATGCAATTCAAAATAAAAGAAGTCTGGGAAGTAAGTAAAAAGTTACTAGTAGAAAGTAAAGAATACTTTGGTATCCAATATACATTATGAGCACGTGTTGCTTGAAGGCTTTCCTAGTAAATATGGTGTACTAATTCTTGTTCATTTTTGTGATATTAGACAACTTCTGCTGCGTCACTTTCCAGCTTCCTGTTTGTTGCCAACAATAAAGTAAGTTACACCTCAGTTTACTTCGTACAAATGAATTTACAAATTAAAGTGTTGATCGTGGATTTATTTACATTAACTAGATGAAAAAATTCTACTAGAACAACTTCCAATCAGCCCTGTATTATTACCGCAATGTCTATTTCCTAATGTTTTTGAGTTATGGCTGTTAGCATTTTAGACTTATTGTTTTTGTGGAACATTATCCCTTTGGATGTTTGTGTTGAACATAGTTTGAAGGGAACCCTGTTTAAAAATCAGCTAGATAAAGGGTAAAAAAACATTTCAGGCAACGAATAAAAATCAAGAATTTGTTTTGTCTCTTTATTGATTAATTTTTTACATACTTCCTTGTTGATGATAAGATATGAATGTTAATGAACTGTGGATTAACTATTGGATTTTACTGTTATTTGCTATGTTACTTTGATGGTTTTCTTACTTATTATTGATTTAACATTAATGTGCCATTAATTTCAATTTAGACTATGTTTACATCTGAAGAAACTGGATATAAATGGGAAATGCACGATTTTATTATAACGATTTATTCATTTCCACTTATTATATTGTTTTTAAAATTATTTCACTTGTCAGATATGAATGCCGAATGGAAAAGCGAAACTTGTGATTTTCAAATAGATGATTATAATCAAATGTTTTCCTAAATTGCCAAGTCTTACTTAGTTTCTTACTTATGTTTTTCTCCACGTTTGCTGATATGAGTGATATTTTTGATATATTCACCACTGACTATTATAGGTTTTTGCAACATAACATAATGTAAGGACATTTTTTACTATACATTTAATGACTCAACGAATGAAATCCAGGAGGATGCAACCATTCCTTGATGAAACTCTTTTATAAGTCATATGTTGTCTTCATAAAGCATTGTTATTGGTGTCCTCTGCCTGGATTGAACAGTCAAACATGTCATGAATCAATGATTAAAAATTTGCACAATATATAAACGACGATGAAATAAAAAGCTTCCATATCTTTAACGCCAACACTAGATCTCTCATCGTTACAAAATTCTCTTTAAACGTATGTTTGCCTATTTATTGAGCTCTACGCTGTTTCTCCTTTTCCCCACTCCAAGTGACAACTGGGTAGTTGGCCAGTTGAACTACTTACAATATTGCCTTATCTTGAACGAAGCACGGAGTGCATTCAGCAAATTGATACTTTATCATTAAACGCTATATCCAAAACTATTACTGGAGTTTAATGCGTCAATGTAGCATACGATATATATAGTGCCTTACTTCTCAGCATAAAGAAATGAAACTCATGGTTTTAATCATGACATTGATGGATTTGAGAAGAACAGACTACATATCATTTCAAAAATTCATTAAAGGTTGCAGTCCAGTAGTAACTTTGGAACAAAAGAAAAAGTTGGAAGGTATCAATTTGTTTTGAATAAACATTTAGTAATGTTTGGTTTCGTATATCTGGGTAAACAGTTCTGTGTTGTATATTGCCATTTTTTTACATTAAAGTTACTTCTCTTCTGCGTATAAATATATTATTCTGAGCCATGTTGCTATTTGTTTCTGTTTTTAATCTTCTGAATGTAACAACAAATTAATGCCTGAAAAAAAACTTTTACACAAGTTAAATTCTGTGACACAACGCATACTGAACATGGTTGGCGAGCGACGCGTACGTACCACAGGAATGGTGGATTTGACCTAATGTTTTCAAAGTTAAGTTCGGTAAAAAGTTTTTACCCGGGATACTAGTTTAGTACTCTATTTCTGTTCAAGAAAATGGGAAAAGTATTGTACACAAAAGGGTTAGTTAAGCATAGCAACTACGTATTGAGGAGTTATGACGTAAAGAAAAGTTGTTTACGTAAAGGAACCGAATTTGGAAGTCCTAGTCTTAAAACGTTGTTTTGTTATTTGGTTATTTATACAACTCCGTATATATTATCGGATCTTTCATTTACGTAAACGGCGTTTCGAGCATTGTCATATTCTTCAACATTTTAGAAACAATTAATGAAACTAAGCCAGAAACACTTACAACGTGAAGTTGATCATCAATGTCGTTGCATAACAGACATTTAAAATTTAGTGAAGAGGCAGTATTCAAAGTTAGTCAATCTTGCCAGATTCATTATGACAAAATTGTTCCTTTTACTGAATTCTTATGAAGAGAATGGTTCACAGCAATGCATTAAGATTTTTCTATTGATTTGGAAAAGTAAGAGGCACAATGTATACAGATATTTCCATGCTATTCCATAATTTACTAGTGAATGCATCTGATAAAAACATTAAAGTTATGACGTACTAGTTTAATATCGCTATCTACTAGTTTAATATCCTGATATGAGCTATTGATGTAGACAAGATCCATATATTGTTGCATCTAAATGAAACCAGAAATAGAATAATTTTGATTTTTTATACAAAATCAATGTTCGACACGATCGTTGCATCTAACGTTTTAGTTTCTTAAAGGGAAACATTACCTGCATTGGTTGATCGTTGTTGAAACTTTGTGGTCAGTCAACATGTTGCGCTGCTTTCTAAAGAATTTTTAGATTTCTTTAAAAGATTTATTCATTCGAAGTAGACGTTGGAGAAGTAACAACAGTCATGCTGAATGGTTGATAAACTTGTACATTACGACCCTATTATAACTTGCAGTACCTTGTTTGTTTTATTTTTTTCGATTAATAGTTTTCGAAAGACGTAAAAACTAACCTTACGCCAAAGTAAACCGAAAACGATCATCATCAGTATCAGGAACAATCAGACAAACCCAGCAGATATGATATATATGATCTGCTTGTCTGTTTTTATGTTTTCGTCAGCGATCATTACATTTTTCACATGTTTCGCATGTTTTCACATGTCTTTCTTACATAACCTATATCGAAGATGCAAGAAAATGTAGTTTCACTTTCCAAACATGTGCCATTGTTGAGACAGGGACTGACCGTGCATGGTTTACTGATTATAACTTTTGTTTCGCACTTTTCACTAACAAACCCATGTTTACAAATACAAGAAAAGGTATGGTTTCGTTCTACACAGTGGTGTTGTTGAAACAAGAGTTTGTTGTGCAAAACTTTCTAATGTCACATAAAGTTCCAGCGTAGTTGTCTTTACAACAGCACAGAAATAAATTATTTGAAATTTCACAAACACCATTGATGCATGGATTAGGAGAGCACAATGTAGATTTTATTTCACACAATTTGCCATAAAAATGTCTTGCAGTTACAGTAATTTGCTTTGTTGCTAAACACACATTTTCCGTTGTTTCCACAAGGATTAACATTCTGCAGATCCGTTAAATAGACACCACACAACCAATTTGGCTCATGACATGTTCCTGCTATTGTTAGTTTATTTCTCATTGACAATGCTTTCACAGAGTAGGTGCAATGATAAGTACCTTAAATTTGACAATGCATTAGACTGAATGTCAACTTCATGCAAATGCATGTTTGAATCAGCGTGCAAGTATTCTAAACGACAGTCACATTTATTCACAATGATGGACTTGAGATGATTTTCCTTTATAAACAATATGTGACATATTTCTGGAATCGCGTCGTCCTTGATGTATTCCAGTTTATTTGATGAGATATCCATGGTAAATAGTAGTTTTAACCATTGAAATGTTGCATTAGAGAATCCAGAATTATTTTCATCATTAACTGGATTGAAGCTGTTGGTTAATTGATTTCTGTTAAGTCTAAAGAACGCACGATCTTTTATCAAATGGATATTTATTTATCTATTTATTTGTTATTTTCAGTTGGATATAAACTATAGTATACAATACTAATCAAGTCCAACATGCAACAAACTATATAAAAACGATAGAAGAAACATAAAACAAACACACAAACAAAAAACAAATAAGGAATAAGGAATAAAAGAAAATATGAAGGTTAAAAGCTAAAACATATTAATTACAATTTTTGCATTTTCAATGTATTTTCTCTCCCTTCAGTGCATGCATGAACTTAGAAAGGTCCTGCAATTCCTTCACATTTGCAGGCAAGTGATTCCATGCTAAGGATGCACATAATATGAAGGAATTTAGGGCTTTTGTTGTTTTTGCTTCAGGAAAAAATATAGAAGAACCTTTAGGATGAAATAATCTCTCATAAATTCGGGATTTAGTTGATTAAGGGATTTGAATACCTCAATGACCATTAGCTGGAGGTTCTTGGTGTGGATGTGAATGCTATTGGACATCAATAGTAGCTCATCTAATGAGTATGCAAAAGTATTTAGCTTGTGATGAGTTACATTGATCAAATTATGTGCCCTTTTGGTGCAGAACATCCACACCAAGGGGTAGTAGTTAAACGGAGACATTATGTACGAAGACTAGCGAAGATCAGCTTGCTTTTGAGATAGATAACTTTTTATCCTCATTAAAGCCTTTGAGTTATTGGAAGGCTTCTTATTATACTTCCATTATATGAGGATAAAAACCTCGATCGTGACACCTAAAAGTTTAACTGACTTAGAATTGACAATGTTCGAAGAACGCACATTAACAGTGATGCTTTCACTTTTGGTACCCAAGAAGATTGCCTGAAATTTATCAGGGTTTGCCACCATGCCATTATTCATGACCCAATCCAAAGCAATTTCCAGGTCATTATTTAAGTTTACAAGAACAGAACTTATGTTCTTACCACAGACGTACGTGGTATTATCGTCAGCGAGGTTGCAAATATCTTTTTGTATCAAAAATAAAAGGTCGTTAATGAAGATGTTGAATAACATTGGG
The DNA here is from genome assembly GCA_027922465.2 of Turritopsis dohrnii. Classification (NCBI taxonomy): domain Eukaryota; kingdom Metazoa; phylum Cnidaria; class Hydrozoa; order Anthoathecata; family Oceaniidae; genus Turritopsis; species Turritopsis dohrnii. Next base: position 303,395 of record BQMF02000113.1, on the reverse strand, counting down.
CCAAGGACTGAGCCTTGGGGAACGCCCATAATCATCTCTAGAAATTCACCAAATAGAGAACCTATGCGGACTCGTTGATTTCGACGACTTAGATAATTGTGCAAAAGTTTGAGTGATTTCGCACCAAACGCATAAGCAGAAAGTTTTGCTATATTATATTATATATTATTATAGGTTACATCAAGATTACTTAAATTTGAAAACTGTTGAAATTTTTGATTTAAGAGAATTTTAATGTTGTTTCTATATAGAGTAAGTCTTGTAACAGTTGTCAAATCAGCTAACAGATCTAATGTTTCGTCACCAATTGACATGGATGCCATCCATAGTTCGATTACGTTCGTTAGATTCTTTAAACTGAATTTGTTTAAGTAATAGCTATCGCTAAGATCCAGTCTGTATAATTCTGGAAGGTCAAAAAGATGTAGACGTTGTAACTTTGTTTTACCTAAGTTTGTTGATTTGTAAGCTTTTTAAACTCATCTCCGTTCCATGTGGCTAAAAACGTAAATACCATATGTTTAAATCTCTGATGTACTGGAAAAAAGTGTCTGGTGACTTTTGAATAGACGAGAAAAAGTTTTTCAAGTGTCTTTGGAATATAAATACTGCTTAATACAGTCAAGTCATTTCCAGATAATGTTAAACTGGACAGATTCTTAAACTTTTGCAACGTCAAGTTACTTTGATGTAACTGTTTGATAAATCCATTGATTTTAGCCTGTTAAAGAAATTCAGAAATGACAAAATCAAGGTTAACTCTGCTGTTTTTCAAAGCAAAACTTGCCAAGGATCTCAAATACTTGAATGAATTGCCACTAAACATTTCCATGTAACTTGTTGTCAATTGAAGAGTCTTCAGTTCTGGCAGACCCTTGAAACAAAGGCGAAGATAGATTCTTGGATCCCACTTGAATGCAGCGTTTGAAGATTTTCATATGACAGTGAATAATCATCTATTCATCTATAGCCGGCAGTACTCTTAATGTAATGTTAGCGATTTTATATATTGGTAAATACCAATAAAATATTGCAAGCATGGGACAATTTTCAAAAATCGACAAGAAAAGATTTCTCAGTATCCCATTACTAATGTGCAGGTACCGGAGAGATGAGGATTTTGCAAACGACGATCCATTAATACCAGCCAACTTGTCATAGTAGATATATAATTTCCTTGTTTCACTTGGAAAACAATCTGGAATATGTGTTTTATCACTGCTTCGACATGTAACTGTCGTTTCAGAACAATGACAAGTCACTTGACAGTCGTCTGAGAAGGATTGTAGAATGAATGGAAGTAGTAATGCAGTCGTCAGTAACCAAATCATGTTGATCTAAATAAAAATGATTTATTTGCCATGTCCATAGAAATCATATTTTGTTTCACAGGGATGTAGGGATTCATGAACAACTAAGTAGAGCTGAAACACGCGAATAAAATATCATAAACAAATAACATTATTCGTATAACTGGATCAAATTTGGCCAAGGTCCATTTTAAAAGCATGACATGACACATCTTTATAGAGTGCCCAATATCTTTCATTAAGAATATGATTTTTGGGCCTTTGAATTTAATTTGGAGAGTAGTCCATTTCCAAACAAATCATGCTCTTATTAGTTCAAAAAATGTCACAATTGATTTAAAACTTCCAAACGGTCCTCGTTTTGAGTTAAAACATCGTTCCGTTGTTATCATCCAATGAATAAAGATTGTTCAAGTGAAAATCACAATGGAAAAACTCAACTAGTTGTCCACATAGAAACAAGGTAAGTATAGGTAACTTCGCTGGAACGAGGTTAAATGACATGATGTCGTATTTGTCTCAACAACTGAATATATACAAACTTTTACCTTACTCAAACGCTTTTTACTAAGTATCGCCAAGTATTTTAACGAAATTTATTTTTCAATTTTGAATTTTTCTGCTTAATTTGTTACTTCTTATTTTTTTGTCATATGCTTTTGGCTAAAAGTAGTTCTTGCATGCGCTTATTGTTATTCACTGTAAAACCAAAGAGTTCCTTCTGTTTTAAATTCTCTTCAAAACTCATAATTTGTTTTACCCTGTAGATGGTTCATCAACAAGCATTAAACACTCATGAATACTACAGCACCTTTCAGTATCTGTGGTTGACTAATAGTTTTTATAGTTTTAGTAATAGTTAATAGTTAATAGTTAATTTTGGACCTCTAAATCATGACTGCATAAATGAATGTAAGGGAAAATACAGGGGCGGACACAGCATTATTTTATAAGTACGGCTCAACTTTGTGAATTCCAATAAAAATTCCGATTCCCCGATTTTTCGCGGAATAACCCGATTTACGGACAAATGCATCCCGAAAAAGGGGGCGGTTAGGAGATGAACGTTCATTTCTAGTTAGCTACTTTGAACCCCTAACACCAAAATGAGCCTACATTAAACATTTAAACCAACGGTGGATAGAAGAATAGAAGCTGAATACAATAGTTTTTTTGAGATTAACACAGCATATACATAACAAAATAATTACAGTATTATGTTAACTGCATCATTATATTAAACGTCTAAAATACCAAACACACTGTACGATTACACATTCCTTTCGTTGCACGAAGACTTTACTAGCATTCTCATTTTCAAAAGCAAATTTATTTCACCCAAGCAAAACGGAGTACAAAATTGAACTAAGAGGCTAAAAAACAGTATAATTTAAAAAAATAACGAAAATTGGAACCAATTTATGGTTTTTCCCAAAACTAATCTCACTAAGAATGCAGTTTTCCTATAAATTCATGATGCATTATAATTTTTCGCCCTCTATGTTGATTTTCGTCCTGCACTCCTCCTTGACTTCTTATTCTTCTTGACATCCTTTGACGCCTTTCCACATACACCTCTAGCACTTCATTAAATCTAGGTCGATCTGTTGATGTTTTTGCTAAGAAGACAAAAGGTGAACAAATTCAAAATTAAAATATCTTATATATGGTGAACTAGAATTAGTATGAATTCTCCCACCATTTATTTATTTTTTAAATCCATAAATAAAATAGTATGTTCTCATAGAATATATATATACAGTGAATATAGTCAAGACATACCAAAACAGAACTGTCACATAAAATAATTCTTCCTATTCTACTTGTATGTTTTCAGTAGACAATCGACCACACTCCACAAAACAAAATCCTCTCTTAAGACAAAGGCTTCTTAGTAGAATCATAACAGGCTTTATCATCAAGTATAGGAAAACATTTGTTTCTCTTTATTTCTTCTAAAATCTGGTTAGATATCAAATTCCCACAATACTGATTCAGATCACTTGGAAATTGAAGTATATAGTATTCTTTTTCTAGATAATTCCAAATCATATCTATACAACTTGATGCAAACCTATATCCATTGAATCCTACCATTTGTTTCATTCAATTACCAATCATGACATGCATGGAATAAAACTACCAAAACATAACGACCTTGTCAACACACGAAAACATTTCTTTGACTAAAGCTGATTTCCCACCAAAGAGTAGTTGGGGAATTTCAAAACCAACAGAATAAGCATCTAGCCATTTCAACTGAAATGGCCATTCATCTGTTTTGTCTTTTCGAGCTCAAAAACATTGTCAATAAATGATTTTATATCCTGGGGAGAACCTGCAGAGGACGTGTCAATGTGGGTTGTAACATCATCATACAATAATGCTAATTCTTCATGGCTTTCCTTAGCTTTGTCTGTAGAAGAAGATAAACTCAATTGGCATGTTGAAAAAATTTGTTCAATCTTGGGCAACTATTCCTTCTAAGCTGAAGGTTTTCTTTGAATCTCAGATGTTCCTGCGGTTCCTTTTCTTTTATAAAGAAACCCAGGAACCAACAGAACATAGTGATTATGCGGAAAGTGCTTGAGATTGATGTCCCCTCAAAACAAAACAAAATATGGATTGGATTGATTCATCCAGCTTACACTAACAGGCCACACTAATAGCATTTGGTTTCAATTTTATCCACAAAGTGGGTGCATAATGGGTGCATGACTTATGTTTGACTGGTGGAAATCCCAACAAAGACAGAACACCAATTTTGTTCCTCACAGATTTGCATTGGTTGTTCCTCATTAACCCTCATAAACTCACTGCTGAATTTTTTCCAAATAAAGCTAACAACACATAGCTATACAAATGCTCGTCATCAGTGAAAAATCTCAAAATAATTGCATTATATATCTAATGAAATTAAATATCACAAAATAAAGTTAATGTATACATGCAAACTCTGTAGTTTTTGATCACCGCCAAAAGGTACCATGTTTAAAAAACATAATAAGTTTGTGTAGTAAGCAAGTCCAACGACTCTGAGTAAAATCTCAACCAGGAGTTTAGCAAGGCAAAAGAATAATAAATAAAAAGAAGCTCCACATAGAAATTCTTCAAAATTTATAAAATTTTGTTTTTCGTCAAAATTACAAATATAAAAAGCCTTGCATATCTGAATCAAAATAAAAAAACAAATATTGAATCCGCATTCACATATACTTTCAGAACCTTTTTTGTTGTTGTTGTTTCGGTCATTAAATGAATTTGAATTTAATGTATATATAATAATTAAAAAACAAACTAACACTTACGTTTACAAAGTAAAATATAAAGAAAAACATAAACTTACTTTTTTAAAGCAATGACTGTGCATCCAACATGATGTCTCCTACCACACTATTCTGTATTTCTCAGCTGTAAAGTACTTTTCAAGGCTTTACCTACCAGATTCATGCGCTCATTGAAACACAAAAACCACAAAAAATGATATACTAGGAATATCAAAAGGTTTGAAGTGATATACTTAGTATATCAAATGATATACCAAGTATATCGTGTGTGAGTTTTGAGTCGTATTTGCTTACTCTACCGACAACCGAAAGATTTAAAGCCTAAGGATTTGTTCTGATACGTATTATCGTTTTGCGTACTTTTGGCACGACAGCCGCACTTTCAAAACAAACGGAAAACCGAAAGAAGTACTATGAAGCTGGGATTAGGGGTATAGGTGTCCAACTACCGTAAAATAGGGACTTGAGCAGTAACTTTGAGCCGTATCGAAGAGCTGCAATACGGCTCAAAACTGTTAGTTATAACCCCTATCATCCATTGATCAAAAGGAGCCGATTTTTGAGCCGTAAAGAAGAACAATAGAGCAGTGGGGTTTGCAGTTATAGCTTACCTAAAATTTGCGAGTCAAATGGGGCGCCAACAAATAATGCGCTAATGCATAAAAAACCTATTTGATTGATTTTTAAACGACGCCGTTATCGCGTGATTACGACACCGCGTCAAGAATAGACAAAAAGACAAAGAAGCACGGCAGTAGATCATTTTTAGTAATCATTCTCTTGACTAAATTTTGCTACGGCTTGAGCCGTATGAGCCGTACCCTGCGTCCGCCCCTGAAATATTAATTCAACAACTATATGAGTGGGTGTAGTGTTACCTGTTACCTAAATCATACAGTTTGTAATGATTCCAAAAAAAGAAAGCGCTTAACAGCAGTTAATTGTCTTAAAACCACAGTGCATATTGTTTTTTCATAAACTAAAGTATCATGATAAGCTAATAATCGGATTACTTAAAAGTGATTGAACTTTGTAAAATGAGTGAAAATTGGACACACTTCGGCACATTTTAATTCACTTGGGAATTCACAGTTCCTGATAACGGTGTTGTTGAATATCTTCAGAAGACTTTGAGTATAACACTTGTCAAATTCTCTGAGAACTTTTGTCGGGATATCACCGGTAACGTTAGATTTGCATACATCTAATTTCTTAATTTCTTCACATATCTCAATTTCTGTTGTTGTACTGAATTCGAACCTCGGAGGATGATTATATTTCTCTTTAATTTTTTGTTTGCTCGGATGGGCTTCATATTTTTTGATAGCATTGAGGACATAATTATTCGATTCAGATAAGATATCAGGCCAACGATACAGTTTCAAGGTACTAACAACATTCTGGAAGTATGAGTTGAAGATGTTCGCTATATCTTCATTCTTTGAAACAATACGTTCTTCTTCGACAAGAATAATTTTCTTTTGATTTGATGAGTCATCACTGAAAAATGGCTTCACGGTTCGCCAAAAAACCTTACTATCTGTTATGTTTTTAGTATCCAGGTTTAAATAGCAGGTAACTTTAACCTTTCTCAATAGTTTCACGCATAAATTTCGTTGGGCTTTATAAAGTTTGATGTTTTCAGCTGAAGGACATGACATCGACTTATTTCGTAGTCTGGAACGCACCATGATAGCCTTTCACAAACTCTTGTTCATAAATGGCTTATTATTTGATCGAATTAATTTCTTTTTAAGAAGCAAATGGCTATCTAACGTACCCTTAAACGTATTTTTGAACTATTTATATGTGGTTACTCTTTGCATTCTGTTGATTAATTCTGATCTGAAAAGTTCTTGATTAAAATGAGAATGGTCTCTGTAATTCACGATTTGTGACGATTTTGTATATGTTATTCGCATCATAGTTAACACCATCTTTTGAAAATCTGACAGTCCGATTTCGATAGTCACAGTGTGTTTAAAACTCCTTTCAATATTAGTCAAAATTAGATCAATACAAGAAGGGTTTAAATGTGATTGAAAACATGTATTTTCTTTTACCAAATTCGACATGTCGAAGGCACTGATAAACTCAGATATTTCGTAGCTACTTGGTTCTAAGTTAAAATCGCCAATTAGGACAACGTTTGAGTAGTGTCTCATGTGATAATTCAAAGCATTCGTCAAGTTCAAGAAAAAGAAGTCTGTGCATTGCGACGGTGGACGCTAAGTATACAACAATAGATACTTCTTCTTTCTTAGGTTTAACTCTAACGAAATCAATTCTATCCCATCCTTTAAATTAACAGAGGTCAGTTCTTTCGTGAGAAGATTTTCATTTGCAAATATCATCAGACAACCACCATTTTTATCTCGATCACGGCGAAAAGGGAGCTTGAAATCAGGCATATCAAATTGGCTGACAGGAAATGAAGAATCCAGTTTCGCTTCGGATATGCAAAGAATATCAATGTTGTTTTTAGTAAATTCCCTCAAGAAATCAAATTTGGTTGCGTATAGAGTTGATGTTTATGTGAGCAATGATAACATTATTAGGATTTTTTAGTTGTAAATTCTTCAACAAAGGCATACTATTGGAAAGTTCTTCACTGACATTCTCGAGCGACTTATGGCGCGACTCCGCAAAGTTCGGGTAATAGCCGACATTTTCCCGCGTTTTATGCGCGATCAATTTTTTGCACGTTTTTTTCCCGACGAATGCGCCATTATTGAAAGCATGTGTTTAGCGAACGTGCTCCTTTTTATGTCTGGTTTTTATTTTCCAGTTTTTAAACTAGTTCACATGGCTTACTCTTATCTGTGTTTGTTAAATGATCAGGTTGGCTATATAATTTCAGGTACGTAATGTTTATGTATGCACACACGAAAATACTCTCTTGTTTACACATTCAACAGATATGCCTCCCCGCACCCCTCTCTCTCTCTCAGTCTTCTACCTTTTTATTCACAGAGATAAATATAAATCATATAAAAGTTAACAAGAATAGCATTTTATGCTCTGATTTGTCTTAGTTTTTAATGAGTACAGATTGAGATTCTAATGGCTGTTTGAAATAATATCAGTATATAAGTTTTCTGGTCTTCTCAACTACTGCTTTGTTTTGACATAAAAGAGATAGAATAAAATATTTAATTCAAACAAAAAATTCAAATTGTAAACAGACATGATAATTAATCCCTAAGTAGTATTAGATAAACTAAATTAAAGGAAAAACAGAAAGGATCATATCTAGTTTATAAAGTTTATCTTTTTCCATAAGCTAAGTACCTATACAACAAGTAAATGCAATGTATTTCAAAATTTATCTTCATGTTTTCATTGTCCTACATCAACTTATGAAACAAAGCAGGATAAAGTTAAATAGTGTAGCAACCTGACACAAATTTCACCATTACATGAACTTCGTACTTATATTTATTATCGAATGAAAATATTAGCACATAAAATGCACAAAAAAATAATTATATATATATAAATTTTTAAGAGGTGTGGATAAGCAACTATGTGTCTTCTCCGCTACAGCATCAAGTCATTTTCAAAGTTGTGAGACTAAAAATGATTTTTTGTAAATAAACTTCATTTGTAAATAACACTGACAATGAAAAGATTTCCGAAAAGCTTTAGATAAATTATTAAGCTTTGTTGTTTTCTCTTTTTAAAATAACCACATTTTCAATGAGGCGAGAGATTAAAAGAAAATAAGAAATTCTCTACTTCACTATCAACCCCATTTTTGAGGCGGGAGATTAAAAAAAAAAAATTCTCCACAAAAATTCATGCCATTTGTGGAAGATGGGTGACAATTGAGTGGAAATAAATTCCGAAAAACTTTTGATTTGACAACACTGTTTTGATAATGTGTTGATGCATAATAGTGCGTGTTTGAATGTCACGTTATGAAAACGTAGTATAACTCAAGGACTTCTCTTTTGAATGTTTTGGTAGCAGTAGTGACTTATTTCTATCAAGGTTCTGAAGATTTCTTTTATATCTTCAGGTTCTTATAGACGACTGCTAAGAGTATCTGTAGTCAGCTCCTAAATAGATGATGAATTTTTATTCTGACAGATTTTACAGGGTATTTGACAGATTTTTCTACATTTTTCCAAAAATAAATGAATAAAACCTTTTATTTTACCTTTTGTTTTAAAACAAGTGTCTAATGTGCTCTTAAATATTTTCTTTGATCTTCCATCTAGTACTGAAGGTAAAACTTGGTAGATGTTAGACATGTGACCTAAAAGTAAAACAAAATCTCATATTAAGCATTATTGATTTTAAGAATGAATTGTTATAATATTGATCTAATACCTTTTAAGTCATTAAGTCCTTCAAACATAGAAACTTCATATTGGCAAAGATTTAGTTCACTCATTGTTTTTTTCTTCATTGCCATAACAAAGAGCAGGAGTGCGTATTAAGCTCTTCATGTGTATTTTGAGTAAACTTTCAAAACCTTTTTTGTGTTTAAGTCTGTGTAGAGGAATGTCTCTATCCAATCCTCGTAGATTGACTTCCAAAGCAAGATCCTGAGCACTTAGGTCTTTGCATGGCCTCACTTTAGACTTCTTGCCAAACTTTCCATTGTAACACTATCTTAAATGTTAAAAGTAGTTAAAACATTTCTACCTATTATTTCATAGAAGATCAATAAAGTTTTACTTACTTTTACTTACTTTTTGTTTTCTCTCTTCCAGTGACATAATTTCCATTCAAAAAGAAAGTGGCAGATTAGTGAATGAAGTAACAGGAGTGCCACATGGACAAGGGTATGTGCTACCCTGACTGTTACCAGATTCACTTTGCAATTCAGGATGGTCTCCTATGAAATGAAATAACAAGTTCCATGAAAAGTGTTATTTTGGGGTTGATGTTGCTATCCAAGGTAAAGATTATTACCAAGAAATATTTTCATTGTGTCATGAAGTTTAATTCCATCAAGTTGAATATGAATGTCAAGTTGTTTTATGTCTTCTATTCTAGCTGCTGTCTGGCGATGATTTATAACAGGAGTGGATGTTGCTAAAGCAAAAGATTTGATAAAATAAGCTCTATTTTATTAATGGTTGTCTTAAGTGGATGAAAGTTTGACTCAAATAGTTTACAGGTCAAAAAACTTCCATAAAAATGGAAAGAGAAAGTACCTCGCTCCTCAGTTTTCCTTTTTGTCTTCAAAAAATAAACCAGCTGACTTTTTTATGGCAGGAACCAGATATTTGCGTACTGTACAAAGTTATTAGATCGTTGTTGTTATTTTGGAAGTTTTTTCGAAACTTTTCTTTATGAGTCGGTGATTTTTAGATTTCATTCCATTTTAAGGATTTAAAAAGAAAGGCGCCTAAACAAGAATGGCGTTAGTCTGAAAAGGGCGGTTATTAAAAGATAAAGAATTTCGAAATTTAGAATACAACCTACACAGACACAGCGATACATTTCGTATATAGGAAAAAAAAGGTTCGTGTAATTTCCGTTTTCTTGAAAAACTAAAACAAAGCAAATCGAGCAATTAGACCTTGGAAGAAATTAAAATGATCAGTTCTAAAAAGAAGAGGGCGAATGAGATTACTGTAAGCATGGTTTTTAATCTACTTTGTTTTTTGTTTGCAAAACAGATCAAGCAACTATTAACATATAATTCAAATATCTTTCTTTTCAAAATTTCAATCAATAACGTGCTTGCTGCCTTTAACTTCTTTCTTTTTCAAGACGATAAGAGGTTGTTTATGAAAGCTTTTAACGTTTGTCACCTCAATTAAAACCTTGCATCATACTACTATTTTTATCGAATGACTCCACCGTGTTGTTTTCTTAACTCTTTCTTTTTTTCTACTTTGTTTTTTGGTGGTGTCGAATTCAGGCCAGGTAGTTTCAGAATGATATCAGTGAACTTCTTGTATAATTCAGTGAAAGTTTTATCCAGACTTTTTACAGCAGACGATCCAGCAATTTTGGCAAACGGTGATTTTCTACATTTACTTTTAGGTATGAAAAAAGTGACATGCTCCGAATCGACAGACTTATTTGGCGTATTGATATTGAAATCAATCATTTCCCCAGTAGACGAATCAAGAAAAGAACTGCTTGAAAAATCGGATAACTCTAGCGACGATATATGTAGCTCTTGTGATGTAGCTAATGCATTCATTGTCACTGATGATGTTTTTTTCCCGTTTTTTTTCGCTTATGGCCCACAACTTCGGGGAAAGACTTCTGCATGTCTTTGTACAGCTCTGCGCATCTCAAACATTGCCTTAGAGTGTACATTTTTTTCTCTTACACCGGAAGTTTTTTCCATTTTTCCTGTATTTATGAGAAGAAAAAAAATTCTGGAAGGGTTAGCCTATGGTTGTCGCAATGCATGGTATTTAAAGACAATCTTAATATATAACACCAAGGCCTTATCAAGTGATACGCCACTTGTTAGTTCCACTGGAAATGCTATCAACAAGTATCTGAGTGTTAACTTGTGGGTGAATTCGTTGAAAATCACCACGAAGGAGCGCAGTTTCATAGAAATATACACAATCAGCAGATTTGCACCTTTTTGTGCATAACTTGAAAAATCCTGAAGTCATGTTTTTTATCAGATACACTATGTTTTCTCTTACGTAGATCTGCATTCCTCGGGCAAAATTTTCGTCACTAGCCCAAAATTTCGTCACTTCCCCGACGAAATTATCCCATTTAAGGTATCAAAAAGAGCAAAAGCTGTCCTAGGCATGAAATTGGTTTGTAGCAATGTTTCGAAATTCTCAATGAGCTAAGTTAGGGGGTAAACACGATTACACGAATCACGAATTTAATGTGTTTTGGTAAATGTTAAGAGCCAAATTCGTATAAGAACGATTAGGAGACGGCTGATGGTAAGTGTTCAGTGAGGGAAACAAAGAACATGCAGTTTTCTTTATAATTAAGATTTCATTTAAGAACTATCGTTGATGAGTATAGCCCCCGGATCTTTTTTGATAGAACATTCCAGATCAAACGCATTAAGAAGTCAATGCTTCGAAAGTTTTGAACTCAATGCTTCAAAATTTTTGGAAAACTTTACACATAAAGAGAGGTTTTTAATGTACAATCTACAAAACGCAAGATCGTGATTGTAAAATTTAACGACGGAAATCCAATGAACTAGATTCATGTGACATACCCGACATAGTTTGAACGTTTGTGCTGAATATTTCGACGGTTTCTCGAAAATTCAGGAAATGGTAATCACTGAAGGTTCTGCTGAATGACTGAAAAAGAGATGTTTTCAAGTACAATTCGCAAAATTATCGCGGAATGGTTATTGTATTATTGGTGTAGAAAACTATGGGAATCAAATGTTCCATGTGGCATACGCCGCATTTTCTACATGTGACATTTTCCAATGGCATTCCTTTGAATATTTCTTGATCGCAGCATCAACTGAATCAGTGGGTTACGTGTTGTACTTCAAAACTATTTGGAATAGCAGTAACATATTTTCTCAGCTCATTATCTGTATTTTTTGCATTTGGTTAAAGTTTGTCTGAAGTATTTTTATTGGGATGAAAAAGAAAAGTCAAATGTTTTCGTCAAAGTCTGGCTTTCGTTCATTGTGTTTCTAAAAATGTTGTGTAGGTTGTATACATATAAATATAAATTCTTCATCACCGGCATTGGTGAAATCTACGGAATTGTAATAATTTATTATTTTGTTGAACTAAGAAATCTACACCGAACCGAAGGTTTTTATTATTATTTTCCTTGGAAGCAATTGCAGTGCAATGCTGTTAATTTGATGCGAAGAAACCATTAAATTGTCGGCGTAACTAAGCATATGCCGTATTTGTCGTTTAAAATGTCGGAAAAGTCAGTTCTCACTATCAGAACTATTGGTTATTAAAAATTAGTTGCTGCCATACGATCTTTGTATCACAAACTAACATTTAAAAGATGTTAAAAATATACATTCGGAACAAGTAAGATTTTATTGAATATTTTCCCGTTGCTAAGAAAACCATAATCGAAGAAAATAACGACATGACGGATTGTTAAAATAATATAACATCTTTATATTTTATGAAAAAATAACTACAAAGGACTTATTGGCGGTCTGAGACCATGAATTAGTGTCCTTATAGTGAGACTTGAGAAATTACTACATTGGGTCTTGCCATAAGTTGCTTGAGTTCACATTTATATCGTCGTTGTAGACTACATTTCATTCATTTTGATATTTTTTTAAAGTGTCAACAAATTTCTGAAATATTAACGAAGTTCCTTTTCGGTTTAAATGAAGTTTACTTCGGTTGAAGTGAAGTTTGGGAGAAATAGTATGATCAATAAATTAAATGTTTCTATCCTGGCATTTTGATTTAACTAGTTCTTTTACTGCAGTAACCTTTATCTTCGCGAGCAGTGATTCCTGAAATAGTTATAGCATTCGTTCTGTTGCTCATTTTCAAAGCTAATGACAAAATATCATCGCTTATTTGCCCAGGAGTTCTTTCAGATGGTATATCGTTGGTACCGACATGTAAAATAACTTTATTCGGTTTTTCGTTCAACGAGGGAATTATACGATGATGCGTTGCATCCGTTTTTGCACCAGAGAATGATTTAACACTAACTTTTATTTTATCATTAAATTGATTCCCAAGCTTCCACCCTTTAACATCTTTTATGATGGAATCTCCCAATATATAAGTAACATGGCTTTCTTTATCAAGTTTATCGGTAGCCTTTTCAGTAGAAGTATCGAAATCATTATCACTTGCATTGTAATACCCTGCCAATTTTTGTAAACGTTTTTGGCGATGATCATTTAATTCGTCTCTTTCATTAACAAAATCTCTATGCTTTACTTCTCGAATTCCTTTTAATTGTTCAGCTAAAGACTGCCTATGTGCTTCACCAAATGTAGTATTAAAATCTACCAAATCAATGGTGTCGTGTTCGTGAAATAGCAGAGGAGGAGTGCACAACTGATCATTTCTAATTACGGATTTTTTAGTTTGCAGTTTATGCGAATTAGACGATTCTGGCTATGAAGGTAATTTATCGTTGCTATGCAACAGTGATTTTTGCAATAACAATTGTATAAAATTGTTCTTTTCCAAAAGTTCATTTTTGAGAAACGCAATTTGACCTTTCAATTCTTGAACATATGTGAAAGATCCATAAATGTAATGCATTGAACAGTTACCCACATTTTCATCCGATTTAAATTTACATACCTCTAACTTCACATAGTCTCTAAGTAAGTCTTTCAAATCACAATATAATTCTCTTTTCAGCCTTTCATATTTCAAGTTCTCGAACTTTTCCAATATAAATTGCTCAGATGTAGACAATTCTTCATTACAATGTCGAATAATTTCAATTTCTTCTTCAACGGGTAATGTGATCCCAGAAATTCTTGGAGTAGCCGATATGACATCCGTTTCTTCCGTTACTTTTGTTGCCGCCATGTTGTCCAGCGTAATACACGTCAGATCACCTGACTACGGCTTCTGTCTTTGACCTCAGCGCTAATGTTTTTTGGTTCAATTATGACGAATTACGAAGAGAAGGAAGATTATTTTTAGTCTCAATCAAGTTTTATTTTTATTAATTTGATTTTTGAATGAATTTACAAAATTTTATCTCAAGGTTTGATTCCCCTTTAACTGAGTGCTATAATCAAATATATACAAGATGCCCTGACAGGCATAAGGATTTCTGCGAAACCAGCTGAAGCATAAAAAATGAAAGACTAGTGACATTCTTCAAATTTGAAGATTGAATGACTTCTACAATACAACATCACATTTTTGATCACACACTCCCTAGGAATCCAAGAAAGCATAACTGATATATATATAGATCAAAAATAGATATATAAAAATAGAACTATAACAACTAATCCTGCTAGAAAGTTTGTCAACTTTTGTTCCCAGGGATGATTAAAAAGTGTAAATAGGACTAAACTAAAAACAACAGAAGCTTTCACAAAGAAAAGAAATACGAGTAAGGTGCGAATCGTAACCATGGATACACATTTTATATGACAGTTTTTTTTAAAAAAGAAACGATGTAAGAGCGAAAAGAAAAAAAAACACAAACTTTTTCGAAGAAAAAAATTAAGAAGTAAAAGCGAAAAACTCATCAGAAATACTTTGTTTAAAACTAACTACGTATATATCTACCTAGTCTAGCTACTAAGCATTTAAAAATATAGCTTTTAAAAAGTTTAACTATGAACGACTTCGATAAATTTTCCTAACTGCAAGAGAGCTTCGAACCACAAGATGTTACCAACAACGAACTTTTAAAGTCATAAGTTTGTTACAAGCGATGCTTCGAATTTGGTGGAACTGAAGTTCTCCATCGTATTTTTAGTGGGAGAAATGTCTGATTTTTCGTGAAAAAGTGGCAAAACACTAAAATACTTTATAAAGAATGTTTTGGTAGTTTTCATGTAAATGTACGCACGAAATTTCAAAAAACCGCTAGGTTTGGACAGCAGAAAAAAAAAAAAGAAAAGAAAAACAAAGCCGGTTTTAAACTATTTCTTGCTTTCGCAGAAATCCAATTATTTACTTATACCAATTCGCAATCGTGTGTAACACATTTAACTTACAGAGTGTTGTGTTTTTGTTCTTTTAATGGTCAAAATCTTCTTAATCGTGGTCATATAGCGGCGGTTCGACCACGCACGACACATTCACGATTAGAGCACGGGGAATCTAACGTCATTTTTTAAAGCCAATCAAAACGCAAGAAATTTTTTTTCGCCGTTTTGATCGGTTGCCGAAAATCAAAAATCGATGGCAACAGAATCCGTTATTAAATCCGTTAGTCTACAGACAGTTTAGCACAAAGCTGACAAAGGTGAATTTAGTTGAGCACGAAGCAAGACTGGGTGAATTTCTCATTACAAAAACCTTTAATCTTCGATCATTACTGGGCCAATATCAAGTCAGAAACAGTGTTGGCAAACAAGAAATCTGTTTTATTTTTTTCAGCACAAAATGCTGGCAAGATTGAAAGGAGAACATATTTCTGTGCATCATGTACAGTAGAAACTTACTGGAAAGTAAGGAAAGTTTGCAGAGGTATTTAGTACATGTTTGCAGTAGGAAAGTGTGCTGGAAAGTAAATACAGTATTAGTTATTTGTTTACAGAAATGAAATATAGAAAGTAAAGAGTTTAGAAGTGTTTAAAAATGGCTGCAGCAGAAGAGCAGAAGATGTTGTTTACTAACATGAAGATGATGTGAATTGATTATTAAAAGGTATATATAATCCTCTGTTGTGAATAAGCCAGAGGAGTTTTTCACTGAGTTTAAAAATGGTTCCACAGATGTCAATGTTCAATGTACTGTCATTACGATTTTGTTTTTCATTATTATTTTTAAGGCTAATGCTTTCTCAAGGTTTCTTTTAGTTTGTCTTGTTTTTCTTTCGATATCATCATTGTATGATTAGGTTTTTTTGTATACTTTTTGAATGTTTTCATTTGTTAAAAAATATTTGTGTTTTTAATTATTACTAGACGCCAAGGCGGCGGCGCTAATCGCCCATGTGCACCCGCTCTGTGTCACCCCGGAGACACCAGTAAACCTCCTTGAAAAACGGCTCGTACAACCTGTGTTCAGCCAGAGGCAAATTCGAAATCAAATATCAAATATCAGTTTAAACAATGGTTCCAGAAAAAAACAAATTTCATGATGTGTTACTTATTTATTTTTGGAAACAATCGTTGATCAGTACAACAATACACTCAAAACGCAGGGAGAAAAAACTTCAACTTTTTATTAGCTTTTGTTTTAAAAAGGTTTTGGGCTCTAACATGGGTACTATCAAACAGGGGGAAAATGGTTTCTCTTCTTAAAAAGATCACACGGGAGGAGAGAAAAAAGGCACGTGCTAAATTAAATGAATAAATAAAATAAAAAACGTTCGATCAGAACGCTTAACAATTAAAAGAAGAAATTAAATTATTAAAAGAAAAGCAAAAAAAAAAAACATTTTGTTTTATGATACTCTTTTTTTACCTATCGGTTTTTAAACATTTTGATTGCTCAAAAAAAAAGTTCACCCATCTCAGACAGTCACGCAAGAGTTAGTGGCAAACTGAACATGCTGCCACGTTCTGCCACTGCTGCTTTTTGTCCAAAATGTTTAATCAGTTAGTTTCTTTGTATTTAGTTGATGTACTGTTTTCAAAGCCAAGTCAACATGGAACATAAAACTAACAATAATGATAAAAACAAAACGTTATTCCTATTAGTTCATCATTCAAAAGAAGTCACGTTCGATTGGGGTTGCAATGTATTTGCTTCGAACTCACGTCGCAAACAAAAAAAGAAATAATTTCGCTCACAACTCAATCTACCATTTTGTGTGACTTACAAACAAACAAACAAACAGACAGACAGACAGACAGACAGACAGACAGACAGACAGAGAATCGGCTATTAATATATAGATTCATAACGTAAATGTGTTCTTGAAGTTTTTTTTAGTTTGTTTTGCTTTCTTTCAATATCGTCATAGTATGTTAAGGTTTTTTGTATGTCATTTGAATGTTTTCATATGTTAAAAAATCTTTAACTATACAAATTCTCTTATTAACTTTGTGTCTTCAATTATTAATTTTTAGTTTAGTATATCTTCTCGAAGTTCCTTTTTTATTGTTTGTTTGTTTGTTTGTTTGTTTGTTTGTCATAATACGATTAGGTATTTGAATCATTGTGCATTCGAAATCTTTTTTCTTTTATATAAGCAAAATAAAAAATACAATAACCATAAAGAAATGAAACTCATGTTTTAAATCATGATGTTGATGGTTGGTGAAGAACAGATTATCAATTTCAAAAATTCTGTCCAATGTAACGTCGACACGAAAGAAACACAGTTCGATTTGTTTTCAATTCACATTTTGTAATATTATTCAATGTTTGCTTTTGTGTTCTGTATTATGTATTGCTTTTTTTACACTAAAGTTACTTCTATTCTGTGTATATACGATATATACTTGTTGAATTGCCATTTGTTTCTGCATTAAGTTTTCTGCATGTAAAAACAGGATTTTGGTCTGAATTAGGGCATTTTAAGTATTGCAATGTTTGTTTCACGTCTCCAGGGTAAAAAATAAGTTTTCGAAACCTTTATTCGGTTCAGTTCTAGTGATACACATATGCATTTTACGCATTATTATAATAGTAGGATGTTGGATTCTTTGGTGTATAGGTTTGCATTAGAACGTAGAAGTTACATTGCATTTTCTGTGTATCAACAAAATACTTTTCGGTCAATAGTAGGGCATTTTAAGTGTTGCGATGTTTGTTTATAATTCGCGTCTCCAGGGTAAAAATTTTCATTATGATTAGGTAAATAGTTGGTAAATATTTAATTGACTAATTCTCTCTCTCGGTTCAACTCACATTGACTAAAACCGGTAAAAATTATTACCAGTATTCAATACTCTACAACATGGGCAATCTTACCATTGCCAATTCTTGTCTTTATTTTTTGTGAACTGGACGCATGCTGAACATGGGTGGCGAGCGACGTCTCCTGGGCGGCTAGTCTTATTATACTAATTCGCGTGTGTGCATCCCACTTTTAATTTAGAGAGTGTATTTTTTTTTGTTTTTTAATGGTCAAAATTTTCTTAATTGTGATCATATAGCGGCAGTTCGACCACGCAAGACACATTCACGATTAGTATAATAGCACCTGGAATTTGACGTCAGATGTTTTTATGATCACGGGGAACCTTGCATTGCATCCCCAATCGAACGCAACGTTTCTTGGGAAATATCTCGAGAACCAATAGGGATAACTGACGTTTTTTAGGGCCCGCAATACGGGTGATGGGGTGACGAAACATTTGGGTCTAAATTTTATTTGGTACTGCCGATATAACGTCATTAAAATCTTTGATAGATGATATCTCTGCAACGGTTGGTCGTAAAGAAACCATCCCAATACATTTTTTTGCTCAGTTTTTCAAGCTCCACAACATGGATACATTTTCCAGTCCCGATTCTTTTATTGAAATTTTTGTCACCGGGTTCGCACACGGGAACGCGTCGTATTTCGGCAGATTCTTTTTGAAATTAAAGTTGTAAATAACTTTTACGCGAGATACTAGTCTTATTATATTAATTCGCAATTGTGCATACCACTTTTATTTTAGGGAGTGACATATTTACTTTTTTTTCACGGTCAAAACCTTCTTATTTTTTCCATTTTCGTTGTAATTGTACGCAGAGGCGAGACCGTTTTCTTACGATGAGTATATGGGGAAATCCCGCCGCTGATCGTTTTCATTGGCTAATAAAGGAAAACTCTTCAAATGCGCTTTTTTGATTGGCTGAAAATTTCCAAAAATTTCGGTCGTTAATAATAGATTTCATTTCTTCGTTGTGAATTTGACGAAGAAACACAGGTTTGTATACATACGAATGTTTTATTATTATAAAACGTTTTACTATCGTGTTTATTGCTAAACTTTTACTGTTATAGCATTTTAGACTAATAAGAGAACAACGGGTAGCACGTGGAAGCGAGTTAGTTAGTTGTATTGATGCATTTTATGTTTGTTTATTTACGATGTAAAAGCACAGAAGAAATGCGAGTTGAGTATCCAGCACATTTTCAGGGTTTTACTTATTTCGTTTTAGTTATGAAATGGAATGAACAGAAGAAGTGCAGTGAAGTTTTTAAAAATTGGCTACAGAAAAAATGATGTTTATTTACACGGTAATCAATGGTTTTAATTTTAAGTTTGTTTTGAAAAGATATCTTACAAATGTGTGAGTGTATGAGTTAAAGTAATTCCATCGTTTAGGATGTAGAAGCTGAATAAAAACGAAGAGGAGATGGAGCAACCATAGTCAAAAGACTATGGAGCAACGAAGACGAGGTGGGGAGCGGAGTAAAAATTTGTTTTGGTAACGCGCGCCATTAGTTAGCAAAGAAGATTTGTTTATTTACAGATCAATTAAAAATGGTTCTCATGACTGTGGAAATGGAAACGTGTTATGTTGTCTTATCTCATCTCAACCATGTCTGCTTTTTTAAAATTTTCCTGTATATTTTATTGACGATGTTTGGTGCTTTCTTTCTCTTGCCTGTCTGTCATTTATGTCTTTTACTTTTGTTTGCTTCAATATGGTTGTTGCAGTAGTGTGGATTGTAGCTGTTCTTCACTGAAATCTTTTTCTTTTAGGTCAAAAAGTGTATATAAGCCATTAAATAAATGAAGCACATGGTTAAATTATGATGTTGTGAGGGTTAGTTAAGGGTTAGTTAGTTATGTATTTCAGAAATTCATTAATTATTGCTGTAAAATGTGATAAGACTGTGCTACTACAAATAAGAAGCATTGCATTGCTGGATGGATTCTGAAATTTTGTCATGATTACACATTATTTTGTGTTATGGTAGTTGTTTACGTACTATGCCTGGGTATATAAGTTTGGCATTATGTTTTTATCTGTTACTTCTTATCTTTTCGGTATTAAATTATGGCTAGGGCATTTCATTATTTCAATTATTTTTATTATTTTGATGTTTGGTTGTGTATCACACGTTAAAAGTCTTTATATAGTTTAGCTCCAGTGTTGAGTGTTAAACCCGTATTGACTCACAGTATTGGGTGATTTTATAGACTTTCCAATCTAAAGCTATACAAATTCTGTCATTGAACTTGTGTTTTTAATTAATTATTTTTAGGATAAATGCGTACATAAATTTACTTTTTGTTTTTTGTTTTGTTTTTTATTTCAACCATGTCATAGCATGATTACCTTTTTCTGCATTTTTATACAATTGAAATATTTTTTTTAGGTGAGATTAATAATAAAAAAGCATGTAAACCGTTTAAGAAATAAAACTCATGGTTTTTATCATGGTGTTGATGGTTTTGGGAAGAACAGACTATATATTATTTCAAAAATTCATAAATGGTTGCTGTGCAATGTGACTTTGACACAAAAGAAACAGTTGGAAGGTATCAATTCGTTTTCAATTAACATTTTGCAACATTTTGTTATTCAATGTTTTGTATGTCTGTGTAAATAGTCTGGTGCTATATATTGCTGTTTTTACACTAAAATTACTTCTCTTTTGTGTATAAATATATATTCTGAGCCATATTGCTATTTGTTCCCGTTTTAAATCTTCTGAATGTCAGAAATAAATTAAAAAAATAATAATGCCTGTAAAAGACTGCGACACAACGCAAGCGGAACATGCGTGGCGAGCGACATCGCATTGACGGCTAGTGTTATCATAATTACGTTAAATCCAAACAGTGTACAAATACCCAGCAAATCATTTGGAAGAATCTATATACGGATGTGCCGTTTTGCTTTTAGTTACTTTAAATTGGCACACGCAACCATGTAACAATAAGTTGTTGTACCAATGAACTTTAGTGAACTGGCATAATCAGATCCATTCGTTGACACAGGAGAACAACTAAGACCAGTGGCAACCTAACATTTTTGATCTGCTATTTGTGTTTTGAAGAACACTTATAAAGCATAGTGTATTCATTATAAGACTAGAGACATAGCATATTCTAACCTAAACCGTTTGATCAATGTATAAGTTTCTCGCGACAAAGATTCAAGTGTTGTTATAATGAATAAGAAAGACTATATAGAAAAACGTCAAGCACTGATTAACACCGGAATAGAGGACGGCATATGAACCCTGGATCCTGGACCATATTGAATGATCTTAAGCAGTTTCATAATTTTTTGCATTTGTAAGTTTGGGAAAACTCATTGATTTCTTAACGATCAATTAAGAAAAAGTTAACAAGCGTATCTTTATTGCTGTACATGTACATATATTTTACTTATTACTTATTATTCCATAATCCAATATGAACCATCGCGTATTAGTAATTGCCAACACAAATTGTCTGAGTTTTGTGCTGCCAAAACTACGAATTATTAATAAATGCATAAGATCGGCCCAGTTTGTCACCATATTACCCAATAAACCATAGTGGGTTAGCAACAGTCTATGATGCGGTAATTACATTCCGATTTTGGCCTAGTGCTCTCCTAAATTCTTCTACAAGTTCTGGCTGTGTAGCAAAGAATAAAAGTGGGTTGAGGGAAACGTAAATTAAAATCAGACTTCCAGTTGCGATCTTCACGCTTTCATTCCCAGTTAATGAGAAAACGAAAAGACATGAACACATCGTGGTGACAATTACCATTGTCAAATAACCCAAATTTAGCATTCCTTTGACCGTCTTTATACATTTTGTTCTTAAGTCCATTTGTTCTTTTTTCGACCCAAAAGCTCGATTTTGCGACACAATTTCTCTTTTGTGTCCTTCTGTAATCGTATGGATACGCCTTCCAATATAGGTGACTGTAGTTGTGTATAAGACGGCGTACACGAGCCACAATAAACCAACAAGTGTCTCGTACGTTCGTTCAACACCATTTTTTCCTAAGTAATGTACAATCAGCGTGAGGATAGCAGGTAACCATGGTAAAACAAAACTACACTGGAATCTTCTTTTCGTTATGATCATCCAATACCTCAATGGATATTCAATGCTGATCCATCTTTCAATTATAAGGACCAGTGTAGTAAAGATAGACGTTGTTGACAAAGTATGAATACAAGCTCTTGCAATTCGAAAATATTGTACAGTGTCAGCAAAAGTGAATACCATTCCACTGAAACTAGTTACAACATCTACTGCACATAAATATCCAATCCCGTACATTCTGTATGTGTGCAGTCTGTGTTTGAACCATATCAAAGAACCGATACAGAGATCCATTGCAATTGAAACTAAAAGCAACACAATAGCAAGATACACTTTAATTGGTTCTAACGAAATGGCTTTGCTCACGGCTTCGTCTGTTTTATTCATTGTATCTTCTTACTTGCTTTTCTTCACTTTTCGTCTTTACTTTTGTTCATAGAAAGTAATGATAGTTTTCTTATAGTGCTAATTCAAAATTTTATGCAAGTAAAGGCAGGATTTGTAAATAGCAATCCTGTTAAAAATCTTTTTATCAATAGCAACAATAACATACAGACTAGTATCCCGGGTAAAAATTTTTTACCGAACTTAACTTTCGAAAACATTAGGTCAAATCCACCATTCCCGTGTACGTACCCCGTGAAGAAAAAATAAATCTTAGAATCGCAACTCATCCCAGGTGGCGTCGCTCGCCAGCCATGTTCAGTATGCGTTGTGTCGCAGAATTTAACTCTTGCAAAAGTTTCTTTTCAGGCATTAATTTCTTAATTCATTTCTTACATTCAGAAAATTTAAAACAGAAACAAATAGCAACATGGCTCAGAATATATATATTCATACGCAGAAGAGAAGTAACTTTAATGTAAAAATATTTAAAACCATTTACCCAGACATAATACATAAGACATAATAAATATTACAAAATGTGAATTGAAAACAAATCGATACCTTCTAACTGTGTTTCTTTTGTGCGGAAGTTACATTGGACAGCAACTATTAATGAATTTTTGAAATGATATATATACAATCTGTTCTTCCCAAAACCATCAACATCATGATAAGAACCATGAGTTTCATTTCTTTAACGGTTTACGTGCTGTTTTATTATTATTAATCTTACCTAAAAAATATTTCAATTGTATAAAAATGCAGAAAAAGATAATCATACTATGAAATAGTTGAAATAAAAAACAAAACAAAAAACAAAAAGTAAATTCATGTACGCATTTATCCTAAAAATAATTAATTAAAAACACAAATTCAATGACAGAATTTGTAAAGCTTATAAAATGATAGATATAAATGACAGACAGGCACCAAAGAGACCAGAGAGACAAAGCACCAAACATCGTCAATAAAATATACAGTGAAATTTAATAAAAAGCAGACATGGTTGAGATGAGATAAGACAGCATGACACGTTCCCCATTTCCACAGTCATGAAAACCATTTTTAATTGATCTGTAAATAAAATCTTCTTTGCTAACTAATGGCGCGCGTTACCAAAACAAATTTTTACTGCGCTCCCCCTTCGTTGCTCCATAACGTTCGCTGTCATCCAGCTTTCAACCAAACGATTGAATTACGTTTGACTCTTACACTCTTTCACATTAATAATTCAAAACAAACTTAAAATTGAAATTAAAACCATTCGTTACCGTCGTGTAAATAAACATCTTTTTGTTCTAAACTTCTTCACTGCATTTTCTTCTGTATAGCGATATTGGATAGCTAAAACGTAAACAAACATTAAAATACATACATAACTTACTTACGAATAATAATAATAATACTTTCGTACAGACCTGTTCGTTCATTCTGCACAGCCAATTTTTAAAAACTTCACTGCACTTCCTCTGTATTCTCACCATACATTGTAAACAAACAACTAATCACTTACGCATGCAATTCCTGTTCTTTTAATAATCTAAAATACAATAATAGTTCAACAATAAACAGTTTAATAATCAGCATGTATACAAACCTGTGTTTCTTCGTCAAGCTCACAACAGAAGTTTCTTGCTCACGAAATGATCGTTGACAAATTTCGAACGAAGAAATTGCATTGCTCGCACTCCTCCAAAGACGTTTTTCGGCTGATTTCCACTGCGCAAACCAAAAATAACAAAACGGAGGAGCATTATACTAATCGCGGAAAATCAAAAAAGTGTCTGTCACTTCTACGTGGTTTTACGACGAAAAGGGAAAAAATAAGAAGGATTTGACCGTGAAAAAAAACCAAATATATCACTCTCTAAAATAAAAGTGTGACACACAATCGCGAATTAGTATAATAAGATTGTATATGTATATCTATCTGCTCACTTATGCTGATATATGCGAATTAATACGTAGCATTGAATTAAATAACGATTACAACGAATTTTACATATGTTAGGAGTGCGTTTACATGAGAGACGTACTGAATTCAAGCCGTTTTAAAATTTGAGTGCGAGTGGAAACGTTTTCCGTACATGATGGAATAAATTTAGAAAATTGTGCAATTTCATTGCATGTATCAGCAAAATTTAATTGTTATACGCATGCTTGTTGATACATTTTATAATATAAACAATGAAATGTGAAAACTTTTACAGCTTTCCAAACCGTATTGAAATTTCGATCGGTTAAAAATTTCAAAACTAGGAATAAAACAACATTCGAAAGTATGATATTTCTGCCCGTACTGAATCTCAAACCGATTTGAGTTCAGTACAGCTCTCATGTAAACGCATTCTAAATAAAAGCGTCAAATAAATAATTTCTTCCGAATACATGCTCGTGTATTGAAATAGACAGCCATACATGCAAGAAAAATAACTTTACCAAATCATACCAACCTGGATCAACAAAATAAATAAACAAAATGAGTTAATATGATAATAGACCAGCATTTATAAATCTTGCTGAGTCAGCAATTGGTACCGCTAAGAAACAATTCTTGGAAAAAATAAAAATCCAAGGAAATACGTTTCAACAATGGTAAGTTGGTTAACAAACATTGTGTTGGTTAACAAAAAAATAAACATTGACAAAAAATGTAATGTATGTTTCATCAAGTTTGACAGTGTACAGTTCTATTTGTCAATCAACAAACGTTTATTAGACTTAAGCGTCAATTCAATTGCTATTGCCATTTCAGCTAGGAAATGACAATAACTTTACTTTTTAACGGTACTAGTGTTTGGATAAAGAAAGGAGACAACCCCATATTTGTCGTAATGATGGAATGCTTTGACAGTGTCGAAATTTGCAAATATGTCGGCTTACAACTGATGCATAATCATTCGAATCTCGTAGATAGACCAAATAAGGTTTTATCGAGACGATCGTCTTTATGTCATTTATGATCGTCAGGGTATTTATATCTGAAGGCTTTAATACTTTAATTGACTTTAATTACTTAAATCAACCATTTTTATAGGTGTATTTGACTTAATCACAGGTTAATAGCCATTACAAGATTCTACATATAGGTTAATCTTAGCTACTGCATAAGAAACACCGTGAACATTTCAGGAACCTTACGCCTTAAAAAGCAACACGTCGTTTTCATTCTTATTAGCATTGATGTTTCTCTTTAAGAAATCGAGAATTTCTAGAAACATTTTCCCCTAAGGTTTCGTTTTAAAAAACACAAAAGTCAATACTATTCAGCATGGAAACGAGGCGCTGGTTGTTATGGCGCAACTTATGAAAAGCCCTATTGTGATGAATGTTGAAACATTCTCTGGAGATACATAGCGTATTTTGTCCAAGAGGAATTATCCCCTTATAAAAGATGGAATTTTACAACACAAAAAAGCTGCCTTCAAATTTTAAAGCAAATTCGAATTCACAAGTAGTAGTACCACGAATAGACCTTTCTCGAATTTTAGTTGAAACGCTAAACTGTGACTGAGTTTCACATCTAATTTCGTTTTTTATGCGATTCATTTTTCCACATTCGTCATTACTTTATAACTTTTCCATTTCCCACTCCAATAATCAAAAGCGAGGTTAAACACGACGATTCGGCTACAATGCATTGTCTAAACAGAAATTCCAGGTCTGGAAGGTCTATTCGGATATAATGTAAAGTCAATAAAAGATGCGATCTTAATATTATAAAAAGAAAAAAACATTCGAGAAAGGAAGGTAAGCAAACACAGTTAAGATCCTTTCGGGAAGTTAATAATTGATGGTCAAGGTCAGAGAGCGTATTAAAAAAGCGTACATCGTTCACGCGTCTTACAAAGCTACTATTCAAAAATATACACCGTGTCATTGTAGTTTGTAATGTAAACTGGGAAATGGAATAACGGCGATTGTATTTCACCCATTCCAATTACCATTGGATGTCTCCACTCCAAAAAAACACATGATCAAATTTGACTGAATCTCGAAAAGCGCATCTGAAACAAGTCTCCACTGGTAACAGCTGAGCGGATGTGTCAGGATTGATTAAAATGGAAGTAATTATTACTGAATAATTTGGCAAGGGTTGCCTTGGTATTCAATAACTAACTAAGTGTCGACTAAGACAAAAATAATAAACTAATAACTGTAACGGTTGCTTCATAATGTGTTCTTCAGAGAGCTTTTATGACATAGATAGCTCCATAGTTAGTTGTAGACGTACTCCTTCTCTTTGTCTTTTTTACTTCTATGACTAAACTGGCTCAATTTATACCATCTGTCTCTATTTCAACGGCATCTGTTATCAAGCTACAATAAAAAACAGGAATAACGCAAACAACTATTTCCTTATTTCGTTAACTATTTCTGACGTTTTGCTTTGAAACAGCTAATCCTTACAGATGCATATTTTTTGAAATGTTATACTGTTAATATATTCTATTTGAGTGTTTTCTTTTTATTCAGTTTTTTTTATTTGGATTTCGTTAGCTTTTAAAGTTAAAGTTAGCTTTTAAAAATAAATCCCATCCCATCTTTCATCGTATCTTCAACTGGTTCTTTAGGAACCTCGATCATAATACTGAAACGAAGCACACACTTTTTGCAGAAATAACCCTGTTCGAATGAATACTGTTTCTGACATCACACATGTTGGCTTGAAAAAAATACTGAGAATGCTGTGTCATTCAGCACCATTGTAGCTTGTAATGTGCTAGCTTTTAATTCTCAAATTCCATTTTTTAGTCTTTAGGACATCTATATTATAATGCAGTATTTAGAAGCCTTTCGTGTTCTTCTTTGTCCTACCACTCCTACCAGTCTTTACAGATTTTGTTTATTTTTTACATAAACGCATTTAGTAAACTCTTATTGATCATGATTTTCATATAATACTTTTATATGATAAAGTTCAAAATCTTAGGAAGGAAAAGGATCAAAAGGACCAAAGCATACTCAAAAAGAAGCCGACTGGTCGAAATTTCGTTTGTGTCGAAATTCACTAAAAGCTACGATAAAGAAAGCCAAATCTCCTTTTTATCAAAGAGCGTTATCCTCCACAAACATTAAAACATTTGGAAAACCGTCCATAGGATTTTAAAACAAGCAATAAGAGAATTGGTATAGACCCTGATGAACTGAATAATCATTATGTGACTACTTCTAACCGGCTTCTACAATCAAAGAATGACAACGTTGATGATATTATTAATTTTATCAATAGTACAATGTTACCTGAAAGCGAGCAACCATTTGAAATAAAACCTATCCTGTATGAAGATGTAGAAAACGAACTGAAAAACCTACGTCTCGATTGTTCAGCCGGTTGCGATCATATGTCTGTTTGCTTTATCAAACCAGTTATTCCATTCCTAATCTCTCCACTAACTTTTATTATTAACAACTGCATTCAAATGAATCACTATCCAGTCCAATGGAAGATTGGGAAAATTACTCCAATCCCGAAGACAGATGATGCGAAACTTGCAGATAAATTTAGACCAGTATCGGTCTTGCCAATCTTGTCAAAAGTATTTGAACGTTGAATCGCAAAACAGATTTGTTCATACATCGATAACATGTGTATATACAAATCAACAATATCCGGTTTCCGAGCATCACATTCAACGTGTACACTTCTATTAAAAATCCGCGATGACATCAAAACCGCATTGAAAAAAGGCGAAATCTCTTTAGCTATATTCAGTGACTATTCGAAAGCCTTTGATACTGTGTCCTATTCGACAATAATTCGCAAACTAAAGTGCATTGGATTTGGTAAAAATTCATTACTGCTTCTCACCAGCTATCTCACAAATCGTAAACAATTTGTACAGGTAGATGACAAAATGTCCTCTAAAGTGGAATGTCGATTCGGAGTCCCACAAGGTTCAGTGCTAGGACCTATTCTTTTTAATCTTTATGTTTCCGATTTACAAGATGTTGATTCCGGTGCCATTTACCAGTGTGCCGATGACACGAGCCAAATCGAACATTTTAGAATAAAGGACTTACAGCCATCAGTCAAAAAACTACAGAGACGTTTTGAAATTTTAAGAGCATGGTCTAAAGAATGTAATCTTCTATTCAACGCATCGAAAACGAAATCCATGCTTTTTGCAACTTCTCAACTTTACAAATGTCATAAATTAGATGCTCCTGATTTATACCAAATTGCAGTCAACACCTCAGTTTTAGAAAGAGTGCATCAGTGGAAACAATTAGGTGTGGTGCTTGATGAACACTTGAAATGGAATCATCAAATAAATAAAGTGTTACAGTCTTGTTGGGGAATTCTAAAGGTATTACGAAAGCTGAAACGATTCACGTCATTTCAAAATCGAAAAATGTTGGCACAGTCTCTTATTTTATCACGTCTTGATTACTGTAATCCTCTTTATACCAACATATCACAGAATGAGATAAATCGTATGCAGCGACTTCTAAAAACCACTGCGTCATTCGTAAATAATCGATTTTGTGCGACGTCTGATGTAATTAAATTGGGGTGGCTACCGGTGAAGGAACGTATTGAATACAGCACGTTAAAGTTAGCACATAAAGCGATTTATGAAGACAAGTTTCCCGATTATTTGAAAATGGAATGGGTACGAAAAAATCAATATAAAAAATTTTTAAATTTGGAAATGTGAAAGTACATTCTGTCAAAAGTTTCATAAGGAGATTTTGTTTTGTAAGGAGATCTCTGCGATTTTGAATTTCTATTATAGTTTTTAACTGAATAAGTCATTGTAGAAGTTTTCGAAAACTTTCTCGGGAAAAAATAATCATAATATTTGTTTTCTTATTGAGAAAACTAAAAAGTGGACAATTCTGGAATACCCCTTCCTTGTCAGCTCCTTGAATCCTTTAACTTATTTGGAAAATAGTACGGTACATCTTTTCTGGAATTTTTCCTCCAGAAATTTGACTATAATTTATGACAAAAAAAGTCAATTTTTGAAGTTTTAAAGAACCACAAAACAACAATACTGACCGAACAAGCTTAAAGATTATGTTGATTTGTGAGGCAAGACATATGTGCGTTTACCGTCATGCGCCATCTGGCTATTCTTATTGTTCATTTCAGTTTCCACAAGTTTTCAATCACAAAAGAAATTCAGAGCAGGAATTTCGTAAATCCGCATAAACTCCAACGACTGATAAGCTGCTATCATCCACACAATAGTTGCACAACACGTAAATGTTTTACTGCTAATGTATGCTACTTGAGTTTTGTTTCTTTTTTCTTTTTGAGGTCACAGTTTTAAAAGAGAAAACTTGGAAGTGAAATTTCGGCTTGCAAGGTCCCAGTTATTAATTCTCTAACTCTCTATGTTTTATGCATTATGACATCCATCCCAGTGGGCACACGTCGTCCTATGGACGTCCCAAGGACGGGAGATTTACGTCCCTTCGTCCCAGTCCACAGAGGACGTCCATAGGACGTCCAAATTTGGACCAAAAAAGGGACGGACGTCCGGTAGACGTCCCATGACGTCTCATTTGGACCTGCGTCAGATCGGCGTTTTTGTAAAAAAAAGCATGAAACGAGGCGCCAATAGCACGTACAAACATGGGGTTTGATAAGTCAAAATTGCGAATGGTTAAACCCAGTAATCGGCTCGAAAGTGTAAAACTTAATTTATTTCAAGTGAGAATTGATTAATTTTTTGTATGGAAAAGAGGATAATTGTTGAGTAGTACTAATATTCTAGTTGTAATTGTTAGTAAAGCAACTCTCACCCCCTGCGTAGGAAAAGTGGCTCGGACGAAAGAAATCGGGGATCTGCAACGGAGAGATCGCGGAGAAAATCTAAACTCTCACCTGCTTATTAATGCTCTGACTCTTTTATTATAATATTCTTATTATTAATTTGCTGCATGAAAACTGATGTTTGAATTCAATCTTTAGCTATATATATAAATTCTGTCATGAAGTTTGTGTTTTTGATTATTATTTTCAAGGTAAATGCGTTTTTTTGTTTTTTTTCCCCAAAATATTTATACAGGAAGTACACTTCAGTTATAATAACTGCTATCAATGTGTGTCCTGTTACAACACCAAAAAACAACAGCACATAAGATACGAAAGAGAGATACAGGTCAAATATTCTTGAATTTTATTTTGTTTTTTTTTTCTTTTATTGTTGGCATATGTCTTAGGTTTAAAGTCGTTTTTTTAGACGAACAAAATAAAAAAATATAATAACAATGAAGAAATGAAAGTCATGGTTTAAAATCATGATGTTGATGGCTGATGAACAACAAATTTATTCATTTCAACAATTCTACCCAACATAATACAGTGTCAGACCACGGCGGTTAATATTTTTCTATGATTAGTATAAGGGGAAAACATTGCATTGCATTTAATCGTTTCAAATGTTATGATTATTCGCGAGATCAAGAAACAATAGACAACAACGAAAGTATTGCGCGAAGATTTATTAATGTTTTTAGGGTAAGTACGCTTTAGAACTTTTTGTTTTTATGTTTTGTTTTTCTTATAGTATGAATAGGGTTTCTGCGTCATTACTTTTCCAATAATAGGCGATTGAAGAAATGAATCATGGCTTTTAATCATGACGTTCTGGGTTTGTAAAGAAAATCGCAATTGTTTACAATTCACATTTTGACACTTTTACGACTTTCGCGTTTGGCTTTTATTTACATTGGGGTATGGATTCCATGAACAGTTACAGCGATTTTAATCTTTTTGTTGTTTACCTGTACGCACAATTTATTTTTACTACTGCATATATCGTATCGTGAAAGATTTATTATGAATATTTTGATGTGTTTCAGATCTGATTTAAAAGTTTTTCTGTTCATAACTCCAGTGTTGAACTAAAAATGCTTTGGCTGGAATACCTGGAGATTTTTAATTAATAGGGTGAGAAGTGTTCTTTTTCCGTATTATGTATTGACGTTAAGTATATTCATCACAGGGAACCATTGCATTGCATCTGTAATCAATTTACCATTTTTGAGACGTCACTTTCAAAAAAACCCGTAAAATGTTTTTACACGGGATACCTAGTACCTACGTGTTTCTTCGTCAAAATAGCGACCGATAATGAAAATCCGTTATTAACGAACTAATTGTTTGGGAATCGTCAGCCAATCAAAATGGCGAAAAAAGGATTTCTTGCGTTTTGATTAGTTTAAAAAATTATAACGTTACGCTTAGATTACGTAACATTAAAAAAAGTGTTCTCGCTTCTACGTGGTTTTACGACAAAAAGGGAAAAAATAAGAAGGATTTGACCGTGAGAAAAAACCAAATATGTCACTCTCTAAAATAAAAGTGGGATGCACAACGCGAATTAGTATAACTAGCCGCCAAGGCGGCGTCGCTCGCTGCCCATGTCCACCTGCTCTGTATCACTGTATCAATAAACGTCAAATTTCCTTATAAACGGCTCGTATAACTTGTGCTCAACCAGAAGCAGATTCGAAGTCACAACCTCTGATAAAACCAATCTTTTATCAGTGTAACAATACACTCAAAACGTAGAGAGAGAAAACTTCAACTTTTTATTAACTTTTGTTTTAAAAAAAGTTACGTGCTCTAACATGGGTGCTATCAAACGTAACGGGAAATGGTTTCTCTTCTTAAAAAGTTCACACGGAGGAGAGAAAAAAGGCACGTGCTAAATGAATAACTAGAATAAAAAAACGTTCGATCAGAACGCTTAACAATTAAAAGAAGAAATTAATTTATTAAAAGAAAAGCAAAAGAAAAAAGATTTTGTTTTGATATGATACTCTTATTTTACCTATCGGCTTTTAAACATTTTGATTGCTCAAAAAAAAGTTCACCCGTCTCAGACAGTCAGGTAAGAGTTAGTGGCAAACCGAACATATGCTGCCACGTTCTGCTACTGCTGCTTTTTGTCCAAAATGTTTAATCAGTTAGTTTCTTTGTATTTAGTTGATGTACTGTTTTCAAAGCCAAGTCAACGTGGAATATAAAACTAACAATAATGATAAAAACAAAACGTTATTCCTATTAGTTCATCAGCCAAAAAAAGTCACGTTCGATTAGGGTTGCAATGTATTTGCTTCGAACTCACATCGCACACACAAAAAAATAATTTCGCTCACAACTTAATCTACCATTTTGCCTGACTTACAAACAAACGAACAAACAAACAAACAAACAGACGGAGAATCGGCTATTAATATATAGACTAGCCGCCAAGGCGGCGTCGCTCGCCGCCCATATCCACCTGCTCTGTATCACTCTATCAATAAACGTCAAATTTCCTTATAAACGGCTCGTACAACTTGTGCTCAACCAGAAGCAGATTCGAAGTCACAACCTCTGGTAAAACCAATCTTTTATCAGTGTAACAATACACTCAAAACGTAGAGAGAGAAAACTTCAACTTTTTATTAGCTTTTGTTTTAAAAAAGTTACGCGCTCTAACATGGGTGCTATCAAACAGGGGGAAAATGGTTTCTCTTCTTAAAACTTTCACACGGAGGAGAGAAAAAAGGCACGTGCTAAATGAATAAATAGAATAAAAAAAAGTTCGATTAGAACGCTTAACAATTAAAAGAAGAAATTAATTTATCAAAAGAAAAGCAAAAAAAAAAACATTTTGTTTTGATATGATACTCTTTTTTTACCTATCGGTTTTTAAACATTTTGATTGCTCAAAAAAAAAGTTCACCCGTCTCAGACAGTCAAGCAAGAGTTAGTGGCAAACCGAACATATGCTGCCACGTTCTGCCACTGCTGCTTTTTGTCCAAAATTTTTAATCAGTTAGTTTCTTTGTATTTAGTTGATGTACTGTTTTCAAAGCCAAGTCAACGTGGAATATAAAACTAACAATAATGATAAAAACAAAACGTTATTCCTATTAGTTCATCAGCCAAAAAAGGTCACGTTTGATTGGGGTTGCAATGTATTTGCTTCGAACTCACGTCACACACAAAAAAATAAATAATTTCGCTCACAACTCAATCTACCATTTTGCGTGACTTACAAACAAACAAACAAACAAACAAACAGACAGACAGAGAATCGGCTATTAATATATAGACTAGCCGCCAAGGCGGCGTCGCTCGCCGCCGATGTTCACATGCTCTGTATCACTGTATCAATAAACGTCAAATTTCCTTATAAACGGCTCGTACAACTTGTGTTCAACCAGAAGCATATTCGAAGTCACAACCTCTGATAAAACCAATCTTTTATCAGTGTAACAATACACTCAAAATGTAGAGAGAGAAAACTTCAACTTTTTATTAGCTTTTGTTTTAAAAAAGTTACCCACTCTAACATGGGTGCTATCAAACGTAAGGAAGAAATAGTTTCTCTTCTTAAAAACATCACTACGAAGGAGAGAAAAAAGGCACGTGCTAATTGAATAAATAGAATAAAAAACGTTCGATCAGAACGCTTAACAATTAAAAGAAGAAATTAATTTGTTAAAAGAAAAGCAAAAAAAAAAAAAAAAACACATTTTGTTTTGATATAATACTCTTTTTTTACCTATCGGTTTTTAAACATTTTGATTGCTCAAAAAAAAAGTTCACCCGTCTCAGACAGTCAGGCAAGAGATAGTGGCAAATCGCACATGCTGCCACGTTCTGCCACTGCTGCTTTTTGTCCAAAATGTTTAATCAGTTAGTTTCTTTGTATTCAGTTGATGTACTGTTTTCAAAGCCAAGTCAACGTGGAATATAAAACTAACAATAATGATAAAAACAAAACGTTATTCCTATTAGTTCATCAGCCAAAAAAAGTCACGTTCGATTGGGGTTGCAATGTATTTGCTTCGAACTCACACGTCGCACAAAATAAAATAAAATAATCACTCTCACAACTCAATCTACCATTTTGCGTGACAGACAGACAAACAAACTGAGAATCGGCTATTAATATATAGACTAGCCGCCAAGGCGGCGTCGCTCGCTGCCGATGTTCACCTGCTCTGTATCACTGTATCAATAAACGTCAAATTTCCTTATAAACGGCTCGTACAACTTGTGTTCAACCAGAAGCATATTCAAAGTCACAACCTCTGATAAAACCAATCTTTTATCAGTGTAACAATACACTCAAAATGTAGAAAGAGAAAACTTCAACTTTTTATTAGCTTTTGTTTTAAAAAAGTTACGCACTCTAACATGGGTGCTATCAAACGTAAGGGGAAATAGTTTCTCTTCTTAAAAACATCACGACGGAGGAGAGAAAAAAGGCACGTGCTAAATGAATAAATAGAATAAAAAACGTTCGATCAGAACGCTTAACAATTAAAAGAAGAAATTAATTTGTTAAAAGAAAAAAAAAAATTTGTTTTGATATTTTACTCTTTTTTTACCTATTGGTTTTTAAACATTTTGATTGCTCAAAAAAAAAGTTCACCCGTCTCAGACAGTCAGGCAAGAGTTAGGCAAACCGAACATATGCTGCCACGTTCTGCCACTGCTGCTTTTTGTCCAAAATGTTTAATCAGTTAGTTTCTTTATATTTAGTTGATGTACTGTTTTCAAAGCCAAGTTAACGTGGAATATAAAACTAACAATAATGATAAAAACAAAACGTTATTCCTATTAGTTCATCAGCCAAAAAAAGTCACGTTCGATTGGGGTTGCAATGTATTTGCTTCGAACTCACGTCGCACACAAAAAAAGAAATAATTTCGCTCACAACTCAATCTACCATTTTGCGTGACAGACAAACAAACAGACAGACAGACAGACAGACAGAGAATCGGCTATTAATATATAGATAAGAGTGGCCGCCCAGGCGGCGTCGCTCGCCACCCATGTTTAGTATGCGTTGTGTCGCAGAATTCTTTAACTCGTGTAAACAATTTTTAATGGTTTTAATCAAATGTGAGCTGAATCGTAGAAAAGCTTAATGAAATAAATTTCTCCTGGAAAGAACCAAAGATCAAAATAATTAAAAAGTGATAACATCGAAATACTTAACATTTGCTCCTGGGATAATGTTTAACCCTTGGAGACATTAAACACAACCAAACATCAAAATGATAAAGAATTTGAATCAT
Organism: Turritopsis dohrnii; assembly: GCA_027922465.2. NCBI lineage: Eukaryota > Metazoa > Cnidaria > Hydrozoa > Anthoathecata > Oceaniidae > Turritopsis > Turritopsis dohrnii. The sequence continues at coordinate 267,864 of BQMF02000113.1, read as the reverse complement.
AGAAACGCTTAAAATAACCTATTTAGCGAAATCATGTTTTTACATGCAGAAGATTTAACACAAACAAATAGCAATAACAGAATATATATATTTATACGCAAAAGAGAAGTTGCAATCTTTAAAACAGATCTGTTTACCCAGACATACAAAGCAAACATTGAATGAAATAACAAAATATTAAATAAAAACAAATTGATACCTTCCAACTGTTTCGCTTGTTTCTTTATAATACGCACTTATAACTTACCTTTGATTTTATTTTAATTTTTTTAGAAGGATGTCAGAGAAGCATACCATGAAGGAGTTGCAAAGGGTAAAAATGAATGGATCTTAACTTCCAAGTATGTTTGAAAAATGACTTCTCAATTTTATTCTTTAAAGACCATCTTATAAGCTTGTATGTACCATATTGATATGTATCATTTTATTTCCTTTTAGTCCTTTCCCAGTGGGCACAAGGACGTCCACACAACGTCCAATTAACGTCTTTTTAAGTCCTTCGGACGTCCATTTTGGACGACTAATAGACGTCCAAAACACGTACCAAATGAAACGCTTTTCGTCCATGTCTGGAGAGGACGTCGTATGGACGTCGTTTTTCCACAAGATAGAACGTCGAGAGGACGTCTATCAACTTCTCAGAAGCTTTGATTGGGACAGGAAAAATCTCTTCGCTATCGTAAAGGAAGACTTTTTTTAGAAAGAATTATGTCCACAGTACGTTGAGAGGATAAGGAATATGAGAAATTTTCTACAAACGAAAAATCGATAATAACAAAAAGAAACGTTTCAACAAAATCTGTATAAGGATAGGAATAGAAAGAAAAAGCATGTCCTTTCCATATTTTTACAATGTATTGGCAGTTAATAATTCGTGAAAATTTACATCATTTTCTTTTTCTTCATTTTCATTTTCTTCTTCATCTTCTACATGTGTTTTTTTACTACCCTTGGCCCTTTTCAAAAGGTCACTAATCAGTGTATCTATATCAGCTTTCCGATATTGCTCAGTCAATGCGCCTGGAATAAAAAACAAGGTTACATCTTTAATTAGTCCGAAGCACTTAAAAAGTGACAACCCAACAAGATGCCTGGACTATTGAAGCTACGCCGGAAATCCGACAAAGTGCAGGAAATGCTTTAAAAAAGGGAAAACCGGGTAAACAAAATAGAAAATAAATTAGCTTACCAATTACACATTTATAATGGTGTGTCTTTGCAAAAGCTTTTTTCCCCCTCAACCCGTCTTTACTAAACGACTCTTGCAATTTTCTGGTCATTAAGCCATCCAAAGCAAGTCGCACAGACGTCCGCACATCTTTTACACCAATCTTTTGTATTTGATGGATCTGGAAAAGTAGGATTACTTTAATTATGATTTATGAACAAGATTGGGTTTAATATACATACTTAAAAGGAAGGAATTGTTTGTAGACGAGGAGGAAAGATTTTGCCAACCGCGAAAGTTTATTTCTACTTTTTATCTGATTCGTAATACAGTAGAATCCCGTTAACTCGTACTTTCAAGGGGAACGGAAAAAGTGTCCGACTTAGCGAATGTCCTAATTAAGCGGAGCTCTCGATAAGTCCAAGTAATCCAAGGGGAATGGAAAATCAGTCCGACTTAGCGAAAGTCTGACTTAACCAGGGTACGAGTTAACGGGATTCTACTGTAGGAATGAAAAATGAGCCCAGTGTAGCTTGTTAACGATACTTGTAAAAAGCTTCTAATTGATTTGACTCGAAACAAATTGCTAGGTGCTTATAGAAATTTAGTGAACATACCAAACTAATACGATGGGTTTTGATCTTTAACACTTCTTCCTTCTCATTGAACTGTTCCACTGTTTCCAGTGGAATTAAAGATTCCACGTCCTTTGCCTTTGCCTCCTCGGTAAGATCTCTGTTAATCTTTAATTGTTCTTCTAGACGGCATTGTTGCTCTTTAATTTTCCTTAGTTCCATTAAGACAACGTATTGGAATTCTGGAAAATAGAAGGTTTGATTTATACTTAATCAAGGAGTGTGATCTATGAAAGCTCTAATTGTGAAATACCAAAAGAAATTCTAAATTGGAACATAGCTGGATTTCCACTTTTGATACGATACGATAATTCAGTTCAACTTTTCACGTATCGTAACGAAGCGTGACAAGATTAATTTATCTGTCCAATCAGATGACATACGATGTCCGCGATATCAAAATAAGTGAGTAGAAATCTGGCTTAAGATAGATGATGAGAAAAATATTTTGTATTGAGAACTCAGATTTGGCGACACAATAACGGTAAATGAAAACAATGAACTTACGTTTATTGGACATTTCTTTAAAGGCCGTTCCCCCATCTGCGTAGTTCCTTGTTGCATTTTTATCTGAAAAGTTAGAATTGATTCTGGCATGGTTACAAAATTTTAACACTTTTAGTGTTGATAGTGTTTCATAGCTTGAAAGTTTACAGTGACACTCACTCACATTTTTATTTAATCATTCTTTGTATATTATTATGTATACTAATGGTAAAATGATAACAAAAAACTCGCAATACCGATTTCACATACACACAATTTAGAAACAAATCAAACATACGCACAATTTTGTCTTGAACCAAAATTCGCGCCACCAGGGAGAGATGTTTGGTGAGGTGCGGGTGTTCTTTTGAAGAAAGAAATTTGTTCTAAATATAAAGTGTAATTACACAAACACACACTCATAGGTACTACTGTTGCTTGTATCCACTTATTTGAAACGTTTAGAGTACTGAATGGTGCTTAAATACATGTGAGGAAAACTTGGTACTGGAAGAAACTTTCATAGATCTTTTGAAACCTGCACAAACCCTTAACACTGTCTGCAAACACTGTCTTCCTTCACAAGGTAGTGTAATGCTTTCTACTCAAGACTGTGAAGATCATGGTTCAGATTAAAGCTGGTGTCCAGTAAAAAAGAATAATTACGCGAGTTATCTTGATTGTCGCTATCCTCAACCGCTGAATCATCATCTTGTACAGGACGAAGTCTTTTCAATGATTTCTTCACGACAGGGCTGTGTACTTCAGGCAATGGTGGAGGGTCCCGTTGACTTGATTGGTCTTCTGCAGCTTAAATAGAACTTTAACTATAATCCTCAGAAATTTATATTAATTCATGATGCACTCTTAAAAACATACCAGACTCCTCTTCTGTGGTTGAAAAATTTATCATCTGTTCTGCTTCATCTTTGGATCCAATTTCCAGGAGAGTCTCCAACAACTCATATTGTCGCCAATCATCAGACGGGGTTGACCAGCGAGATAAATAGTAAGCTACTGGCTTTGAACCTTTAGGAGGATAGTAAACAGTTGCATTAATTTTATCAACCCAATGATACGGGACAACACATTTAGTTGGACCACGCTTGTCCGATACAACTTGGGCAGACCATTTCCTAGAAGAAGTATTTGAAAGTAAGATTTTATCTGCTATAGTGGAGGGGATGACAGTCAGGAGTAGACACTGAGATTTTTACAGTGATATTTCAGTATTACCAACAGAAAAATCAAAAGAATTATTGACGTTGTTCTAACTAATTCTCCTGAAACAATGAGAAAGTATGGCACAATTCTTTATTGGCATAACAAGGAAAAACAACAATTCCAAAGTATTCTCCAATTGTAATTTAATCACGGAACTTTAAAAATTACGTCGCTTATGAAATAAGTAATTGGCAAGCCTAAATAAATGGTCACAACTCAAACATATGCTAGAAACTCGTTAAAGACACACATGTATGCACATGGGCCAACCAGGAACCATAAAAAAGAAAACAAACAAAAAACATAAAAAACAAAAAAAACAACAACAACAAAAAACAAAAAGCTAATGAGGAACTGTGACAGGCTTCCACATAGATTAAGAAAATCGAAAAACACTGATGGGAACATAACGAATAGAAAAATCATGCAACAACAACAAAAACAATTATTAAACATCAAAAGAAGAGCCATACAGAGTATAAGCCCATCTTACACTCAATGTCGGAACAACTGGGAGAACTACAAAAAAAATTTGAAAAATCCTACAAATAACAGTTTGAGCAAAATCAAAGTATCATAAGGAACTACTATTATGAGAATATTTCAAACTGAGACATTTTGGAATCATATTAAAGCACTTTTCCAACCAAATCTATCAATGTCTAATGAGTTTCATTATTGATAATCATCAAAGAAATAATGAAAGAGAAGCAAACTCAATGGAACTAAGAGACTTTGTCTGATCAATAATGAAAATACTTCTGATCAATGCAGCACATCAATTTAGGTTTTATGTTTAAGTTCTCAAAGTCACACAAACGCTGAAAGAGGATAACATCAAAAAGTCTGCAAAAAGTTACCCTTGAAATTTGAATAATCCTAAATAATTTCAATTATATATATGTAACAATGGCATAATTACTTTAGCATTGTTTTTATATTGTAAAACAACACATTTTTTCAACAAGTCCTTTGATTTTTTTATGCAAATAGTAGGTTTAAGATTACTTGGCAAGAGGTAAATTTCTAACTCTTTAGAGTCCATAAAGTCATCAAAGTATCTATTTAATCTAGACTTGAGAAAATATTCACATTGCATGACACTTTCCGGACCAATTCGCTTGACAAAAGCAACACCTTTCTGAGTTAGGAAGCATGAATTTTTTTTGGTATCTATCTTCAGTTGCTGACTTGCTTTGACATAATAGTCACCATTTAATTCCTCTGTCCGCTTAACAATTTGAACTAGAGGATTTTGTTTTCCTCTCACTAAACTTTTGATCATCTGGAGGTGGTTCTCAAACTGGAAACAAGAAACATCGTTTAATGACACTCCAAAATGAACAGCGTCATCTACCTGATGCATTAAGCCATGAACATTGTATACACAAAATGTTTGACCATAATGACATCTTGCATTATGCACAAAATAATGCAACAAATTCTTTGCACCATCCAAAAAGCTATTTCTAACATCATGATCATCTTCTAACAATATTCTCATAGCCAAAGATAGGCTCAAAAAGTGCTTCCATGCACTATGAGATAAAACTCCACGCAAAACTACAGGCCCAGTATATAACAGAAAAGATCTGAATTCAGTAGCCTTCCATCGATCCAAATCAACCAATGATCGAGGTTGACGTGCAAATTCAGAGGGAAGCTTGACTCTTTCTAACTGTGATGAAATTTCTGCAATTTGAGCAGATGAGAGTTTTCCCATATGGATTCCCTTCACACCTTTCAGATAGTGTAGAAAACGCCTCGTAACACCTAAGCATACTAGATGCATATAGTCTAGAGGGAAATCTTTTACCATGTCAATAGGCAAAGGGAGAAGTGGTGACTCATCAATTTGATGTTTTTTCCCATCTAAGTCCACCATATATTCATTTCTTCGAAAAGATTCATTACTTCTATACGTTATATTATTTTCCAATACATCAAAGACAATCCTTCTACTTACACTTGAACCTTTCACAGTGCAACGTTCACAAGAATAGTATCCAGAGTGTTGAACAATACCTTTAACAGCTGCCCTTGCAGGCGCATCACATGAAAGACAGAAAATCTCAACTTTTTTGACTTTATCATTTACAGTAGTTCCATTAGAAAGAAGTAAGTTCAGTTCAAGAACAAAGTCAGCTAAAAATAATTTGAAATCAGGTTTTCTTTTCCCACAATAATATGCAACAGCGATTGGTTGAAAGCGACCAAATTGAATTAAAATAGGCCAAAGATCATGAGAACTGGACTTAAAAAGAGGAAGACCATCAATATTGATTTTAAGACTTATTGTGTTGTCCTCATGATCACAATAGTCCAACAATTTCTTGACACATTTTTCAATGCCGATGTAGACATAGTTGCCATCTCCCATCTCTCTAACGTTGACATTTCTTGATGTATTGAGTAGGGTCCTAGCATCCTTTGGAACTTCAAAGCCCAAATTAATAAAAATACTGAGAATATCATTTGTACACTGGCGAGTACAATTATGTTTAAGGGACCAATCTTTTAACTTTTCACAAAGACTGTCACTTTCATGGATAGACAAGTCACTAGTATTCAATTCATTTTCAATTCTCAGCTCATTTTCAATTCCTAGCAAGTCTGACTCATTTGAATGGCTCAAGTTAAACGATTCACTATCTATATCATCTAGACTATTGACCTCAGAGCTATAATGAGGATTGTCAACAAAATCATCAAAACCAATCTCACTGTCATCAATATAGTTATCATCTTGAACTTGGTTGTTAACTAAATCCTCACGAGCCAAACAAGAAACATCTTTCCTACGTTGTCTCCAATTTCTTAACCTGTCAATGTAAAAATATTTAACTCAAAACAGAATCTGAAGACAGACAGACACAAAGAATGAGAATTAAATGAATGTAAATAAAAAACTTGGAAAGAATTAAAGGAGGTAAGTAGCCTAAAGGCAGGTTTCCACTTAAGCAAAATTAGTCGCTTAATTGGACTGTGCTGCCCGTGTGACCAACGAACAAAGTGGAAATTAAAAAAGTGGTACAAAATGAAAATGAATGTATCACAAAGGTATTGCTCTATTAGTAAGACAGTTAAAGGAAAACGAAAAAAATAAAGGTAAAATAAAAATTAAAAGTTACACAAAAGTAGAATACAATTTGCTTACAAAAAGAACCATCAAAGTTATTTATGCACAATTACTTTTTAATTTTGACATTTACTAGTAAATTTTACAACTGTTGTAGAACTATTACTCAAATCCTATTGTTCTATATAACATCTATACTTGAAAAACTAAGAGTTATCTACCTTTCTTTTGAAGCCATAGTGTATATATACTCTATAAACTAGACTTGACCAAACTTGTGAATCTAGAAAAGAGAGTATAAAGACCAGGTAGGCATTAGTAGTCCATTGGTGCATTTTTGTCGAGGAATTTTTCTATTTTTGTCCTTCCTAGCCATGAGACCCATCTACTGTTAATTGTGGCTATCTTTCCTAAAAATTTCTGGTGCTATTTCCTAATCCTATATATAACCATGACTAAGCAGCTGCCACACTCTGTCATCTTTTTCGTTACTGTAAAAAACTTAATAGAAATGCAGACTCTGACCAAACATATGTAAAAAGAGACTTTAACTAAAAGCACATCATAATGCTATGATCAAACATAATTATATAGAATAATTTACTTACATCCGATGGTGTATGCGATCTTCCTTCCAATCTTTTCTTGTGATTTGATTTTTTTATGTTAAATGAAAAAACAAAACGGGGGTTTGTTCTTAAAATTGTTCTACTTATCAGAACAGTTTTCAGAAGTTAATTAACTTGATTTAAAAATATATATGTATAAACAAAACCATTTTTGAAATTTTTTTACCTTAAAAAAAAGTATCTCGTTAAAAAGCAAGCTATATTATCAATCTCGGGATATTGACCCCCGGATTGTAATTTTGTTTTCGCGCCAAATCGGATGCGCGCGCACCTCTTCCTCTTGTCAGGCGGGACACACTTGCACGCACGCACGCACTAGCGACAGGCGAAATCTGCGTTATCAAGAACTAGATACCAGCTTTTTCTAACAGTGTCGTTAAGTACAACGATTCGATTATAGACGTCAAACGGACGTCTACTGATAGACTTGGACTGCATGAGACGTCCATTGGACGTCTTATAGCGTACGTGGACGTTAGGACGAATTTAGTACGTTGTACGGACGTCCGATGGACGACCTGTGCCCACTGGGTTTGCAAAGAAAAACAAAAATTTGTCAAATTACATTTTAACATCTGTTAAAAGCTTAACTAAGGAAAATATGTTGAAGATTGACGAAATCAGAAGTATGTACATTATTTTCTATTCTTCCTAGTATATATTTTAGTAAAATGTAAAAGTCATATTGTCAGTATGTGTTGTAAGTATTGTAAGAAAAACAAAAAGCTATTATTCACACCATTTCTATTTATTAAAAATCCTTGTCAAGTGTTTTTTTATATATATTTATATAATTACAAGAACAAAACGTTCCATGAAAAGTTCTTTTACTCTTTCCAAGATAACAGTTTGATAAAGTTTGTGAAATGGTATAGTTATTTGAATGGAAACTAGCCCCACTGTATGAGTTTCAAGCTTTGTAATGATTTTCCAGGTGCAATTCATGAAGGAAATGAAGATGCAAAAGGAAAGAAATCCGAATTTTGCAGTCATGAGTGCTGCTAAATCGAGAAAAGAGCATGTGAGTAAATTTTAAGTTTTAAGTTAAGTTATCACTTACAAAATGATCTTCCATGAACTAAGAATGATCTACTTTTTTTCTTAGAAAGCACACAGGAGAATAAAAACAATTCAAAATTTATCAACTGCTGAAATGGATCAGCAATCAAAGGTGTATTAGCAACATTGCATGATTCCTGAACTGATGGGACAGGAATTTTAGAATCTTAAATTTAATTATCTATGCCTGATACAAGTCCACGTGTTGCTCCCATGAGACGTCATCTAGACATTTTGGACCTCTATGGGACATCCTGAGGACGTCTTTTTGCCCACTGGGATAGTGCAATAAATTATTTTACAATTTTTCGTCCCTCTCTTTGTACTAATTTACATAGCCATGAATGCCTTCGTGCATTGCGTAGACTTATTTGCTAAAATAGAGAATTTTCATGACAACTGTCTAGAAATCATTTCCAGACCAGAATTGGAATATTCGGTTAATTTGGACCAAATTTATTAGCAGTTTGATAAATATATAATGCGATGATTCGACAGTCCTTGGAAGTACTGTACGAAACAAACCTTCCACAATGGAAAGCCTCTAAAATTTAAATGAAGCGAATTAAGTAATTCAGGCGGATGCGTGAAAGAGAGGCTGGGAACAACTTGTTAATGCTTGTCAAAACAATGTCAATGTCAATGGGGAACAACAGGAAGAAGATTAGCAACCTGTTTAAAAATCAAAAACGTATTTAAGTGTCAAAAGAGATTTGAAATTTCTCACACTGTAAATTACTTACTTTCCAAGTGCTTTAAATTGAACCAATCAATTAATCCAATTAATGTGAAAGGCGCTTGGGTATTTAGAAATAAGTTAAACGCAAACTACAACTCGAACGAAGTTATTGATTTTGAGGTCTGTTACAGAGACAGTTATGTTTGTAATTCTATTGAAAACTCGATTACAAAGAATTCAGACAGTGTTCAAATTCCCACGGATGTACTGTTTTGGTTTTAGCTACTTTAACGTGACAGACACAACCGTGGTACTTACGTACGTACCAATAAGAAGGTGTGCCGATGAAGTTTAGTTAACTGGCATAATAAGATCCAATCATTGATGCAGAAGAACAATTATGACCAACGGCAACATAACATTCTAATATGCCAGTGTGTTTTAAAGAACACTTATAAAGCACTTATACATGTAGCTATGTTCGTCTTTAAGTATCACTCTCTTAATGTTTAATGAATCAAAAATGTTTTCGACTTCCATGCGTTTAAGGATGTTTGATTATGGTTTGCTGTCTCTTTTGGTGCTTGTTATTGTTATCACATTTGCTCTTATACGTCATTTTTGTAAATCTCTCATTAAGTCTGTTAGTGGAGTAAAAGCATTTTAGTGTCTTCTGCTACCACTAGTTATGAACTAGTTTGTGGAATGCTTACATTTTTAAAATGCGGTCAAAATTTTGCAAAGGTTTTTAATGGTAAAAAATGGTAAATTTAAATCGTAGATTGAGTTGTGAGCGAAATTATTTCTTTTTTTGTGTGCGACGTGATTTCGAAACAAATACATTGCAACCCCAATCAAACGTGACTTTTATTTGCTGGTGAACCAATAGAGATAACGTTTTGTTTTTATTATTATCGTTAGTTTTATATTCCAAGGACCACCGTTGACTTATATCAACTAAACATCAACTAAATACAAAAAAACTAACTGATTAAACATCTTGGACAAAAAGCAGCAGTGGCAGAACGTGGCAGCATGTAAGGTTTGCCAGTGTATCCTAACGCTTGTCTGACTGTCTGAGACGGGTTAAGTTTTTTTCGAGCAATCAAAATGTTTAAAAACCGATACATAAAGAAATATTATAAGAATATTATAACACAAAAAAGCTGCCTTCAGATAGAAGTCTTGTTTACTGAGCGACCTTTACTGAGCCACCTTTACTGTATTTGTGTTACTCTCTTCACCGCAACCTCTTTGAAATGAAGATGAAAAGACCTTTTTTATTTGTTTCCACCATTGTGACAACGCTAGCAGTGACCAGAAAAAGCATCAAAGCAATTTATATGTTTCAAAGGAATCACGAATTCGGATATAATGTAAAGTGTACAAAAGATGCATTTATTCTGTAATAGAAACAAATGAAAGACATTATTTTTATTCAAGAAGGAAGGCAAACAATCACTATAAAGCGAATTAAACAGTCCAATAATTGGTGGTCAGGGTCAGCGAACGCTTTTGGAAAAGGTACATCGGTCATGCCTCTTACAAAGTTTCTATTAAAAAAAATAAACCACCTCACCGTAATTTGTAACGTTAACTGGGAAATGGAAAAATGCTGACTTTCCATTCCGAATTGATGTTGGATGACTGTTGTCTTAAGAAACACAGGATCAAATCTGAGTAAATCTCGAAAAGTACATCTGATAAAAGCCTCCACTGTTAACGGTTGAACGAATGAACCAGGATTGATTCAAGCGGAAGTAATTAGTACTGCAGAATGTGACAGTTCAATGACGTTAGGTGGCAGCTTAACCTAGATAACTCCATGCTTTAGTAGTTAGTGCTCCTTCTCCTTCTCTTTTACTTATAACTAAACTGGCTGAACTTATACAATCTGCTATTTCTACACAGCTGGTATCGGGCCACAATAGAAAACAGGAATAACGGAACTTGTCAGTTATCATAGTGTTAACTATCTCTGACGGTTTGCTTTGAAGTCAATAATACTTTATATTGTATAATTTAGGAATGTTTTACTATTAATATATTCTATTTTAGTGTTTCTTTTTTTTCTGTTTATTTCTTTCGAACGTTATTTATTTAAAATAAATCAGATCCCATTTTGGATCAAATTTCGAAGCGTGTGCGAATTTCATGGAAATTTTGATTGTGTACAAGTTTCCTATAATATAAAATGCAGCTACCATAGGTTTGGTTTCTTTACTTTTATCTTTTCTTTCTCCTTGATGTGTGTTTTGAATTCAGTCTATTGAAATACTTGAGAGTGTTCACACATGGATGCTGTGACGATTAATTTTTTTAATCGCTGTAGTCGTGATAATGGCCAGGTCAGAACCAGGTTTCAAAGATCTAGTTGAAAGTTGCGTGTTTGAATTTATTTTTGGTTTCATGTAATCATAATTAAAAAACACTTATTCATTTATTTATCTTTCTTCGATGAAACGGGTGCTTTTCTACCATAAGGTCTTGGAAAAAATTATCATATGCTACTCACTTCACGCACATATACTTCTTTTGTCTCAGAGAAAATTTAACGAGTTCGGCTCGGCACGACACAGCTTATAAAAAGGCCTAACAACCTTAAAGAAAATGTTGGTTTGTGTAAGACGTTTGGGGCTCTGGTTGATATTCATTTCAGTTCTCACAAGTTTTCAATCACAAAAGAAATTTAGAACAGGAATTATATAAATCCGCACAAAAGTCAGCGACTGATAAGTTGCTATCACCCACACAGTAGTTGCACAATAGTTGCACAGCATGTGACTGTTTTACTGTTAATGTATGCTATTTGAGCGTTATTTCCATTTTCGTTTTGTGGTCACACAGTTTAAAAAAAAAACCTTTAGTGAAAATTCATTGTACATTTATTACACTTTTTCATGATATAAAAAAATTGGAAGAATAATGAAAATAGAAGGAGAAAAACGAAGATGAAAAAACGAGTTTTTTATAGAAAAGACCAAATTAGCTAAAGTTTTTCGGAGACAAACTTTAATCTTTAAATGTTGAAAAGGCGAAATAATTTTTCAAAAAATTAAAATAGATCGCAAGATATAATCCTTTAAAGTCACATAATCCTTACAAAATTGTAAACACGAGAAACATGCGACCTAAAGCTTCGGGGAAACGGGCAACATTTTTCATGAGATTGCAAGACATTTGTTGCTCGTGTCCCCATACTATATTTGTTTGTTGTTGCAACAAATTTCACCCATAAAAGTGTTGCAGCAACAAATTTTTCATGTTGCAAATGCGTTTTGTAAAATGTTGCTAGTGTCCCCACATTTGGAACATGCTTTTATACAAAAATTTTGTTTTAATCCAATGATATTCGTTTATTTTTGCTGACATGTCAAAACAAGTTTGCTTCCGTAATCATAACAGCATGGCTTCCGACAAGAGCACGCAGTATTTTGTTGCAAGAAACCCAACATAGGTGACACTACGTGCGACTGCAACAAAAAATATTTTGTTGCAATCGCATGAAAAATGTTGCCCGTGTCCCCGAAGCTTAAGTTTCGAAGATTATGCAACCTTGACACAGCGTAAAAAGAAATTTTGAAATATCTCATAACCTTACAATTTGCCAAGCATTTATAAAAACTGTGCAAGTTTATTTGAAACGTACTTTAGTCTTGAATGATTTTGTGCATGTTTGCATGGTATTCTTTCATGGTATTCTAAAATCGTAATCAGTACGGTACTGGTAATCAATACTGGCTGGAAATAATTTCCAGATTCGGCCAAAATTGGAACATTCAGTTAACTGGAACAAAATTCATTATTGAAATGTAAGGGTTACGGAGTGGGTGCGTGTAATCAACCGTTCGCCAGCAAAAATATGGAATGCGTGAAAGTTGGATATTTATTTGACAAATTCTGGCTAGCGAGTTGAATACTTGAATACGCATCCATATCAAACTGAAAAGATATGTTATTTATGTTTGTTTTCTTGAAACTGATGCAATGTATCATATCAATATAATGTACACGTTTTAGATATATCGCGATTCAAAAGACTTTTTCCGTATTATTTCAAGTGTCGAAAGTTTACCAAACCGTGCTCCGTTGCTTCGTTTAGATGTGGTGATTTTGCAGAAAATTAACAGAAATTGGCTCCTAGCAATTTTCAGTTATGGATAATTATTGTCAAGTAATGTCACTATGTAAAGAATCAAAACGAGGTCGGGTTTGATAGTCGGATGTTCAAGGTTTTGATTTTGTGAATGTGAGATGAAACACTTTATGATCAATCATTTCCAGTTCTTTTATGTATAAGCACAGATTCAAAATTCTGACACTCACAATGGCAAAAGTAGCCCGAATAAAAATGATCTATTCTAAGAAAATGTTCAGCTAAATTAACCCAGACATAATTATCAACATTCAGCTTTATGTTGCAACTTCAGACATTTCTTGAATCGGTCACATGTTCCTTTTAAATGAATGATAACTGAAGATATCTTTGAATCACTGTTTCCTCATAGTATTAGTTTATAAGCACATATGGCTGGAAATGCCCAATACTTCACATTGACATTTACTCCTGTCTTGGTTCAGCAGTTCCTTTCTTTCAAATATACCACATATTCCACGACAATAATGTTTTGTGTCAATTCATAAATTGATAGTGATCGCTCTTGATAATGCCTTATACACCTGAAATAATAACACGAAACATAGAAATTAATAAGAGTATAAACTTCCCATTCACAGCACTGATAATAAGCAAATATATTTATATAATCAAACATTTATTATTTTATTATAATTACGTTTTTAGAAAGAACTCGAATAGCATATGTACATATATATAACGGTTATACGAACACGTTATATAACTGATTTATTTCTTCGCTCTTCATTGTCGCTTTGAAAACCATTTAGTTTTGATTATCTAATTTCATTAAAGAATTTTATGTCAGCTGTTGCTATTTTTGCCCTCAGTTATTTCTCTCTAATCTATAAAGTTTCATCCAGGCACACGCTACAAATAGTAAATTGATAATGCCTTATTCACCTGAAATAACATGAGACAGAGAAAATAGTAAGAGCATAAACTTCCCATTCACGATACTGATAATAGGCAAAATCTACTTATAATAATCCGCAATCGTGTGCAACGCAATTAACTCAGAGAGTGTTTGTTTTTGTTTTTTTTAACGGTCAAAATCTTCTTAATCGTGGTCATATAGCGGCAGTTAAACCACGCAAGACACATTCACGATTACGGAGGATCTAACGTCAGTTTTCTTTAAGCCAATCAAAACGCAAGAAATCTTTTTTTCGCCGTTTTGATTGGCTGCCGAAAATCAAAAATCGATGGCAGCGGAATCGGTTAGTAAATCCGTTAGTCTACAGACAGAAGCAGACGAAGGTGAATTTGGTTGAGCACGAAGCAAGACTGGGTGAATTTCTTATTACAAAAACCTTTAATCTTCGATCAATACTGGACCAATATCAAGTCAGAAACAGTGTCGGCAAACAAGAAGTCTGTTTTATGTTTTTCAGCACAAAATGCTGGCGAGATTGAGTGGGAGAAAGCATATTTCTGTGCATGTACAGTAGAAACTTACTGGAAGGTAAAGAAAGTTTACAGAGGTATTTAGTACATGTTTGCAGTAGGAAAGTGTGCTGGAAAGTAAATACTTTACTTAGTTATTTGTTTACAGGTATGAAATATAGAAAGTAAAGAGTTTAGAAGTGTTTAAAAATGGCTGCAGCAGAAGAGCAGAAAATGTTGTGATGATGATGATGTGAATTGATTATTGAAAGGTATACATAATCGTCTTTTGTTTGAAGTTAAACCAAAGTTAAAATAATATAGATCTATTTACTAAGAAGACAGTTAGTATGCTGGATGAGTAAAGAATAAGTGTTGTGAATTAGGAGTTTTTCACTGAGTTTAAAAATGGTTCCACAGATGTCAATGTTCTGTCATTACGGTTGTGTTTTTTAAGGTTAATGCTTTCTCAAGGTTTCTTTTAGTTTGTTTTGTTTTTCTTTCGATATCGTCATTGTATGATTAAGTTTTTTTGTATACTTTTTGAATGTTTTCATTTGTTAAGAAATCTTTAGCTATACAAATTCTCTTATTAAGTTTGTGTCTTTAATTATTATTTTTAAGTTTAATATATGTTCTGGAAGTTCCTTTTTTATTGTTTGTTTGTTTGTTTGTCATAATACGGTTAGGTATTTGAATCATTACGCATTCGAAATCTTTTTTCTTTTAGATAAGCAAAATAAAAAATACAATAACCATAAAGAAATGAAACTCATGGTTTTAATCATGATGTTGATGGCTGGTGAAGAACAGATTATCAATTTCAAAAATTCTGTCCAATGTAACTTCAACACGAAAGAAACACAGTTGGAAGGCATCGATTTGTTTTCAATTCACATTTTGTAATGTTATTTAATGTTTGCTTTTGTGTTCTGTATTATATATTGCTTTTTTTACACTAAATTTACTTCTATTCTGCGTATGCAATATATACTTCTTTGTTGTATTTTCATTTGTTTCTGCATTAAATCTTCTGCATGTAAAAACATGATTTTGGTCTGAAGTAGGGCATTTTAAGTGTTGCAATGTTTGTTTCACGTCTCCAGGGTAAAAAATAAGTTTTCGAAACTTTTATTCGGTTTAGTTCCAGTGATACACATATGCATTTATACGCATTATTATAATAGTGGGATGTTGGATTCTTTGGTCTATAGGTTTGCATTAGTTTTATTATGATTTGTTTTACGTAGGAGTTACTTTGCTATGATTAGGTAAATAGTTGGTAAATATTTAATTGACTAATCCTCTCTCTCGGTTCAACTCACATTGACTAAAACTGGTAAAAATTATTACCAGTTATATTCAATACTCTACAACATGGGCAAACTTATCATTGTCTTTCAATGTTGGTGGAGAGGTTGTTGTTAAATGGAGGATTGAACCATGTTATTTTCCTTGTTCTGTTCTTTTTGCGTCGTTTTATTGTCATGGGAGTGTATTGGAATTCATGGTAGTACCCTGATCTTTCAAGAGCTGTTTGGTAGTAAAGTGTTGCCTCATGGAATATCTCTTCGTTTGCAGAAAGGTTTGATAGTTGGTTTTGGATGGAAGTGGGGATCTCTTTGATTATGTTTGGTGGATAGTTGGAATGAATGTGTACGTAGTTGATTTCGTTGTCAGGTTTCCGATAAGGTTTGTATACTCCGGTGTTTAGGTTTAGTGTGACGTCCAGGTAGTTGAAGATCTTCATATTACAC
The DNA here is from genome assembly GCA_027922465.2 of Turritopsis dohrnii. Lineage (NCBI taxonomy): Eukaryota > Metazoa > Cnidaria > Hydrozoa > Anthoathecata > Oceaniidae > Turritopsis > Turritopsis dohrnii. The sequence continues at coordinate 251,624 of BQMF02000113.1, read as the reverse complement.
TGGATCACAATTTCCAGGTCGTGTTTTTTGAATACTTTCTGGAAATCTTTCTTTATTCATTCACTTTGGGGACCAGAAACGTTTTTAAATACTGCTAATCCATCGCCTCTGTATAATATTCTCTTCTGTATTTTGTCGCGATAGTTGAAAATATAAAGCAGCCTACCACTTCACAAACCTCCGCGCCGTCATAGGCGCTCATCGTCACATCAAAAAGTTTGTTTCCTTTTTTGACCCAGCATTCGTTGTGGTTGAAGAGAAGAGATTTGCGAGCGTGAGAGATTATTTCCTTGTCTTGGTTGTCAATTTGTATTAACGTTTCAGCGAATCTTATGGCATTTTTGAGAAGTTTTTCGTTTATAGAGGGATAAAAATCTTTCACGTCAAACATCATAAATTTGTGGTTTTTCTTGTTGTTGATCTTTTTGAACCAATCTATTACGTTTGATGTACTTTTCCACTGGTCGAGTTTGCAAATCGATCGTAGTTGGATGTTGAATTTTGCGATTATCATTTTATTAATTCTTTCAAGTTCGTTTTTTGCAGGATTAATGAGTCGGGTCGTTGGGTTATTAAGAAAGTTCTCCTTATGATCTTTCATGGTGATGAAACAGTTGTTTTCCGCGTTAATCGTCATTCTTTCAGCTATGTGATGATCTCTTAAGATCTTCCTGCCGTCTTCATTAACTAAGTGCTATAATCAAATATATATTATCGCGCTATACTAATCCGCAATGTGTGTAACACATTTAACATAGAGAGTGATGTTTTTTTTAAAAAATTTACGGTCAAAATCTTCGTAATCGTGGTCATATAGCGGTAGTTAGTCCATTCGCCAATGGGCTTATATGCCCAAGTAAAAAGGCCGAAATGAAACCGTTTCCTACTGCATCAAAATGAGGGAAAGGTGGTTTTGCAAAAGGATCTTGTATATTGGGAAGCCCCGGCGCTGATCGTTTTTATTGGCTAATAAAGGAAAACTCTTGAAATGCGCTATTTTGATTGGCCGAAAAATTCATAGCAACAGAGTCCATTTATAAGGTTCTTCATTTCTGTTAACGAAAAAATAAATATTAAAGAGAGTAAGAGCAAGGATATTTAGCTATGTGTTTGCAGTAGAAAAGTGTGCTGGAAAGTAAATATAAAGTGTTATAAAAAGTTTTATTAAAATTTGTTTACAGGTATGAATATAGGAAGTAAACAGTTTAGAAGTGTTTGAAAAAGGCTGCAAGATGATCAATGTTGTTTACAAGCATGATGATTTGAATTGGTTTTGAAAGGTATCCTCTTATGTTTGAAGATAAACCAAAGTTAAAATAGTATATATCTATTTAGTTAGAACACAATTAGTATGCTGAATAAATAAAGAATGCAGGGTTGTTTACTGTTGTGTTTTGAATTAGCTAGGAGAGGAGAATTTACCCTGTTTTCAAAAATGGTTCCACAGATGGTTTTCAGTTATTAAAAATTAGCTATACAAAATTCTGTCTTTACGTTTCGTTAGGTGAGAATTATTTTGTACTCCAATTTCTTTAAACTGAGAAAATTAAGTTTTAAATTTCATAACCAGACAAAATCTTTAAGAAACCTTTCTATGGAAAGTTACTTGGTACATTTTGAATACATTGTATTTGGAGTCCCTAATCAAAAATTATTTCAAATTTACTAGTACCCACTCTCCTCCAGGGAAAGTTTGCAATTGGAGATAGAACAAAATGGTAGCGAAACAAGTGATATTTATTAAAATTATTTTGTTTTAACTCCATGCAAATTCACCTTTAACTGACAAAAAATATTTTATACAGTACGAAAAACATCAATTTTCCTTTATGTTGCTTCTGTGTATAACACTTGGAGTTGCTTGGGCACTCCAAAATCTTAATTTGGAATTTAAAAAGACTACAAATTTTGCTTAAAAGTCTTTGTTATGAGCTGACAGTAAAATACAACAGACACGTTACGTCTAAAAATGACAACAGGGCTGAACGAAAAAACGCTTGTGAAATTAAAGATGAAAAGGTAGCTGTTGTTTGTATTGGCTTAGAAAATGTTATAAGCTTGCCAAAATCTAAAGTAGGAACTTTTAATACAAAAGAAAGCTATCACCATTCATATATATATTGTTCATACAAGAAAGGGTATTGTGTGCTTTGGAGCATAACTGGAACAGGGACGGAATGACATTGCCAGTACTACAATGTCAATACTGGAAACAATTCTTAAGGATGAAAATGCCATTAAAAAAGTTATACTTTGATTTGACTCGTGCGTTGCACAAAATCGAAACAGTTATAAGTCTGCTCTGTCCTTCAAGAGTTTATTTTTCGACAGAGATAGTTGTAATCGAACAGAGGTTTTGTCAACCTAGTCGTTCCAGCATTCAAAAAGTTGATAATATTCATAGTCAAATTGACAGGGCCTTCTCTCCAGTCGAGATATTTTCTCCACTTGGGTTGGTGCAAATGCTACCAAATGTGAATCAAAAACATCCTTTCATGGTAATACAAGTGCAATCAGACAGCATTGAGAACTTCATTCAAGTTGCTGCATTGCTTAATTATAAATCTGTTCCGTATTTTTCAATCAAAACAGTTGTTCATTGCAAAAACAATCCAAACCATGTCTTCTATAAAGAAAAATTTACCGACCCTTTTAAACAGGGTAAACTGACCAAGAATCAATAAACCAGAAAGTCTACCCAAAACTTTCAATAAATCCCGTTTGCAAAAGTTTTGAAAGTTAGCAGATTGATTTCAAAGGCCAAAAAGGATGATCTTGAGAGTATGGTTGCCTATATGCCTCCTATTAATGTTGCTTTTTGTAAGATTACATTAAAGTGAAAAAAGATAAGTTTGGTACCAATCTATACAATTTATATTTTAAAACTGCGTATTTGAAGATTGCGGTAAATTTTCTAGGGTGAAGGTTGGCTATTTTGCCAATTGATTAATGTCCTTTGTATGTTCTCATGTGACTTTTTATATTTGCATGACATTAATGTTTGTGATTATATTCAAACCACAGAAAATGAATGCACTTTTAAGGCTTTATCAGCATCTTATGATTGATAAATCGCTTCCACGTTTGCCATTTTGAAAATACAATAAAAACAAACAATCTCCACTATTTATCTAACAGCAGTTTCAGGGCAAATCAATAACCTCGTATCAACCTGTACATAGAATAAGCCGTATTTGCTTGGCTTTTGGAGATAAAACATAATAATTTTAACGCGTTATAACAAATAAGGAGACAAAACAATATCAGACTGTCGTTTGAAGGCGATTTTGCGCTTGTTTTTGGGAAAAGCTCACGGAGAAAGAACGAAATGATCCTGAAAAGCTTGAAAACAATAAGAGCTCATTTTTTCCAAAAATGGAGATAGAACAAAATAATTCTCACCTAACAGTTTGTGTTTTTAATTACTATTAAGGTAAATTTGTTCTCGAACATTCTTTTAGTTTGAATTTTTTTCTTTCAATATCGACATAATACGATTAGGTTTTCTGTAATATCAATATGCATTCAAAATATTTTTTCTTTTATAAAAGCAAAATAAAAATACAATAACAATAAAAAAATGAAACTCATGGTTTGATATCATGATGTCGATGGTTGGTCAAGAACAGATTATCCATTTTAAAATTTCTGAAAAAAAGACACACAGTTAGAAGGTATATATTTGTTTTCAATTCACATATTTGTAGTGTTATTAAATGTTTGCTTTTGTGTGGCTGGGCATATAGTTCTGTGTTATGTATTGCTGTGTTTTACGCTCAAGTTGAAGACTTTTTTTACTCAATATTATATATATACTCTACTTTTGTGTTATATTACTATTGTTTATGCGTTAAATCTTCTGCATGTAAAAGCATGATTTTGGAGTGTAGTAGGGTATTTTAATGCGATGTTTGTTTGTGTTTCACGTCTCCAGGGTAAAACATAATTTTACAAAACTGTTTTTCGGTTTAGCTCCAGTGAAACAATACATTTATACGCATTTTAATGGTGGCATGCTTGGGTGTATAGTTTTGTATCAGTTTTATTATGATTTGTTTTACATAGAAGCTATTTTGCATTTTCTGCTTATGAAAAATATAGTTCTCGGTCAATAGTAGGTCATTTTAAGTGTTGCGGTGTTTGGTTATGTTTCACGTCTCCAGGGTAAAAAATAATTTTTATTCAGATCAGCTACATTTTAAACATGAAGTTGTTGGATGCTTGGGTGTATAGCTTTGCATCAATTTTTTTATGATTTGTTTTGCGTAAAAGTTACTTTTGAAAAATTGGTTTTCGGTCAATACATAGTACAATATTTAATTGTTTAGATGATTTAGTTTCTTTATCATTTCGACGTTTTGGTTGTTTCAAGTCTCTCGGGAAAAATGATTTTAGAATGCTTTTATTCGTTTAACTTCCAGTATTGATTAAATCCGTAAAATACTTTTTACATTTGATATTACGTGCTACACATTAATACCAATTATAATTACTGGCTTTTGTATATCTTGGTATTTTGCATTATGTTTTCTTCTTTTAAACTTTTGGGTATAAAAAAAATGGTTTTGGTCTAAAGGCAGGAATGTGATTGGATGTTTCAATTTTTTTTTTATTATTTTGAAAACCGGTAAGAAATGTTTTACCTGAAATGCATGTTGATCTTTGGTGGCGTGCGACACAACGCAAACTGAACATGGGCGGCGAGCGACAACGTCTTGTTAGGGTTATCGTTTTGGTTAGGGTTAGGGTTAGACACGAAGGTGAAAGGTAAAAGGTTTACTACACTTACTGGAAAGTAAAAAAAGTTTACAGAGGTATTTAGTGCATGTTTATAGAAGAAAATCTTCTGCAAAATCCAGAAAGTTGCCTCACGTAAGTTTTATCTTTTTCAGTGTATAAATACAGTAGCGTAATTTCAGTGGAAAACAAATAGCAGAAGAAATTGTTTTAAGTATATGATTACAGTAGGGAAGTGTGCTGGAAAGTAGTAGTTTAAATTAGTAGTAGTTTAAAGTATTATTACTTTGTTTACCGATATGAAATATGGAAAGTAAAGAGTTTATAAGTGTTTGAAAATGGCTGCAGAAGATGATCAATCAATGCTGTTTACTAACATGATGATGTGAACTGGTAGAAAAAGGTATCCTATTTTGTTTGAAGTTAAACTAAAGTTAAGATAGTATATATCTATTTAGTTACAACACAGTTAGTATGCTGGATAAATAAAGAATAAAGGGTTGTTTAACTGTTGTGAATTAGTCAGAGGAGATATTAACTCAGATTAAAAATGTGGTTGTTTCCAATTTTTTATAAACTCTTTAGATATAGAAATTCTGTCATTACGTTTGTGTTTTTAATTATTATTCAGAAGGTAAATGTGTTCTTGAAGTTTTTTTTTAGTTTGTTTTGCTTTCTTTCAATATCGTCATAGTATGTTAGGCTTTTTGTATGTTATTTGAATGTTTTCACATGTTAAAAAATCTATACAAATAAAAGTTTGTGTCTTCAATTATTATTTTGAATGTTAATATATGTTCTCGAAGTTCCTTTTTTATTGTTTGTTTGTTTGTTTGTCATAATACGGTTAGGTATTTGAATCATTACGCATTCGAAATCTTTTTTCTTTTAGATAAGCAAAATTAAAAATACAATAACCATAAAGAAATGAAACTCATGGTTTAAATCATGATCTTGATGGCTGGTGAAGAACAGATTATCAATTTCAAAAATTCTGTCCAATGTAATTTCGGCATGAAAGAAACACAGTTGGAAGGTATCAATTTGTTTTCAATTCACATTTCGTAATGTTATTCAATGTTTGCTTTTGTGTTTTGTATTTTGTATTGCTTTTTTTACACTAAAGTTACTTCTATTCTGGGTATACGATACATACTTCTTTGTTGTATTTTCATTTGTTTCTGCATTAAATCTTCTGCATGTAAAAACATGAGTTTGGTCTGAAGTAGGGCATTTTAAGTGTTGCAATGTTTGTTTCACGTCTCCAGGGTAAAAAGTAAGTTTTCAAACCTTTATTCAGTTCAGTTACAGTGATACACATATGCATTTATACGCATTATTATAATAGTGGGATGTTGGATTCTTTGGTCTATAGGTTTGCATTAGTTTTATTATGATTTGTTTTACGTAGAAGTTACTTTGCATTTCCGTTTATCAAAAAAATAGTTTTCGGTCAATAGTAGGGTATTTTAAGTATTTTTCTACGATTAGTATAAGGAAAGATACCTTTACATTGCATTTTATTTTGATCGTTTCGAACGTCTTTATTGGAATGTTTTGATTGATCAAGAAACGATAAAGAACAACGAAAGTATTACACGAAGATTTATTAATGTTTTTAGAGTACGCTTTTGAAATTTTTTGTTTTTTTGTTTTGTTTTTCTTACAGTATGGTTTCTGCATTATTACTTTTCCTTTAGGGAAGACACATAAAAGCAATATATAAACGATCGAAGAAAAGAATATCATGACGTTCTGGGTTCGCGCAATGAAAATCGCTAGAAGGTATAAAATTGTTTACAATTCATTCGACATACGACTTTGGCTTTTATATACGTCGGGGTATGGATTCCATTTAAAGCAATTTTAATCGCTCTGTTGTTTTCTTTGACGCACAATTTATTTTTACTACTGTATATAATCGTATCGTGAAAGATGCATTATGAATATTTTGATGTGTTTCAGATCTTCCGATTAAAAAGTTTTTCTGTTCAGAACTCTAGTGTTGATAATGAACTAAAATGCTTTAGCCAGATTACCTACAGATTTTTAATTAAAAGGGTGAGAAGTGTTGTTTTTTCCGTATTGACGTTAGATTTTTTCATCACGGAGAACCATTGCATTGCATCTTTAATCGATACAATTTATTTTACAAAGTGAAAAAAGCGGAAGCACAGCGCGTATTTTAATTTTTGATGGGTTTCAGATCTTCCAAGTAAAACGATTGTTCTGCGCTCCTATATTTAAAGTTTAAAGTACTTACAGCCTTGATACCCTTTCTGTTCGTCATTATGTCATTTTATTTTTCAATACCATTTTTGAGACGTCACTTTCAGAATTAAAACCTGTAAAACCTTTTTTACACGGGATACTGGTGTTATTATAATTACGTTAAATCCAGACAGTGTAGAAATAAGCAGCAAATCAACTTGAAGAATCTCTATACGGATGTGCCGTTTTGCTTTTAGTTTCTTTAACTTGGCACACGCAATCGTGGTATGTACCAATAAAACGTTGTACAAATGAACTTTAGTAAAATGGCATAATCAGATCCATTCGTTGATACAGGAGAACAACTAAGACCAGCGGCAACCCAACATTTTAATCTGTGTTTTGAAGAATACTTAGAAAGCTTCGTGTATCTATCATAAGGCTAGAGACATATATAACATATTCTAACCTAAACCGTTTGATCAATGTATAAGTTTCTGGCGACAAAGATTCAAGTGTTGTTATAATGAATACGAAAGACTATGCAGAAAAAAATCAATCAATGGTTAACACCGGAATAGAGGATGGCATATAAGGACCTTCGACCCTCGACCACATTTAATGATCTTAAGAAGTTTCAAAATGTTTTGTATAGAAACTTTCGTAAATACCATGATCGAATGAAACCAGAATTTAACCAACCTGCCAGAATTTCTCCTGCCGTTAAAACTCATGAATAAAAGATTAAAGGATTGAAGTTTAGACCAACGATCGCCCAAGTTTTATACATACAAAGCAGCTCAAGTCATTGGAGACTACTTGAAACCTCTCGTAAAAGATAATGAATACATGATCAAAAACACACATGACCTGCCATCACTTTTGAAGAATCAACCACAGCTGAATGCGGACGAGGAGTATGTTTCTTATGATTTAAAGTCCCTTATCGCAAGTATAACAATCAAAGAAACAATTGAATAGTATTGAATAGTATATGTCGTAAAACGATCTGTGATGAAAATAAACTCCCTCAATTATGTTCGAAGTTAATTTTCAAACGTCTCCTTAAAACTCGCGACTGAAAGCACGTTTGTATTCCAAAGCCAACTCTACAGGCAATGTGATGGTTTAACCATGGGTGGCCCTCTCTCTGACATTTTGTCCGACATCTTTGTGACGAAACTAGAGGAAGACACCGTACTACCGATGAAACAAACGCTTTGTAGATGATACATTTAACCGACGCTAGAAGAATGTTAACGATAATCTGTTTACTACTTCGAATATTTACCATCCAACAATTCGATTTACTGTTGAAATTAATCTACCTAAATTTCTTGACACAAAAATATTTGAACGAAAACTTTCAACCTAAAACTGGAATGGTGCATAAAATTAAGAAATTGCCCCCTCATTAGACAACAAAGACTCCAAAGCAGTACAAAAGAAATGCAGTTTATGGCAATTTACATTGTTCTGAGAAGATATAATCAGCTGAAGTTGATATCATCAGAAACAGGTAGCGGAAAGCTGATTACCCTCTGAAATTCATTAACATTGTCATCAAAAAGTTCCATGAAAGAACGAAACAAAAGGACATCGAAGAATTCACGATGCCATCGTTGTTATTTGAAGAAAACAAACAGTTACTGTTAGTATCAATTCTCTTTTGTTTTCACCATGAAAAAATTTCTAAAGTGTTTATCAAAAAGTTTCATGAGGTTACGAATAACACTTATATGTTGAGGATCATCAATTTAAATGGAAAATTCTAACGAGAGCAGTCATGCTTTATATCCCTAGAGAAAACTTCTTTAAAGAAACAAACAGAAACAAAAGCTCTAAAGGCCGACCTCCACTTAGCCGTGCGAGCGCGGCGCTCAGACGATCTATTTTTATTAAAACAATAATAGATCGCCTGAGCGTAAAAGGTGTTTGAAATGTTACCTCCACGTTCATACGAATAAAAACAAAAGCTGATTGGTGCGATCAAAATCGTGTCACCTGAAAGTAGAAGTTGTTTCAACTTCCAGACGAACACTTTTCTTTCGTATACGAATTGGATATTGCGCAATATCTAATTGGAATAACAATAGATCGTCCGAGCGCCGCGCTTGCACGACTAAGTGGAGGTCGGCCTTAACTCTTTTCAGGAACGGTATTACGTAGTCTCCTTTGTGAATATTTTTTAAGCTTTTACTTTATGAAACGACAGTGTGTTTCAAAACATTGGCTTCAAAAATTTTCATGGCATTTTTGAAGAAAACATCCAATTAGTATTTATAAATTTTACATCGATGGAATCCTTATTTTTTGGTCTTTCTCGTGATGTAATTTTTGTAGGAAATGGAAAAGTAGAAGAGAAAATCGAAAAATAAGTTTGGAAAAACTCATCAATTCAGACAAAAGTTAACAACCGTATCTTTATTGTTTAAAGGTGCAAAATCTATGTTTTAATATGTTAATATGTTAATGTTCTCATTCATGTTTGTGACCCCTACTTGAGCGAAAGACTTGTATTTTGATAAATGTACAAACATACCCCATTATTATCTACATATACATATACAGGGTGGGCCAAAAAAAGGAGACCTTCGTTGACAATCTGCTGTGGGCTCAAAATTACTGCTTTTCAAGAAATCATTTCGCCATAGAAAAAGGTGAAAAACGCCCTTTCTATTCATAATGATCTGTTAAAGAGTATATTTTGAGATTTGAGAAATTACAAAAAGACTTTTTCGGAAGTGCTTTTCAAAATTGTAAAATTTTACGTCAATTATTTACTGAAAAGATTCAAACAAAAACCCCAGAGTTTTACTTTCTTTATCCATGTGCGGCAAAAGAAGTTATTGCATTGCATCATTACACAGTGCAATAGCATCATTGTTACCATGCAAGTTCTGGTAAGTTAATTCAAGCGAAATTAAGGTCTCCTAATATTTAAGCAGTAGTGGCTTAGTGGTTAAAGCCTTGAGCTTAGGAACCCGATTTTGGAGGTCGGTGTTGAAAAAGTCACGACTCTTGGAGGTACTGCAACTAGCTCGATCCCTGATGTATTTGGAGGAAGATGAAGGCTAGTCAGGGAGATTAACACTATGAAGAACATCCAGAATATATAGCCGCACTCCTTGTTGTGGCTTCGGCCTTGATTGGGGCGAGTGATTTACAAAAAAAAATATTTAGCTTTCTATGTAGCAAAATCTTAAAATCAAATATAGTACCAAAAAATACTTATAAGAGATTCTTCAACAGGTTCATAAGATGAATTATTGTCATCACTTATATTTTCTTCATAATCTTTATAAGCTAAGATGTAAAAAGTTGTCTTCAACTATCATGTACAAAATTTATTTTAAGTGGAAGACTGTCACTAAAAGACACAAGTTAAGGCATTGCACACATTGATCATTTGTAAAACCATTCCATTCACCCACCATATCATTATATCTCACTTACGATCAACAACTTCATTGTCATCTACACCTGGTTTGTAATTCACTAGAGAAAAAAACTTGAGAAATGCAAGTATCTTAGAATTTGTATGCTTTCTCTATGCAGTCATGTAACTGATCTGTCTTACCTTTCCTGGGTCGTTTTCTTTTAGGATACATCCTTAGGTTTGCAGTATTACTTTCTATCTTCTTTGTGTTACTTCCACCTTTTGTAATTTCTTTTCTAACTTTGGAAACTACAGGACATTTAGCATAGTTATCAGCAACTTGCTTTTCAATTCTTTTTTTATTTTGCCTATCCACAGAATTCACAGATAATGGCATATCTACTTTACTGGAAGTTTCAAATCACTTAGAATCACATGCTGTTGTAGATACTTGTGAATGTGTAGCAAAAGTTTCTCTGTGAATACTCATCAACTTTTTGGTCTTCAGCTGTTGTGAACCAGGGGCAGCTTGATACACATCTTTATTCATTCGTTCAGAGTGACCAAAATGGTTGTAAACTAATTCTTTTTCTTTATCTGAAAGATCTAATTTGGCCAAAATGGTAGCGACACGATGACGACTCTGAGTAGCATTGATGGTACCTTTTTTATGAAGGCGAACTAGAATGTCATTTATACAGTGCCAACCACTTGCATGACTGGTATTGTTTTTTGTGCTGGCAAATATGAAGGTGCTACTATCGGCAATGCCTGCATTTCTCCTGACTTCCTCATTTGTAAGATATTGCATCGCTTTGAAACATTCAGGTGGAAACAACACAGGTACAAGGTGGTCTCTACCTTTTCCAGTTTGGTAAGTAATAAACATTGTCTCAGAATTGAAATCTCCAGGACAGTCTTCTTTATCCAGCGATTTGCCGTTGAGTGCCTCTGTCCATTGGTAAAGTTGCAAACGGACAGGCTACCCACCTCTCCTTGCACAAAAGATGATCAAACAAATAAGTTGCAGTGGCAGACCTGATAGTCACAAATGCTTCAGATGGATGTGAGAATACATCAATTGAATTCATGATCACATTGCATTCATTAACTAGGAGTTGGACATCGTCATTGTTTGGCAAATTGATAGGCTTTCGGAGATTGACATTCTTACGGTAGTTAACATCGTAATACGCATCCCTAAAAAACTCATCTTGAGATAACTGCAATACTTTCAGAAATTCCACCACCTTTTGGGATCTAAAATCATCATTCTTTACTAAAAAGTGGCCAGTCAAAAACTTAGCAGTAAGTTTGAGTAAATTCAAAATGCTGACTTTAAGACCACTCTTTTGTGTCGTAACAGAAATGTGATCTGTGCTTTCATCTGATTTCTTTGAAATGACATTGATAGCACTTCCCAATACCATAATAATTTCTCGCCTATACATATCGGACGCATCATTTGCACCATCAGTTAATACTACCTCAGACTGTTTTTGGTGCATTTCTCGGAAACAGAGGTATAATCTGGGAGTCAGTCGTATCCTTGATCTTACTAATCTTCTTGTCTCAGTAACTTTATCCTTCTTTCAAGATCTCCAAGCATCAAAATAATTTTATCTGACTTTATATAGTTCCCCACCTCATCCAGATGTAGAGTATTTAAAAGTTCTTTGAATCCAGTTGAAAAGTTTTCATAACTTGTTTCTAACACCATAGGTACCATTGGTAACATTAAATTATTGTTCGCAGAAGGGCAAATGAGCTGGTGACGTGCTTTATATTTTCGTGCGAAAAATCACTTATCAAGTACAGTACCAGAGTCATTCAAGGGTGCATCCATATTTGCTATATATCCAGAGCACATAAGTGATTTTTCACATAAGCACATAAGTGGTGGTTCTTCTCTATCCGTTTTCCTTTCTCTCACAAAATTTGTTTTTCCAGATTTAATAATGTCCAAATTGCAGTTTCTTATGGCCTGTTTTTTAAATAGGTCAATATGCCGATTTTGGTCTTGACCATTCATCGAAAGTAAAGGGATGACTGAAGGTTCTATCGCATGCTTTGACAGAATGTGGCGTTTTAATCGTGTTTGTTCTTTGTTACAAAACACACAGGGGCGTGATGGCTTTTTGTATTTCTTTTTAGCTGAATGCTCTGATCCCGTACTTTTATTATCAACAAGAGATGCAACTGACAGATTACTCTCACAATCTGTATCAATTACTTCCATGGAATTATCAAGTACAGTACCAAAGTCATTCAAGGGTGCATCCATATTTGCTATTATATCATTGTAAAAACATATGAATGTTGCTAGCGAGGTATGTTCTTAAGAAATGTATTAGAAAACAGAGCAACTGCATCTTTTCAAGCATTACAAGTTACATTACACGTGTACGTGAAGACGTAAATTTTTATAGACAAACAAAATGTTTTAAAAGAGGTGATAAAAGAAGTTAGTTATCATTTAGGCTGGTAGCAGAAACATGTCGTCGCTGCTATTGTGTTGGAGATTATCGACAAGTACGAAACAGATGGACACAACAACAAAGAACAGTTCGAATTGATATTAAACGCCTAACACCTTCCATTTCGTACCAAACTCCTAACAAAAGACGAGATAAATGATTTGTTTCATGTTTAATACGAAAATCATCTTAAATATTGAAGCCATGTTGAAGTATCAAGAATTTGTATTGAAATGTTTTTGATTGACATACAGAACCATTACAAAATGTACAAGGTTAGGCATTATAAATTTTTATTTTACTCAGTATTTCTCATTGAAAGTTCATCAAGATGCCAGGGTGTCAGATTTGTAGTTCTTGGAATTAGGGCCACTAATAGAGGCAAGAAGAACTTGTTACGGAAGGAATTATTTCATGCATCCATATGTAAATTCAGTGTATTGTATCTAATGGTATCTCGTGCAAAAATTGGGCTTTAATTTTGAAAATGATGATCACGAAATAACATCTTCGTTTTGTCTACAAGAATACTTTCCTTGATAATGCATAATCTGTTTGAGAGTTCATGAAAAGGCTTCTCGTTACCCCGATTTGCGCAGCTGTGAAGAACTTGAACGTGAATACAGAAAAAATCCATCACTCCCAATAATAAAAGTGGTATGCACATTGCTTATTAGTATAGAAAGGTTATGATGAATCTGGTGTGTTCAAATGCTCACCAAAGTTTTCAACAAGGTCAACTTTGGTGTATGGAAAATTCTTGTGTGGTGTGTCTTCTGTACTAGCTCAATAACATAGCAATATTACGCCAATTTCTTTTCCATTTCCGTAGCAAGTTTGCAGGATGGCATTATTTTAATCACTGTGCAATTCTTGGAACTTGACTGTTGCATATTTGAAGTTCCGACAAAAACTTGCTTAACACTCTAATTCTGTGATTTAGAAGAAAACGGCAAAAACCATGATGGCAGCAATAATGTAACAAGGGAAAAGACTGTTTTTGAGCTGACAGAGAAAGTACAGACAATACAACGGTGATGATTATATTCTCATCAAAGATTTAGACAAAACAACTATTTGTAGATGTATTTTGGAATATCAAGATGAAAGTGGCATATTCTTAAAATTATATTCAAAAGGCGTTTCAACAAATGGTAAGAGAAAATTACTTAAAGAGGAATAAGTTATTGAATCATTTCAACGAAGCCTATTAACAGAATTTTTCGAACTTTGTCCTGGCTTATACATGAAGTAATAATAAATTTCTGCTTTAAAAAGTATTTTCAGAAGAATTTAAAAAGAATTTTCAGAAGAAAACTTGATTGAAAAAGAAACAAATTGATAAAACAGAACCAGAAAGGTAGACCAACTACCGATAAGCATTGAATAGAACATAAAATTGTTGTAAGGCAAATACGATTTGTTCATTAATTAAATTCAATTTCAATGGCTTTTGCTTTCGAAAGGTTTAAAGCTGGTGATATCAATATTTGCCATGACGAGGAAGAACTGCTTTTAATACAAGTTTCTTTAAATGTCGCTGGAAGAAATTTTGTCGCTTATGCACATTGTCTTGGCAACAAAAATAAAATTGCAAGTTTTCAGGAAAAAGCGGGAAGTAGCAGAAGCCATTGAAGAAAAAAGACAGTAGACAGTAATGGTTGACGTGGTTATCAAATTCGTTTCATTATCAAGCACTGAACAATTTCATCGTAACACTATACTGGAAAATGTTGCTCGTGTAACACCCGACATCGGGTTTATTATAATCCACTGCTCCAGTTGTATCATCTGTCTCGTAAAAACAAGAAATCCATGTTCAAGAAAGTCATCGAAAAATGGAATGCGTAGAAAATAACAAAACTCACTAAACCCGTAATCACTAATATAACAATTTCCAAATATGTTGATCGAGTCACTGCTGCGGAAATGCTGATACAGCCAACTGAATTGAGTTTGGTTGATATACTCACTATTGTAACGTCTCGGAAGCGAAAAAAAAAAACCTTTCAAAGAGAACTCCGATCTAGACGATTGTAAACGTTACTGGAAGCCATTTAGGAAAACTTAATACAGCTTAATCAAAGTTCTGTTTAAACATGTTTTGAGCTAATTAGTGTAACCAACTTCCCTTTTATGCATTTCCTTGTCTCACCATTGCTTATAACATATACTTTAATAAAGTTCCCCACACAGTATGAGTCTGAAAAACTGTTATGTAAAATTCAAATTAATTTTAAAACTGAAATATCCTATCGTTACCAAGACAACGCACTTATGAACTATTTTTTTTGGTGCAGGAACCATCCATGGTGAAAATTTTTAACATGGGTTCATTTTCTGTTTCCAATGCTCAAAATGAAATTTTTGTGAAGGGGTTCGCACACGGGAAAGGCGAATTTAACACATTAAACTCGGTAGAATTTTTTACCCGGGTAACCTATGATTAATTATTACTGAAGTTAATTGATGTGGTCAAACATAGCGCAATTGCAAACAGTGGTGGTTTAATAGAATTACAATTGGCAAACTGAAACATTTCTATAAAAAACGTCTGGTGGTTAAATATTACTGAGGTTAATTGGTTTGGTCAAACATAAACCAATTCCAAACAGAGGTTGTTTAATAGAATTACGATTGGCCAACTGAAATATTCCTAAGTAAACATCTTATGATCTCTTCATCACAGTGATTTTTTCATCAATCTTCAACATATATCTGAAAAAAAGTAAACGCAGGTATCATCACTGCGGGAGAGTAAATTAGGGAAAGTTGTCTCTTCCGAATTTTTATGTTTTTGTATTGTCGTTCTCATGGCGATATTTTAGCAACATTGAGGACAACCTTAAAATATCTGAAAAGCAATCTCATATCTAAATATTCTTAAGAACTTAATAATTTAAGGTGAAGAAGAAAAATCCCATCAACATCCGCCTTGTACAAGGAGAAACATACGAAAACTTTAAGCAAAGAAGAATTCTTTTCTACGCAAATGGTTACAAATCAGAAAAAATATAAAGAAATTGTGTCGGTATTTTCTTCTACTTCATTTTCTTCATCTTCCATTTCAATAGATTTAATGATATCTCCTAAAAGACAATCGCTCTACTTAGAGTATCTACAATTAGTCGTACCCATAATTCCGCTATCTCCCTGCAACTCCCATAATTCAATGTAAAAATATAACTAAAAACCCCTAATTGGATACTAAACGGTATTTTAGAAATAAAACAGATATGTGCTTGAAATAGTCCTAAGGAAGGCAATTATAGAATTGGGTTTTGGAAGTAGTAGTATATATTCAGGAGATAACTGAATTATGGGAGCGGCTAATTCAAACTCAATTTCTATAAATCGGATACGTAAATATATTTAGCCTGTCCGCTCTTGTTTCAAAATATCGTGTTTCATTTACAGGTCAATCGCAGCATTTAGCATTATTAACAGGAGGTGAAACTCCACCTAATGTATAATATCATTTGAGATAGTCATCATTATGTTTCTTACCCTTTGCTTTTTTTCGGAGCAGCCGCCATAATGGCATCATAAACTTTATCAAAAGCATCTATTATATAAAAGAATAAAGTTCATGACAGATAACAATGTATGTATTCCACCCTTAGCTAGATATAGAATGGAATAAATAACACTAATACTTAAATAACTACTTAAATATTTGCAGAATTTGAAAATGAGCTATTACAAAGATTTGAGTTCCGCAATTCATAATTTTCCAAAGAACAAAACGTCCAGCGTCTTTTTCAAAAAATGCTTGATTACAATCTACGTTTTTGATATTATAACTTACCTTCACTGCGTTCATCAGAAAAAAGTCTTTGAATTACTTCTCGCCAGGCAGCTAAAAGGAAAAAGTTATCAGCAAATCACTTCTATTGAATGTCAGTCACCTTATCATTTCTCAACCATTATTCACAATACGTTGCTATAGTTACTCCTTGTGAAATTTTTATTTTGCAGCATGTGATATTTCTATAAACATGACTTTTGGTACGTCTATATTGATCATTCTCAATATCACATTGTTTAGGTAATGTGTAAATATTCTCTTTAAAATATGGGAATATCTGTATTGACCAATGAAAAGCTCATTGGTTTTTGAGATTCGTGAAGAAAATTACCTTCATCTTGTCTTTGATCACCATGAAACTGGCCACCATGCATCACTGTAATGATAAAATATTGATGACGCATGCGTGTATTTTCCTGATTGCAATTGCTTTACAAACAAGCATCAAAATAATGAAAGCTTACTTTGCATTGAGAATGCTACGAACACAGTCAACACCAAAAATGCTATCAAAGTCTTCATGATTCGTTATTGTCACCGTATTGAAATCAAAATGAGACGAAAATCCAGAATGAAATTCAAGAGTTACAGAACCTCTATTTATACTCACAAGACAATCTATTTTGTCTGGAAAGTGCTTGTCCCCATTCCCCTTTTCATCTCCGTGTAAATTACAGTTCCCACAATTACACTTTAATCACATTCAATTTACAATCAATGGCACCACCAAATTGTTAATTTCATTGCTTGACTTTTAATTCATTTCTTACTTATTCAAACAGGAAAAATGTCACAAATTGTCACAAATGTTTCACTAGTCAGCAGTAAACATTGAGCAAAAACTTGTTGGCATACATTAAGAATATTAATTGTTTTATACTGCTAGTCATAGCTTTTAGGTAATATTTTTCAAACTTATGAAAATTCTAATGTCACTTCTATGCTAAATCATTTGGTTCAGACATAAAGGTTAGCTTTACTTATGATAGCGATTATTAAAATTTGAACGGTCACCGAAGCATTCAACCGTGGTTGTATATAAATGTAGTGAACAAACTATAATGCCAGTTTTAAACAGTGGCCCAAATGCTGAAGATGATCAAATTTTTTTCCAATTTTTTTTACTAAAATTTTCCAAATAGAAAGTTAGGAAAAGTCACAAAGTTTCAAAACGATACCCAAATATTAGAACGTTACTAACAAAACAATCGGCGCTCTAGTCCTAATAGCGTTAAGGAAATTATGTAGAAATTAATGAAAGTTCAAATCAGAAAGATAAGTAACTCAACAACTTTACTGTATTCCTTCCTTTCAGTGGCAACTGTAGCATGTCGGAATTAAGAAAAACAGTTTGGATTCTCATCATATTGAAGGCCTTTTTGAGATAAGACCGCAAGTGAGGGTCATCGTTGTTTGTTTCATTATTTTTGCACTTCAATAGAACATTCTTTTCTAGTGCAGTTTCATCTACTGTTTCAAATTCACTATTAAACTTAAAATACTGCAATAATTAAATTTTTGTTTTTCTTCAAACATTGGTTTTAGTTCTGTTAAAATAAATTGAAACAAGATGCCTTAACAGGCAAAAGGAATTCTGCCAAAATCTGCTGAAATATAAAAGAAAAAGCATATGCCATATTTGAAAAAGGTTATGTGATTTCCAAAATAAAAAATCACATTTCTAATATATATAATCCCGAGGACATTGTCAAAAGATAAGTGACACTATGTGAGACTTATAGTATACTGCTAATAAACTGGATTACATCTGAATGACATTAAATATTCTTTATTTGGTTGATAAGAAATAATGTCAAGGATAAATAATACAAAAATGCATGCAGATTTTGGCCATGCAAAATACATCCACATACACCAAAACCAACATTATAACTGTTGTAGTTTGTTTTGATTAGTAATACGGAAAACACTTACAAACATTCTTGATTTGAGTTATCATTCATGACCTGTTTATAAAAATTTTTGAAGAAATTCAAAAAAAGGTTGAATGATTTTTACGACATAACATTGCATCTCTGATTTCATATGCACCCAAGGGCATTGCGAAAATATAGTTGACACTATGCGAAACTTTATTGTATACGTATATACACCACTGATAAACTTAACTACATCTGAATGACATAAAACATTCTTTGTTTTGGGAGTACGAAATAATATTAAGTTTATATTGATTTTTTCGGATATTACAGTGATTACGTATGTAAATCATGTTCTTTAAGCATTTGATATGTACCGTCAATGTTCTTAATTACAAATGGAATTATCAATATTTCAAATACAAAATGTAAACAATAATTTTGATCATTAACAGTTACATATATATACTTATATATGTTCTAAAGCACATACATAACATAATTATATATATAACTGAAAGGAAAGTGTTGTATTGTCACATGATGTATCTTTTGAATTTACAGACAGTTGTTTTACAGATGTTTTAATTTGCTATTGTGATTAGTCACTCGTAATAAGGGACATTGACAGTATAATTTAAAAAGTGATCAAACAATAAAACAAGTAAGTGGTGCAGGGTAGACACAAATTGTCTATGTTGGAGCTGAAGAGGAAACTAAGCTGAGCCAAAGTATCCAGAGCTTAAAAGCGTCATATACAAAAACGAAGATGTTTTGAATTTAGACAGGCTTAAAGAATATCAAAACATTTCTCTATAAAAACAAACAAATAGCTACCTTTTTGACTCTTCTGTTTACAAAACGTTGAAAACTTCTTTTTAATTAGAAAAGAATGATCACAGTTCAAGATAATTATAAGTTTCTTCTATGAAAATTCTTTTTTTATCTTCAGATACCCGTATCTATCATTTTCAAGAAACTTTAGAAAATTTAAAATGGTTTCTACCCTCACATGCGTGGTAAGCATAAGTTTCATGTAAGCGCACACACGAAATTTCAAAAAACTGCTAGGTTTGGACAGCAGGAAAAAAAAAAGAAAGAAAAACAAAGCCGGTTTTAAAGTATTTCTTGCTTTCGCAGAAATCCAATAAATCTGTTGAATCAAAGGCAAGGAATTTCTTAATAACATACTTAAGACAAATTGCTGGTTATAGCAAATCAACATTTTAAGACTTTTAGTAATTCCATTAGCACAGCGGAAAAAGTTTTCCTTTTTACAGCTGTGCTTTCCAAACAAACAAACAAAGAAACAAACAACGAACCAATGAACCTGGAGTGCAGACAGAAAACACTTAAAGAAAGACAGAGCTAAATAAACATTAAATTGGTTTTCATGAATGGTTGCAAAAACATTCGTTCACCTTTTTGCCCCCGCAGCGAGCGTAAGCGAGCGAGGAGGCATAGTAGTTTCACGAGATAGGCGAATGTCAGTTTCCGATTTTGTTCATCATCATCATCATCATCATCATCATCATCCTCCAACTTTCGTGTTGACGTTACACGGTGGAATGCAATTATTAGCTATGACTTTGCTTTTTTTCCGTTTCAAAGCATGGTACTGTAAGTGGGAAAGACAGAATGTTTTTTCGTATCTCTTTCCTAATTTATTATTGTATTATACTATGTTATTTAGGAAGATCGTATGCTAAAATTGCTTAGATATTTTTCGTGTTACTTTTGTGTTGTTTTAGTGAAGTGAACGACAAGGATTTTGAAGCACAGCTTGAAATCTGAAATTTTGCCAACCATACATTTTATTTTTGTTTATATATGTTTTAGCTCTAAATATTTCATTCAATAAACTTTGTTCAACGCACTAATTTTTGGCAAAGATTTTAATTGGATTTCTGTGTATGCAAGAAAGCTATATTACAAATTGTCTTTCTTCGTGTTTTTCTATTTTAACTGTCCACCTCGCGCCAAACCTAATCATACTAGTGTTTGATCATGATCAGTAAAAGCTTTTTACATTTTCTTGTTGTTTTTTTTTATAAACATTGGCTACTTTTTGTTTTGAATCAAAGTTTAAAACGCAGATTTCTAATGGATTTTTTGCTTTGATTTTTTTTTAAAAAAAGTTTGTTTTTTTTCTTTTGGCTCTTACAGAATTTCTTTAACAAATCTTGTTTTGATTATAAAATACGTATCCATGGTTTCAGTTCACACATTTCTTTTGTTTGTAGCAAATACTTTCTGATATTACTTGTTAAGCCTTTATTACACTTTTTGAAAGGTATATTAGCATCAATAAAAAAGAAGTTATCCTAAAGAAAGTTTAACTCAATTACAACGTAAGCGAAAAACCGTGAAGACCATCCGTCAAGGAGTTTTCAAATCTGATCTCCCATTTCGAAATGATCATGCTCGCAATTCTTCTTGTTTTTATTGTGTTTAGTTTATACAATGTTAACAAAAGTTTAAATGTATATATTTGTTTCTGTGTAAAGACTTGCAAAAACATTCATCTGAATTTTTTTGAGTTTTCGGACAAAAATTTGTTTTTGTTTCCGTTGTATAGCTTGCAATGTATAGCTTGCTGTGTGTACACATTGGAATGCTTGAGCGCGGGGGCATTTTTTAGCTAAAGCTACATGCTAGTTTAAGTTTTTATATAAAAGAACCCAAACAGTTTACATGCCGTAATTTCGTTTTTGATAATTTCAATTCACTGAGATTGATACATTGATACAATACTGAGAAGTACGATTCAATAAAATGACATAAACAATAGCGTTTTGTCTGAGTACGAAACCGCACCGAACATATATCAAAAGCAGAAGTTTGTTTTAACTTGTAGTTCAGGAGAAAAGCATAACGTGATAACCAGAATTTAGTTGAGAAAAGGTTTATTACGTGAAAGTGCTTACAAAATGCGTTTAATAAAAATGTGAACAAATAGGTTTCGAATAACGTGCAAATCTTCTGTAAGGTGCATGAGTAAATCAACGTTCACTAAAATAATAATATAATTAAGTACATACAATATGCTGACGAATTGAAGCAGAAGTTTGTTGTTTAACGTGGCTAGCCTCACTTAGTTGCTATCACATCTGCTATCCTGGAGGGGCCACTGCTTAGGTTGGAGGATGGGAAGTATTTGACACTCTTTTGAGTGACACAAACCCAATCAGGGGCCTGTGCTCTTTTGGATGACCTCCTGCAACATCCGATGGATCGTCTACACAGTTTCCTTCACATGACATGGGTCGACCCGACGCTATGGTACATTCACTTACGCATGGTGAATCGCCACCATGGGGAATTGAACCCAGATCTCTCGCATGAATCAGGAAAGTGACAACCACTATACTACCGAAATAGAACACGACGTTTAGGGAAAATTAAGCATAAATTCTTACATGTCACCATTGATTTCATAAGTTTTCTCTCATGAGGAGCGAGGACTCGGCAAAAGTACAACTGGAAAATGATTCTTGCTGAAATTAGAGACTAATAAGGGATTCCTAAAGTAATAGATCACACGAACAGCTATGTTTAATATGATTTATATAGAAGTAAATTATCTGTTTCATGGAAAACTAAATCTTCATTGGACATCCGAGATTCAAGTTCATTGTTTCTCACTCATTTTTATTTGTCCTATTGCAGCAGCATTTTTCTGCAGCTATATTTCTGAAATGTGAAATTATAGAGCAACATAAAAAGAACGTCATTAACCATATGGACGTCATTAACCATGTGAACGTGATTAACCATATGGCATAGTTAATAGACCCATAACGACCGTATAGTAATAAAACATAATCACCTACATAAAAAGAGCGGAAAAAATTTCCTTTCCAGCAAATAAAACAATGAAAAAATCAACACTAATAAATTTAAAAGTTCTAAATTTTCCAAAGACACCATTGAATTCACACGCTTCCACTATGCAGCGGCAACAAATAAACGTGTTTTTTTACCAGGACGCGTTCTGAAAATAGCTATCGTCAAAAGATGATTTGAACTGCATATGTATATAATGTATATAAGCAATACTTAAAGGCAGCATGTTCTATATTTTGAGTTCAACATGAGTTGAACAAATAAAAGCTAGCTCAGTATATATTATACTGTATCAAAAATCTTTTGCCAAACAAAAATCGAAATGAACAATAACATTATAGAAACGTAACGATATCGAGAAATTTTACAACAAATGGCAGGAAGAGTTGTTGAACACTATTATGACTAATTTTGACCTTTGATTTCACCTTGAGAAGAAGATATTCAAGGAGTTTTAAAGATGTCTCTGGTAGTAAACATACTGAAAACCAAGAAGTTGATTCCAACAACGGCTAACAGGAAGTAATTTTTCGGAAACTTTCTCCTCCTCAAATGTTTCAAAATTTGGATGAAATACTAAAATATTTCGCAAGTTAAACATCAAAACTCTCATAGGGCTGACTTCCGAAATAATTAAAAAAAATTCAAAACATTCAATATAAAAAAAGACAAACCAAATTATGAAAGTACTTTTGGGAAGTCTTAAAAGTCTGTTTTATTTTTTAGATAGAAAAGAACATATTTAATGTATATTGCCGTTGGGTTCTTTCTTCGCCAAAAACTAGCCTGTTCGAGTCGATGTTACTATACCCTAACATCAGTTGGACATTTTGAAAAACAAAAGCCAATTTGGCGGAAACCCCTCCGCAGTGCACAACTCTCTATAGTGAATCCTTTTTTGAGGTCACAATGGCATTTTATATAGAAAGGTTTCATTGCTTTTCATGAAAAATAACAATTTCACTTTGTTTTTATCCTTAATAAAGACACGTTTGTTTTCTTGACTAATGAACATTTGCAAGGCATTCCTACTAGGTCGAAATAGGTTGACGTGATTCTAATGGTGTTTGAATCTGGTTAAGGATTTTATTTAGCAAAACGTGGAGCTAGAATAGCCAAAACCCTTAGCTTTTAATACAAATAGAAAATAAAATACAAGACTGGCTTCCTCTCGTAATCTCTACTTATTTAGTCCAGAATTTTTTAAAAGAATATAGCCACGAATTCACTGTGAACTGTATCTTTACGAAAAAGTTCAAGAGCAACTAGTTAGAATTAAAAATCACAAAATGATATTTATCACGATTTTGATTATAGTTTCCGCTGTGTTGATTTGCTATATCGAGCAATTGTGCTTAAAAATGTAATTAAGTAAGTCTTTACAAGTGATTGAAAACATTTACTATAACTTATTTTCACCCGGAAATATGAAAAGGAAACATTTTTCCTGTTTGCATAAGTAAGAAATTAATTAAAAGCCAAGCAATTAAATTATCAATTTAATGGTGGCATTGATTGTCGAAAGTGATTAAAGTGTAATTGTGGGAACTGTAATTTATACGGAGATGAAAGGGAAATGGGGACGAGCACTTTCCAGATAAAAGTAGATTGCCTTTTGAGTATAAATAGACGTTCTGTAGCTCTTGAATTTCATTCTGGATTTTCGGCTCAGCTTGATTTCAATACGGTGACAATAACGAATCATGAAGACTTTGATAGCATTTTTGGTGTTGACTGTGTTCGTAGCATTCTCAATGCAAAGTAAGAATACTTAGGTTTAGTCATAAGTTCTATCTAAGTTAATACTGCTATTAAGTGATTTTTATATGAAAAAGCTCGTTTTGTAAAATACGATAACCAGTATTATCAATCAGTAATATACTTACAAACGTTATCATTATTTTATAATTATAGTGATGCATGGTGGCCAGATGGGCGATCATGCTCGTCAAAGACACGATGAAGGTAATGTTCTACACGAATTTCAAAACCAATGCGCTTTTCATTAGTAAATACACATGAACTAAACAACATCATATTGAAATCATATACAAATCATATACAAAAAGTTATATACAATTGAAGCATACTTCAAATTAAAATTGCTAGGAGGAATTACTATAGGAACATAATATGACTGTTGGTTGAAAAATGGTAAGGTGACAGAATTTCAATAAAAATGACTTGATAATAATTTTTTCCTTTTAGCTGCTTGGCGAGAAGTAATTCAAAGTATTTTCTCTGATGAGAAGAATGAAGGTAAGTTATAATATATTGAACGTATATTGTAATCTAGCAGTTTTCACAAAAAAAACACTGGATGTTTTGTTCTTTGTAAGTTGATGACTTGGGAAACTCAAGTTTTTGTAACAGTTCATTTTCAAATTCTGAAAGTAATGTTTAATACTTTTTTTTTCGGAAAAAAAAATTTCATCGAGTGTATACAGGATTAACTTATATTTAAGCGTTCTTATTGTAAATTAAAGCGTCGAATTTTTCCAAGATCAACGTTATTGATATCTAAGGGTGGGATACATACATAGTTATCTGTCTTGAACTTTATTCTTTTATATAATAGATACCTTTGATAAAGTTTATGATGCCATTATGGCGGTTGCTCCGAAAAAAAGCCAAAGGTAAGAAACATAATGATGACTTTCACAAAGCCTGTTTTACAATCAGTGGAGTTTTACTTCCCGTTAATATTTCTAAATGCTGTACATGGGTTTTTTTGAAACAAGAGCAGATGGGCTAAATGTTTATAGGTTGTATGCGCTTCATAGAAAATTGAGAATTAATTGGCCGCTCCCTTATTTCAGTTATCCCCTAAATATATACCACAAATACCAAAACGCAATTCCATAATTACCTGCGTTAGGGCTATTTCAAGCACTGTTGCAAATAAATGTGAGGGTATCAGTTTGATTCGCGAAACTCAGTTTAATATTCAATTGAGAGGTCATTTATTATTTTGTTACATTGAATTATGGAAGTGGTAGGAAGATAACGGAATTATGCGGGCGATGTTCTAAGTAAAGTATTTACCTTTTAGAGGATTTCATTGAATCTATTGAGATGGAAGATGAAGAGAACCAAGAAGAAGAAAACACCAACACAATTTGTTTATATTTTTCTAATTTGTAATCATTTGCGTAGAAAACGATTCTTCTTTACTTAACATTAGTTTTGGTTTGTTTCCTTGTAAACGGTGGATCTTGATGGGATTTTTCTTTCTTCACCTTAACCTATTGAGGTCTTAAGGATATTTTAAGAGATTAACTTTCAGATATTTTCAAAGTTGTCTTCAATGCCAATGAAATATCGCCATAAAAATTCCAATACAAAGGAAACAAGATGCCCTTACGGGCAGAAAGATTTCTGCAAAATCAGTTGAAAACTGAAAAAAAGAAAAATGAAATACTATAATAGCATTCTTGAAACTTGAATGGTTGAAATATTTCCTAATTACATTCCTAATTACGTGTTTGTAAGGACATTTAGAAATAAAACTTTATTATAATGTATATATACTGCCAATAAACTGAACGACATGTTTGTTAATACAAAATATTATAAACGATATACGGATCCTTTCAGATATCTTAATGAGTATGCTCATAACTCATAAACTCAAAACATTTTTCCAAGAACATATAAATTTTGGTCATGTAAAAATACATTCATATCGACAAAAATCAACATCAACATACATATGTTAATCAAACTAAAACAGAAATTTCTGATTATGATTAACAATATGGCATGCACTTACATTCTTCATCTAAGTTGAAATTCATGATTATGAAGAGAATCGAAGCTCTTTTACAACACCATCTCACAACAATCTTGGAAAAATTTGATCAAAACTTTCCAACCAGAATAAATGTTAATTTAAACGTCATCTATCTTCCTTGAATTTTTATATCGTTATGTTCATCTACCCTGCTGTGAATACGTGACTTTTGTGTGGGATTGAACTTTAAATGTTGGTTCCGTATCATTCAACTTTAAATAAAACAAGACGACTGGATGGTTGAAAGATTTCAGTTGTGTTTTTAATAATATGGCATGCACTTATTTTCTTCATCTTAGTTTAAATTCATGATCAGATTTGAAAAATCTTTAGACAACATAACAATTTACAACATAACATTACATTTCTCTGATTACATATGCACCCAGAGGCATTGCAAAACTGTATTTGACACCATGCGAAACTTCATTGCATATACGTATACACCATCGATAAACTTAATTATATCTGAATGACATAAAACATCCCTTCTTTTGGGAGTACAAAATCAGCTTATGTTTATATCACACGTGACACAGTGTCATAAGGTAATTACGTACGAAAATCATAAACTTTAAACATTTGATATGTACTATCGATCTTCTTAATTAGAAACGTAATTCCTAATATTGCAAACACAAAAAGCAAACAAAGATTTTGATCATTTAAAACATAAAGATATATATATGCTCTAAACTTCTAAAAATTACATAAACGGCGTCAACGAAACCCTACTCCAATAGTCAAAGATAAAGCCGCTGTCTAAGTAATGTACACATGGTGTTGTGCAACAGAAGGGAATAAAGTTTTACTTTTGTTCAGGCAATATAGTTTGATATCATCAATATTTTAGTTTACAAGTTGTTGGTGAACATTTTAGAAATTAACTGTTAAAAAGCGTTTTTGTCAAAGTGAATATATTTGACATTTTTCAGAGTTTTCAAAATATTATATGATTTACATTTCATTGAACCTCCATCTATGTTTCAGTTGAAACGCAGTCTCACAAAGGAACAAGGATCGTGAAGGTAATTGTGAAGTATACACAACTGACAATAAAATG
Organism: Turritopsis dohrnii; assembly: GCA_027922465.2. Taxonomy (NCBI): domain Eukaryota; kingdom Metazoa; phylum Cnidaria; class Hydrozoa; order Anthoathecata; family Oceaniidae; genus Turritopsis; species Turritopsis dohrnii. Next base: position 224,430 of record BQMF02000113.1, on the reverse strand, counting down.
TTTTTGTAATCTGGATAATGCTCGATTCCAAGTAACCTTTTAAGAGCGTATTTAGAACATTGTTTTACTCTAAGATAAGACACTTTTAACGATATCAAATTAATAAGTTGCAAGTCGACAGGCGGAAGAACCAAACATTACGCATGGAAACCCTAGGACAAAAAACGCGTGCTCACTATCCTAACTTATTTCTCACTTAAACATTTATTTTTCATAATCGCCCCAGTAATCCGGTCAATATCTCTCTAAGTTTGACATTACTTTATGAAAAACTCAGTGGAAGAATGGTTTCAATATTTTCCCATCTGTACAATACCCTTTTGTTTGTTTACGTATTCGAAGAAAATCGAAGCTCTTTTACAACACCATCTCACAACAATCTTGGAAAAATTCGATCGAAACTTTCCAACCAGAATAAATGTTAATTTAAACGTCACTCTATCTTCCTTGAATTTTTATATCGTTATGTTCATCTACTCTGCTGTGAATACGTGACTTTTGTGTGGGATTGAACTTTAAATGTTGCTTCCGTATCATTCAACTTTAAATAAAACAAGACGACCGGATTTTTGAAAGAATTTGCTTGTGTTTTTAAGAATGGCGCCCTATAAATAACGCCCATACTAAATACATACTCGAGGGTTCATTGGATTGCAGAGCGGAATTTATAAAAAACCTGTCTCCATAGTGCTCGTATTTTTGCGTAACCTGCCTGTTTCTGAGCCTAGTTGCACTACTGATGCATTGTGTTAAAAAGATCTGCTAGTGTAAACATAGAAATAAAAAAATTTTATTGTGTAAACAAAACTTTATTAATAAACACATCACAAATTGAAACAAAAGAAATATACTTGTATGAGTTTTACCCATGAATTAAAAAAATGATTTTATAAGAAAAACGTGAGCCAAAAGAGACAAGAAAAGAAGGCTTTTTTGAAAAATGAAAATCTATCCAAAATACTCAAACAAAATAAACAAATCAAATAACGAAGAAATAGTTTGTTTGAAATAGACGGTTTGAATTTATAGCTCATGCATGAATACAGTTTTCCCGGCCAATTTTGCTCACACGTCAATTACTTTCGATCACCATCACCCGTAAAAATTAAAAGGAAAGATTTTTCCTGCTTTGCATGAGCAAGAAATTATTTAAAAGCCAAGCAATTAAATTAACAATTTGGTGGTGGCATTTTTTGCAAGTCGAAAGTGATTAAAGTGTAATTGTGGGAACTGTAATTTATACGGAGATGAAAGGGAGATGGGGACGAGCACTTTCCAGATAAAAGTAGATTGCCTTTTGAGTGTAAATAGACCTTCTGTAGTTCTTGAATTTCATTCTGTATTTTCGGCTCAGCTTGATTTCAATACGGTGACAATAACGAATCATGAAGACTTTGATAGCATTTTTGGTGTTGACTGTGTTCGTAGCATTCACAATGCAAAGTAAGAATACTTAGGTTTAGTCATAAGTTCTATCTAAGTTAATACTTCTATTAAGTGATTTTTATATGAAAAAGCTCGTTCGTAAAATATGATAACCAGTATTATCAATCAGTAATATACTAACAAACGTTATCATTATTTTGTAATTATAGTGATGCATGGTGGCCAGATGGGCGATCATGCTCGTCAAAGACACGATGAAGGTAATGTTCTACAGGAATTCTAAAACCAATGCACTTTTCATTAGTAAATACACATGAACTAAACAATATCATATTGAAATCATTTACAAATCATATACAAAAACTTATATACAATTGAAGCATACTTCAAATTATAATTGCTAGGAGGAATAACTACAGGAACATAATATGACTGTTGGTTGAAAAATGGCAAGGTGACTGAATGTCAATAGATATGACTTGATAATAATTTTTTCCTTTTAGCTGCTTGGCGAGAAGTAATTCAAAGTATTTTCTCTGATGAGAAGAATGAAGGTAAGTTATAATATATTGAACGTATATTGTAATCAAGCAGATTGCACAAAAAGACACTGGATGATTTGTTCTTGCAAGTCGATGACTTGGGGGACTCAAGTTTTTGAAACAGTTCATTTTCAAATTCTGAAAGTATTGTTTAATACTTTATTTTGGGAAAAAAAGTTCCATCGAGTGTATACAGGATTAACTTAAGCGTTCTTATTGTAAATTAAAGCCTCGAATTTTTCCAAGATCAACGTTATTGATATCTAAGGGTGGAAAACATACATAGTTATCTGTCTTGAACTTTATTCTTTTATATAATAGATACCTTTGATAAAGTTTATGATGCCATTATGGCGGTTGCTCCGAAAAAAAGCCAAAGGTAAGAAACATAATGATGACTTTCACAAAGCCTGTTTTATATTCCGTGAAGTTTTACTTCCCGTTAATATTGCTAAATGCTGCGCATGGGTTCTTTGAAACAAGAGTGGATGGGCTAAATGTTTATAGGTTGTATGCGCTTCATAGAAAATTGAGAATTAATTGGCCGCTCCCTTATTTCAGTTATCCCCTAAATATATACCACAAATACCAAAACGCAATTCCATAATTACCTGCGTTAGGGCTATTTCAAGCACTGTTGCAAATATATGAGGGTATCTGTTTGATTCGTGAAACTCAGTGTAATATTCAATTGAGAGGTTATTTATTATTTTGTTACAATGAATTATGGAGTTGGTAGGAAGATAATGGAATTATGCGGGCGATGTTCTAAGTAAAGTATTTACCTTTTAGAGGATTTCATTGAATCTATTGAGATGGAAGATGAAGAGAACCAAAAAGAAGAAAACACCAAATTAACTTGTTTATATTTTTCTAATTTGTAGTCATTTGCGTAGAAAACAATTCTTCTTTACTTCACATTAGTTTTGGTTTGTTTCCTTGTAAACGGTGGATCTTGATGGCATTTTTCTTTCTTCACCTTAACCTATTGAGGTCTTAAGGATGTTTTAAGAGATTAACTTTCAGATATTTTCAAAGTTGTCTTCAATGCCAATGAAATATCGCCATAAAAGTTCCAATATAAAGGAAACAAGATGCCCTTACGGGCAGAAGGATTTCTGCAAAATCAGCTGAAGTATGAAAATGGAAGACTAACAATAACATTCTTGAAACTTGAAAGGTTTTGAATGATTCAACAATACAATACAACATTGACTGCTGCTCAGTGTAGATTGCACACAGCAGGTCGGGATTGTGACACAGAAAGTAAAATGAGCTTTGTTATTGAAATTTTGAAGTTAAATATGTTCAAACAGCTGGCCAAAGGTGTGCTACCAGTGAAAATTTTAATGAATAAATGATTTGAAATTATATGTTGACTCTTTTGAATGTTTGAATGAGAGTGAGAAATGTAAAAAGTACTCTTATATATAATTACATAAACAATACACAAATTAATAGAAAAGAAACACATGACATAACAATCAACCCAAAATGACCTAATTTAATCTAACACAATAGAAGGAAAGTTTATAAAAATTCTTTTAGAAATTCGAAAAGGTTGAATGATCTTTACAAGGCATGCCGAAAGTGTAATTGATACTATGTAAAACTTTATTGCATATATACATCTGAATGACATGAAACATTGTTTATTTTGGGTATACAACATACGATTAAGTTTATATTGATCTTTTCTGATATCACAGTGATTACGTATGAAAATCACATAATATGCTTTAAACATTTGATATGTACTTCCAATCTTCTTAATTACATACAAACAGAATTCCTAATGTTGCAAATACAAAAAGTAATCAAAGATCTTGATCATTAAAAGTATATGCTCTATAAATTTATACCAAAATTTACTAAAAATTTTGTATTGTGTTACTAATAGTACAGTATTTTGAATTTATACACAGAACATTTCAATTTGCCAGGATAATGATCAAGGCTATATCATTACAAAACAAAACGCGATTATAGAAAAAACATATCAACAAACATAAAATAATAATAAATACATAATAGTTTATACTGACGCTCGACCCACACACAAGCCACATACAAACAGGAATAAATTCACAACAGATAACACGAGCAAACACGGGTCCTAACAGCACGTAAAAATTGAACACAACGTAATTGTTCATTAACAATCGTGATTAGGAATATCATTCGTAAATAGGGGCATTGTCAGTATATCTTAGCTAAACAATCATCAATCAAAAGTGGTGCAGAGCAGACAACCGCTACAGAATGTTGGAGCTGAGGAGGAAACTGTATTAAAGTATTACAACCCAAACAAGAACCAAAAAAAATCTATCTCGAAAGGCTTAAACACTGAAACATTTTTCCCTAATAGGAACACATACCTCTTTCACTTAAAACTTTTTGGTGTTTCTTCGACTGAAATGCGTGACTTAGGCTTCGTGTAAACATTCGCACGAGATCTTCAAAAACTGCTAGGTTTGGACAGTAAGAAGAAGAAAAAGAACAGAGCCGGTTTTAAGGTATTTCTTGCTTACGCAGAAATCCAACAAGATACCCTTACGGGCAGAAAGATTTCTGCAAGATCAGTTGAAAACTGAAAATAAGAAAAATGAAATACTATAATAGCATTCGTGAAACTTGAATGGTTGTAACATAGCACTGATGATGTTATTTTAACGAAAAGCTCCTGCTTCATTTTAAAATTTGTCTTTTCTTTATTTATTTGATATTTTGATACTGGCAAATGTTTTAATCACTCATTTCCAAATTACATTCCTAATTACTTGTTTCTCAGGACATTTTGAAGGCATAATTGACACAAAGCGAAACTTTATTATAATGTATGTATACTGCCAATAAACTGAACAACATTTTGTTAATACAAAATAATATAAACGATAAACGGATCCTTTCAGATATCTTAATGAGTATGCTCATAACTCATAAACTCAAAACATTTTTCGAAGAACATATACATTTTGGTCATGTAAAAATACATTCATATCGACTAAAGTCAACATCAACATACATATGTTAATCAAACTAAAACAGAAATTTCTGATTATGATTAACAATATGGCATGCACTTACATTCTTCATCTAAGTTGAAATTCATGATCAGATTTAAAAAATCTTTCGACAACATAACATTTTACAACATAACATTACATTTGTCTGATTACATATGCATCCAGAGGCATTGCAAAACTGTATTTGACACCATGCGAAACTTCATTGCATGTACGTATACACCACCGATAAACTTAATTATATCTGAATGACATATAACATCCCTTCTTTTGGGAGTACAAAATCAGCTTATGTTTATATCACACGTGACACAGTGTCACAAGGTAATTACGTACGAAAATCATAAACTTTAAACATTCGATATGTACTATCGATCTTCTTAATTACAAACGTAATTCCTAACATTGCAAACACAAAAAGCAAACAAAGATTTTGATCATTTAAAACATAAAGATATATACAGTGTGTCCACGAGAAAGTGGGCACCTAACTGTCAAGAAGCATATCTTATGTTTTTCGTGCTTGTTTTTTTCAGTTGTTATACCAAAAGAAAGAAAGTTTTTTGTTCTCTCTAAATACATGACCTATTTAATAGAAAAATTAATTTTTGGGGAATTATAATCGATTTTACCATGAAACCACGCAATTAAATCAATAATGATCAATAAACACTTGCTTGAATAAGAGTTAATGACTCGAGTAATATGGAAAGTCATGAAAAATTAAAATATTGCAATAAAGCTGCATTTAAACTTGGAAAACACATGTTTTTTTTAGAAACTTAAAACATGAAGGTTTCATTTCTAAAAATCTTTTACGAAGATTTAAAAAAAATTTTTAAAATGTTTTTTTGCTTATAAAGATTTTGGCAAAGCTTTGGGAATACAAAGTTATTAAATCATAATAAAAAACTTAAGGCAAGTTTAGACAATGAAAAACATTTGTGCCCTTTCAAAATATTTCGTGACAAGCTTATCACAACACCACCAACAGCTGTTGTTTCAACGAAACAAAGAGTTTATTGCTCGTTAAAAGTCTGTTTTATTGATCATTACAAAATTAACAACCGTGTCGAAAGAAAAAATAGCCTTTATTCTTTAAAATAAAATTTTTTACAAATAACAACTTATATTTTCGGAAAGCTCGTAAATTCTTCTTTCCAACGGTATAAAAATGGCATTGTATTGGTGAATATTCGAAAAGTTATTTGTGTTTTAAACCAGGTGCCCACTTTCTCGTGGACACACTTTATATGCTCTAAACTTATCTAAATCACCACACGCATATTTATATAACTGAAAGGAAAATTTTGCATTGTTACATACTTTGCTGTGTATTGAGTTTATAGGCAATTAGAAGATGTTTGAATTTGCTATTGTGAATGATCACAGTTGAAGATAATTCGAAGTTACTTCTATAGATCTTTTTTCATCTTAAAATACGTATGTCCTCTTAAAAATCCATTTAATATTGACCAAAGAAACTTGTAAATCTAAAATTTATGTTATCCTGATAAAAGGATCTTGCGTAGAAACAACATCACTACTAAGTTCCCTCTTCTAGTTGATAAGAGAGAATAATTTGAATTACAGAAATGTTTTTCAATTTTTCCTGAATAACAAATGCAGACCCGTGGATAATTCAACGTATATGTGAAATTATTAGTTGATTAAATGTATTATTATACACTGACAAACTAGTGGATATGAATAAATGAAAACACAACTACCTTGTGCAATAATTATTGACAATTTGTAGAAATAATTTTTTTTCTGCCACGTCTTCTCTTCCTTTTTCTATTAAAAGGGAAAAGCAATGACTACCTTATTTTGACAAAGAAAGCAATTTGACCTTCATGAGCAGTGGAGCGATGCCGAAAGGACATGTTTTGTCAATACGAAATTTCGTCAAAACTCATCCATTAGGACAACCTGTAAATGACAGCCTTAAAAAAGTAATTTTTCAGATTAATGGTAAGGTAGGACTAAGAAAACCTCAGTAACGAAGAGATTATAAGATGTTTTTGTCCTACTCCAATTCCTGAATAAGAGGGAAAGTACATAACATTTCAAGGGAAAAGTACAAAAAGCAAATACTTTGAACTGGGAAATTTGGTTGAAGAAAAGAACGCGAAAAGAGATGAAGAGTTGTTTATTTTAGGTTTTGAGTCGCATATCGATGAGTTGAGTTGAAAACCCGAATGTCGAAAAGTGCTTTTTGACCCAAAACTCACGTTTACGTGTAATCTGGCTGCATCTATGGTAATGGATGCTGTTCCTAGTTGTTCACTAGTAGGTTTCTCGGATTCCGGTTCTACTACGTCTTTGCAAACTTCGTTCATCATCTCTGTAGTCGTGTCTCTCAGTTCGCAGAGATAGTGATACTGCTTGTTCTACTCTGAAGATATTCATGCATGCAAAGTGTGATGGTAACAACATCATCGGTATCGTGTTGCTATTGTATTGGAAAGATCCTGTTTGGTGAGAAAGAAACTTTCAGAGGGAAGAGTTGGTGATGTGCTGACAGCTCGATGCTCCCGGTTGCTGTGCCACATCGTTCGTCTTGACTTGGTGGTGTCATTCTTGCTCTCATTAAATTCTTCCTAGTTGGGCGTAAAACCACGTAGGGGTGAGAGGCTCTTTTTTCACTGTTGGTATTAAAGCACGTGGGGTGACGTTGTATAATGAATTTTAGTATGATGCAGTTCCTCAATTGTTTGGAATGTAGAATGTTTAGAATGTAGTATCCAGTGTAGAACAGCGTGTAGAACACGAGTTTTAATTCATCAAAAATAAAAATAAGCGCTGTGCATCCACTTTTTTCACTTTTTACATTTTTCACCCTGTAAAATAAATTGAAGATGCAATGCAATGGTTCCCCATGATTGAAAATATGATCTGAAACACATCAAAATATTCGTAATAAATCGTTAATGATACAATATATGCAGTAGTAAAAATAAATTGTGCGTACAGGTAAACAACAAAAAGATTAAAATCGTTGTAGCTGTTCATGGAATCCACACCCCCAATGTAAATAAAAGCCGAACGCGAAAGTCGTAAAAGTGTCGAAATGTGAATTAAAAACAATTGCGATTTTCTTTACGAACCCAGAGCGTCATGATTAAAAACCATCATATTCATTTCTTCAATCGCGTATTATTTGAAATACTGCCGCACAACCCATTACTTACCGCACAAACCTGTTGTTGACGAAAATAGAGCGACAACAAAGATAAGAATGGTTTATGACGCATCTTCTAAAGCAAAAGGATGTGTCTCTTTGAATGAAATATTAGAAACCAGACCCTCTTTAACAGCAACACTTTTTGATATATTGTTACGTTATCGCGCTCACAACGTGGCTTTTGTTGGAGATTTAGAGAAAGAAATTTGTGAAAGCCAACGCGACATGTTGAGATTTTTATGGTTTGAGAACCCCAACGAAATTAACTTTGAAAGCTTCGAAAATAATAAAATTATTGAACTGTGTCATCATCATCATCATCATCATCATCATCATCATCATCATCATCATCATCATCATCATCATCAACATCATCATCATCATCATCATCATCATCATCATCATCATAATAGTTGGCACAACAGCAACTCGTATTCCAGTGAGGTGTGCACGATACTATCCAATCGGCTATGATTAGTTAACTTTTCAGTTTTGTCGATTTCGTCCATCATATGTTTGATATTGTCAACCCATTCGCCATCTTCAAATATTTTTTTACATTTTTCGCATTTACAACTGCTCTGCTTTAATTTTTTTTAACCATAAAAGACTAAATAGTTGAGGATCTCTCTTTTCCCCTGATGAACCGAATAAATTGTATTACCCATTTCTTAATGAGTTCTTTTAAATATTTCTCTAAAAAAATAACAAATGTGTATAAACAGTAAATTAAAAAAAAAAAAAAAAAGAGAATATAACAATAGATTAAAATAAGAGACTACCATATAATTCGTTACAAGTCATTTTTATTTTTTAAAAATTTACTTTACACGTTTGAATGCTTTAAAATGTCAATCGTATATACCGAATTATGACCTGTAAGATTACAATACAAAAGTTGATTGATTAAATTTAGGCGCGGATCGTTCTTTATAATGTCATTTTCACATTTTAATATTTCGTCCTCGTATTGTTTAATGTACTGTTCAGCATCGTCAACTATACAAACATCATGTTTACGTTTTCGTTTGTTAAATTTAAGCGAAACATAAGTGTCATATCTAGATTCACTGCAAAATTCTTAAAACGGATATAAAAGACGATGACCGTGTGGCAAAGTGGTGATCCGTTTTGTGAGAATAAGAAATTCTTATCGGCCCTGTTGCAAAATATCTTCTTTCGAAAACTGATTTTCCTCATATCGTTCTTGATAAATTGAAGTCGGTTCGTTACAACAGTTGCGATATTACTAACAGAATCGCAAGCGCGAACGTCGTCAACAGTGTAGATTCGAGAAAGATAAATTTTCTGATCCAGTGTACGCACTTCGTTACCAGCAATTGCTGAATCATCACGTTTTGTTATATTACCTTTGTTTTTGAAAACAAAGGCGTCGTCAGACATTGAGATGTGATATTCCTTCGGTTGCGTAGCAACAACCAATTTTGTGTATGTGTATTGTTCTTTGCCATTATTCTTTTTGGATTTGTTAAATGCATATTCAAATGAATTTAACCCAATCTTCTTCCGCAATGATTCGTATCTTATTCCAAATCTGTCAAAGAAAGCATCAGACGTATCTATGCAACCGGGACAATCTAAACATATTTGTAAGATCAGCCATACGTATATATCTTTCTCGGATACACTAGGTTTTCCGTGATTACCATCTACAAGTGTATGAAATTGGAAACTGCATGAATCGGTATCCGTAAGAATTAGATATGGAAAAATTGCAAGCACATTTGCATTTCTTTCTTCATTCTAAAAAAAAAAGAAAAACGAAATAGATTAAACAAACTAAACAAAAAAATAAAACAAACTAAGTAAGTAAAATATTATCACACCTTTCAGACGGTTCGTAACACATTTTCACGATTATATGCATCATACAAGCAATAAAAATCTTTGCCACTGACAACACAACACCACCAACAAATCATGTGCCAGCATCGGGAAACTGCTTCTTCTCAGATACTATGCCTTGGATATTTCCACCACATTTACTGTGATCTATCTCGTTATAACCGTTAAATGAAGGTGACATAATCGCTTTAGAAAGAACTTCCGTGCAGTTTGGAAGTTTACTTGTTAGCTTTTTGTTTCTTTTTTGGTTTGCAATTCGTTGCTTCAAGATTACAGCCTGTCTTTCAAACTTCTCTTCTACCATTTCCATCATTCCCATTCGAGCTGTTTCTTCCAGTAACATATGTTTTTCTGTGATACGTTGCCCTTCCAATTTTCTTAACGCATCATCGAGACTAAAAAACGAAAAAATATTAACCATTATATATCGTTGAACACGAATTAAAAAAAAATAAAGTGGTTTTTACCTATCAAAAGGATTAACCATAAAATTATTGGAATTGTTGCCAGTATTTAATTCGTCAAATTGAACGCTTTCTTTTTCTCGATCGATCAATTGCCTTAATTTCGGCTTGTCACAACGGATCATCCACGCACCACAGCATTTATTGTTCATGTCTTTATACATTTGACTTTCTTCGTTCGTCTTTGAATTCTGACGTAAAACTTGATTCCCGATAACATAATCCCTTAAAGAAGCTGATTGATAATACAAAATTGTGCGATAGACATCAGAAACAGTATAGCCCATTACCTTTACCATGTACTGAACAGTTTGAATAAACATAGGAATTCTAAAAACGTTTCCACATTTCATGTGTGTTTTCTTACTCGAAGTTTGACCATTATTATGTAATTGTTGTAAAAGTGACACTTTGTTATCACTTACAACACTTCTATCAAAACAGGGTACATAAAATTGATTGTATATATCTCCGATATGACCTTTTGGTGGGGCTTTTAAAGATACTTCAGACAAATAATCGTATTTTGATGTTTTCATATCTTAAGACCCTACTAATTCTAAATATTCGTTTAAGGTGAAATTCCTATCTTGGAAATTACCTACAGGTAATGGATAAGTCATAGCATTACCGTATTGATTATTTTCGTCCATCATAAAGATAATTGAATAAACACCACAATTTACACCGTTATAATCAAGTCGTAAACAACCTCTATCTATATCACTTTGTTTTAAAATACCGTATTGAAACAAATAATCTAAAATGTATCGTGCGTCAAAAGCCAATCTCAATGACGTTTGCGAAAATACACCAAACGTTGCATTTTCAAACATGTTTATTTTATGTGTATCTGGCAAGCATTTCAAAAGAGCTTTTGAATTTAATAATGCAGCAGCTTTGGAAAATGTAGTCATAGAGGTAAATACATGTGGATTATATTTAAATAGTATTTGTAACTTTCGAAAATAATCGAAAGCTATGACCATCAATAAAATGACATCACCAGCATTGTGCACACGATTGAGATCGCTCATAAATTGTATGTCTAAGGTTTTCCAAAGATATTGAACTTGACAATATATTTCGTCATCGACAAATTCGTATTTTAATTTCTTCGTAAACAATTGTATTGATGGTGAAAAGGGGTGATTCAATTCGTCACCGCTAATAAAATAATCGTACGGAATGACACCTTTGTCAATTATAATAGACGTCTCAAAAATTGTTTCGAAAAATTAAATCACAGCATGACGAACAGAAAGGGTATCAGTGCTGTAAGTACTTTAAACTTTAGATATAGGAGCGCAGAACAGTCGTTTTACTTGGAAGATCTTAAACCCATCAAAAATAAAAATAAGCGCTGCGTGTGCATCGGCTTTTTTCACTTTGTAAAATAAATGGTATCGATTGAAGATGCAATACAATGGTTGCCCGTGATGAAAAATCTAACGTCAATACGAAAAAAAACAAAACACTTCTCACCCTTTTAATTAAGAAACTCTAAGTATTCCAGCTAAAGCATTTTTAGTTCACTATCAACACTGGAGTTATGAACAGAAAAACTTTTTAATCGGAAGATCTGACACACATCAAAATATTCATAATACATCTTTCATGATAATGTAAAAATAAATTGTGTGTACAGGAAAACAACAATAATACTGGATCGATAGAAGTGAACCAAAATCATTTGAAAATCAAAGAAAAATCAGGGAAAAATCTGCAAGTAACTGCCAACTTTAATATCAGGACCTTTCAATTGTTATTGGTGCACACCTTCCAAATTTTGTCAGAAATGTGAATTCGGTAATATATTTAAGTAAACATTGTTGGTAATATATATTTAAATAAACATTGAAATTGTTCATAACTTGCATTAATACGAGCAATCCATGTCATTTAACAGGAATTACAAGAAGATAAAAATTATACATATATAAGTTAAATCAACATAACATACACTGACAGTTTTAGTGGAGTCATTGCGACTCCTAAAAGGGAGTCATTGAACAATGATAACCTAAGGGAGTAAATCAGATGATACAGAGAGCATCTTAAAGGAGTCATTTTGCTTTTAAGGGGTGTCAATTTCAATTTCCTTAAAATGACCACCTTGAAGGGAATCAATTTGACTCCTTTAAATGATCATAAGTGATGTAAGTTAAATGGCTCTTTAAGGGAGTCATTTTGATGCTCGTCGGAGAGTCAAATCGACAAACAAAGCCACTGTTTCGCACGCTTTAAAATATTTTACGTAAGCAATTCTTTAAATGAGAGTACATTCTTTGCATTTTACTAAATAATTATTCTTTTGTATAGATACTTCCCTGTATAATCACAAAAATTGTAAACTTATTTAATACGACCGTACGATCGCATTGAATAAAAAAAATATCTATAATTTATCAACTTCACTGGTTCACTGGTTTCATTGGTAACATATACATATTTCATATTAGGAGGTATGTTGTTGTAATATTCTTGGATTCTTTTCTTGACGAAATTAAAATGTGTCCGTGTGACAGTTTCTTTCGTTTGTTTTCTTGTTCTTAAATAATCGGCTATTATTATTCTATATGATAAGTTAGCTTGCTTACTCCTTAAATTTCTTTTAAAGAACAACAAAGCAACACTGATGATGGCCCACAAGACATGGTCGGCTATGCAGACAGTAACTAAATAATGTTATAAGTACACTGTTTTTCCTTTATCAGCCATAGACTTCAAATGAAAGTATTTGGGGAAAAGCTAAATGATTTTGAATGATTACTATATTTTGGTTACAGCTTTAGTTTTTACAGTATATTACTTTTTCTTTAGATTCTTATTATGAAATTTTCCTGTTAATTTGATTGCTCTTATAAAACAGTCAATTACAAATGGCTTGTGCGACATTTTTGGAACTTTCATGCAATGCAGAGCAACTTCGCTATTCAATGCAATTCTTCTGGATGTGTATTGAAATTCAAAAATCAAAAGAGCTGTGCAAAAACATCAAAGTTTAACATGAAGACTTAGTTCAGAGAATGATACACTCGAAGTGACTTTCAGATATCAATGCAAGTGACAATAATCTTGCTGGTGATAGCAGTAGTGATGAAGATGCTGATGATCAGTTTTTTGAGCCACACTGTTCCATGAATGGTGATGATGGAGTAGCAAATGTTTTAATTGAACTAAGAGAAATTTTTATTTGTAATCAAATTATTGTTATAGTTTCATTTGTAAACGTCATTATTTGGCTGTATGTGACGTAATTTTTGAAAAGTTTTATTTTATTGGATTTCTGCGTAAGCAAGAAATACTTTACGATCGTCCGTGTTTTTCTGTTTTCATCTTACTGTCCAAACCTACGCATTTTTGTTTCTTAAATTTCATTGGTTCATAAAAAAGCCGTCTCAATCGTGATTGGTGCATAATTGCCCGATTTCTACGAAAGGGTGCTAATATAGCCACCTTAACTTCAATAGCGACAGCTTATTGGCTGATTTTCGCCATGCCATGTGATCGTCCACAAAACGTTTTAAAAATGGCAGCGAAAGAACGTGTGTAGTTTGCTAAAAGTTTCTTTGATGGAAATATGGCTTTAAAAGAAGTTAATACAGCTTATAATTTTATGTAAAGAATTGCATTACTGTTGGGAACTTATCATGTTCACAAAATTAAATTACAGTGTGGTTATTCTGTTTTTTGAAAGAAGTTTTCTTGAAGTTTAAAATATGAAAACAGTGCCAATACATGGTGGTGTGTGGAAGAAAAGGTATTTCTTGTTTTATTTTTGCTCCAAGCCTTTTTAAATATGAAAGACCTTCGTGTATTTTGTATGTGTATGCATGGTTGAAGTCAATTTTTAGAAGCTTTTGGATTTTTAAAGCTCAGCTTAGCTTCCTTTCAGCTCCTCCCCAACATCACCAACATATGCACTTTATACAGCTATTTATACTATATTTAGTAGCAATTTTTGGATGTATTCTGGCTATATCAGCTTATCTCTTTTCTCCCTTTGTATGTTGTATTTTTTTAACTTTTAGATTAGATATGAGCTTTAATTTCTAAGTAATTATTATTGTGATATTTATATTTTTCATTCTGAGGAGATCAATATAGAAACTTTATATATTAGTTTGTGCTGCCCAAAGGATATGTTGGTTACCGCCAGTATACACAAACTTTTTATAGGATTCGTTATATTTAATGTGGTTAAATTAAAGTTTCGTATTGTGTCGATAAACTTTTTTGGAGTACGTGGGTGGCAAATATCCAGTAACAATCATTCAGCTTATTCGTACAAAAAAACAGATCTTCATAAATGATCTCCGCGATAGCATAAAGAAAAGCCCCATTTTTATGTTATGGTAGGCTGACTTTCTTGACAAACATTGTCAGTCGCATTTTATTTATTTAATGCTGATGCTTCTCGAGCTGAATGATGTGACTGTCTTAGTTTTGCAGGACTAGTGTGCTAGTGTTGCATTTTTGTGGCATTTTCAGCAGCAAAGCTTGCAGAAATCCTTCTGCCCGGTAGGGTATCTTGTTTAATCTGCAATCCAAAATTCAATTTTTCTTTGTGTTTGTATTTTCACTATTTTCGAGACAGAATTGGTATTCATTTTGAGTGAACTATTAATTAACACAAATTAGCGCCGTGAAAAACTTTCTTCGTGGTTTTTCTTCATTCTCGGTCTACCTTTTATTGAAAAGTGGGGGAGACAATCGAATTATACTATATAAAAAAGAAATATTGTATATCGTAGAAATTAAAAAACACTCAAAAAATATTTGTTGTTATGAAATATCCAAGTTTATATATAAGCTATTTGCGTTTTCATAAATGTTTTTGTATGTATGTATTCATAGTGTTTTATATGAAAAAATCAATACATGATTTCAAGTAAATGGCATTGTTTTCTTAATTATCTTGAGATCACCATGAAATCCGGGGGCAAGATCAGCAAGATGACCAAGCGTTGAGAATATTATAATACTGGAACGGGAGTCATTTAATATTAACACATTATGCCCCGAAAGGCGTCATTTGATATCAACCCAATGATGCTCTAAAGGGAGTCATAGCGGATTGAAGCTCTTAAGGTGATAAAAAATGACTCTTATTTGAGCATTAATTCAAAATGATACTCAAACGGGAGTCACGAAATGATAATCGTAAGAGAGTCATTTTCAATTGACTCCCTTTGGAGAGTCACAAATATCGCCATTTTTTAGAACTGAAAGGGAGTCATTCATGGTAATGAGAAGCTAAAGGGAGTAAAAAAAGATACTTGTAAGGGAGTCAAAATGACTCGCAAAAGGAGTCGCCACAGGCACTCTGAAATGACTCCCTTAGAGTTCTCATATTGACTCTCGAAAAATTGTCAGTGTACAATACGAAAATCTATTTTTACTAGACTCGCCAGTGGTGGATCCAGAGGTAAGCCACAACTTGTGTAGGAGAGTGTTAGCAATTCAAACATAAAAGAAAAAGGTTCAAATAATCCCATTGATAACATGAACTGAATTCACAACTTATGTTAATGCGCTTCTCCACAAGTTGCGACTACACTCTAGATCCACCAATGTCTGCATATTACCACTTCTATGGGGTCTACAAATAACACCAATGTGCCCGAAGAGGCAAATAACACAATAAAACTTTGTTAGAATCTGTATGAAAATGTTTTTTTCGAACATGATATACCTTAAGGGGATTTTTTTTGCGTGGACTAATTTTTGCGAGCGAATGTTTGAGAGCGTTTTACGTGGATTAATATTTTTATTTCAGAGTTTCTCAAGGAAAATGTTTGGATTTATATTTGCGAATGGGCACAAAATGCAATGTGTGTACTTTATAATATAGCTTAGAAGTAGCAGCAAAAATCACCATTTCCATGCCTGCCACATTGCAAAACCAATAGTTGCTTCATAAGTATATACAAGGAAATAGTTAATGTATGAAAGGTACGCAGAGCCAAAAAATGAGCAAATAAAATCATGAAATTTTGGGTGGATTTATTTTCGCGAATCGTTTATGTCTTGACGTTTTGCGTGGATTTATTGCAAAACTTAATCCACGCAAAAAAAAAGTCCCCTTAGTGTATTGTGTCCTAGAACATATTACACTCCAAATTTTCACAAGGCTTTACTGATCTCATTGTATGTATATAATTGGTTGGAATCTAATCTTCATCCAAAAAGTTTGTTTTCCATAATCCAAACTAAATCATTGTGCCTCCATTGAGCGGTTTGCAGGATTATTTTGAACGATGTCATCTTAAAATCTTTTAAGCGTGAATTTAAAACTAATCAGTTCCACACAAGTGATAACTTGACCGAGCATTGTACAGTGATGAATAATTTGATACAGTCTGGAATTCCCCAAATTGCTCCCTTCTTTAATTTATTACCGCTCTTCAATTCACTATGACGCTTCGAAGCCAGAAAACAGTTTTATAAGACACATCGTTCACCAATATCTTGCACATGTTTATACTTTCAGTATGTATATATATGTTTGAGTCAATTAATTCACTGTGATTTGTGCTGCAATGATAATTTCATTTGTTTTTTTTTTCAATATCTTCAACTTTCGGTGTGATATTTATTAAATGAAATGAACATGTTTCATGCATTTATTGATAAGATGTATTCACCAGTAATGTTGATACTACTTCTCTGCTGTGATGTTGAAAGTTTTTTTCACAGCTAAGTTTCGTTTACTATCAAACCTTCACCTTCTTTTTCAAAAATTTTTCCCAGAGTCAGCTAAACATCAATATTTCCTGCATAAGTAATGTTCTCATGATTATATTTCGATTGAAATAGTAGATAAAGTCTTAAAATTCTTCTTCAAAGCTTCTTCTACATCAACATCTTCCTACACTCAAAACATAAAACAAATCGGTTCGAGAACGTTTCACGTGTTCGGTGTGCATATTTTACTGACTTTTTAAAGAAATTATTAAAGATAATTGAATTGGAAATTTTAAATATAAAACGGCTAAAATAACTTCTAAAAGTGTTTAAAAGTATAAAAAGCTTATTATTTTTTGCGAATTATTATTGAAAGTGGCCTTTTTGTATTACATTTTGCATAGAGTTTTGGGTCTGTCATTAACTATTCTGAATAAACAAACAATCCGAAATCCGAACGGACTTTCCGAAAACAGCAAAAAACTGTTACGGAGAGAGATAGATAGAATGTCTAAATCAAACAATTTCCTTCGCTAAGGCGCGGAAATTGAATAAAGAGAATATACCTATCCATACTAATTCACATCATCGTGTTAATAAACAACAACATCTACTGCAGCCATTTTCAAACACTTATAAACTCTTTATTTTCCATATTTCATATCTGAAAACAAAATAATAATACTTTAAAGTACTACTAATTTAAACTACTACTTTCCAGCACACTTTCCTACTGTAAACATATACTTAAAACACTTTCTTCTGCTATTTCTTTTCCACTGAAATTACACTACCATATTTATACACTGAAAAACATAAAACTACTTTCTTCTTTTGGAAAAACTGCTTTTATGCTTATGTGAGGTAACTTTCTCTATTTTGTAGAAGATTTTCTACTATAAACATACACTAAATACCTCTGTAAACTTTATTTTCTTTCCAGTAAGTGTAGTAAACATTTCACCTTTCACCTTCGTCTGCTTCGTGCTAAACTGTCTGTAGACTACGGGATTTACTAACGGATTCAGTCGGCGAAAAAATAATTTCTTGTGTTTTGATTGGCTTAAAAATAACTGACGTTAGATGCCCCGTGCTATAATACTAATCGTGAATGAGTCTTGCGTGGTCCAATTGCCGCTATATGACCACGATTAAGAAGCTTTTGGCCGTAAATTTTTTAAAAAAACCATCACTCTCTAAGTTAAATGTGTTACACGCGATTGCGGATTATTATAAGTAGATAGTAATTCTTTTTCTTGTTCTTAGGTTAACTTTGCATAACTTTTAGAAAATAATTCATCGTCAAGAAAATATTGTTCAAACAGTTCTGTTATTTGTGCAACGTGATTAGTATCTTTATTTTTGGAAAAATTAGACAAAGATGTGGCAAAGAATTTTAAAGTATCTTTAAAGTGGAAATCACCTACAACTACATCTGTCATATTCTACACATATTTCCACCTAAAAATTTTATTTCAGTAGTGTTAAACATTGGCAAGTCTAAATATAAGTTTAATATCAAAACGACTAGAATTATGTGCGTACACTGGTATACGGCAATTCATAACGTCCTCCTTATAATTTGTACAATCTTGTAATCTTTTATTACAGATATCGTGTGCGTAACCGTAAATGGTGCGTGTGACGTGATGGATTATCCAAAATTTTAGTACCGTTTTAAATAAACCAATAACTGAACATGTATCTAACCAAAATGTAGAATTAGAGACTTTCATAAGGAAATCAAATTGCCAATTCTCGTAGAATTTTGTCACACTTAAATATCCTAAGACATCAAAAATATCGAAAAATTTAAGCTTATATATTCTAGTAATGACTTAACATATTGTGAATCGGAATACTCTCTACATTGATCGTTTCTTTTTATTTGATTTTCCACATCAGTGATAAAATTCGAAAGAATACTAACTGCTTCATTTTAAAACAAACTAAATCGAAATTATGACACAGATCGCCTGTTACATCACGGTTTGTTATGGCAAAATCACATATGCAACACTTTGTTATTTGATGTTGTTCGTAATTGTTTTTCTTTTCTTTAATCGTTAATTGATTGTTACATATAGCTTCTTCGTGCTTAAAAAACCTTTTAATTGCAAAACCTATCAAAGCTATTTGACTTGTCATAACTGTTGACAATGACAACGATTTACTTTCGTATACGTCTACAATACGCGCCATGTTCTTAAAAGATTTGTTTGTTATATAACGATAAATTTAGTTTGGTAAGAAAGTCATGTCGGCTAATTCACACTTATCATCAATACATGATTTATACGAAATAAATTTCTTTAAATTCAAAGCTGGATGAAATATAACAACAACACAAAATGACATGACTTTCATCGCCGACATGTTTTCGTAATGCTTGATTTTTATTTAATTTTTTCATCATCTTCATAATCATCATCTTAATTATTTAATTAATTATTTTTCAAAATTATTTTGATCAAAAGAAACTGTAGTTTCAAAATCATAATAAAATTCAACAGGCGTAATTTGCAGCCGATAAATATCACTAAGTCACTAAGTGTTATTGATGTGTTCATCTTAGTTTCATCCAATTGCTTTTAGACAATTTCAAATGTGCCTCGTTTTTAACACTGTCTCGTTTACATTTTAAAATTCCACAACACACATTACAAACAGCGACTTTACTTAAATATTCATCTTTTTCAAGTACTTTATAGAAATCATCTAAACTATCTATAACTGTAAAACTTGGAACTTTGTTTATTACTTTCATAACAATATTTATCTTTCTACTTATCCTTTTATCCGAAGATATCGATGTGAGAAAAGAATAAGTCTTTGCCGTTTGTTGTCGTTGTTGAAATTTGAGAATCAATATGTTGTGAAAATTGAAAATTGTTTTGCACTTTTTGGTCCGTGCGGGAGCAGCTGATCTTTCATTAGCATTCGTGTTCGTCCGTCCATCTGTCCGTCCACAAAATTTTGTCCCCAGTTGTAGGCTGATACCACTAAAAACACAACCCATAGTTTTAAGGCTGGAATAGAGGCTATTTGTTGATCGTGGCTTAATTAAGAAGTGTTTATTAATTGTTAACTACAACTATTTTATTAAGGTGAGTACAGGCTTTCACGGCCTTCAGAAGATTCACGTGAAATTGCTTAGTTAGTGGAGTTTGTGTTTTCAATAATATCTGAAGCAAACGAATTCTTTGTTATGAATGATCTTAGTATTTTAAATGATCCTGTGATTACATACTTCTGATTTTTTTTGGTAGCTATTGCTGATTTGGTGTTTCGTGTTATTATACTGGTCACAGACCTTTATCGAGATGTGAGAGCTCTGCTACCTCCAAGCAAGAAGGAACTCTATGATGGGGGAGAGGGGGGTTTGGGGTGCGAAAAGGAAATAGCACTCAATTCATACCCTTTTTGAACTAATAAATAAAAGGTAAATTAGATGCACATCTCACAAATCTGGTCACCACCCAAATACACAGACAACATTTTGGAAGTAAAGCATTTAGTTACCTGTGAAGGTGCATTGTGCCCTACTCAAAATTGACTTAATGATATTCTGTGTTTATTGTAATGCATTTATCAATCAAAGCACACACCCCCACATGCCATGTTTACATGGTGTTGTCTTTTCATTCGAACAAATTCCCTATGGAATCATTTATCCTCTTCACTTATATAGTCTTATTATTTATCATTATTTTTCTAATTTTGTTGTTTAGTTTTTGTGTCGTCTATTAGTTTTTACTGTGTCTCTGCATGGATGGATGGCAATTTTATGTTCTTAATCTTATAAATAATCGGCAGTTGTTTTCCTTTTATTTTTATTTTCAATGAAGAAAGACGTAAAAAAGTATATTTGTATTTGTATCGTCTAAGCTTTATTAAACGAACCAGTGGAAAGTATATCTTTGTGAAAAACAGAACGAGATGATGTTAACAACAATGACGACGCCAGAGTAACATCTGGTTTAAAAGCATGTGCTACATCATCACAAGTAGTTCATGAACTACTTGTGGGTTTTGTACGAAGAGAGAATCAAAGTTTGCATGAAATTTTGTGAAGTATACTGTCCATTAATCACTGTCACTAGTTATCTCTCAGAAGTTGATATTTTGACCTTCTTAGAGCAAAAATGTTTTTGATTTTGTTTTGCACCCCAACATTTTTCAACTTTGCTGAAAGCGCTGACCTTCAGGCCTCATGGCCTCTTGTTTGATTTTTAATGATAATTCGTAAATATTGAAACTAAACCTTTGACTATGTTCGTCATTAAGTAAATAATTCAAATCACTTATGACATGAATTAAATAAGACAAAGTCATGCAGCACATCTACACTAATATACAAATGAGAGGTACTAGACCGGGTCCTACCTCTACCTGCCTCTAAAGACAATTATGGGTGGCCCACCAGGTGTTTTTATCGAGGCTCCATCACTAGCAAGGTTGCTTACCAAAGCTGAAGAAGCTTCTCCCTCCATTAAGAAAGAGTGACACCGCCGGACGTCAACCCGGTACTTTAATATCTCGGGATTAATTATAAGATCATAAGATGTTTTTTAGGAATAATTCAATTCTATTAAACAATTGCAATTGCGATTGCTGTATGTTTAACCACACCAATTAACCTCGGTAATATTTAATCACCAGTCAACCGGGTAAACATTTTAACTAAGTTTAACATCGAAAAGGATGTGTCAAATTCGTCTTTCCCCGTGTGCGAAAATTTCAATTTGGTAATAGACCTTTCCCGAATTTCTGTTTAAACACCGTGTTATGGCCTAGCCTCTAAGTTTCGCCTCTTTTTCAAATTCTTAATTAATTTTAATTATTCCACTGGGGAACTGAAAGAGCGAGTAACTATTACTTACTGAAAGCATTGTGACATCAGAAAAACAATGAAAAACATAGAAACGAGGCTAAACTTGAGAACTAAGCATTAACTCGGCATTAAAACAAAAATTCGGGAAAGGTGTATTGGAAACAGAAAATGTACCCATGCTGTAGAGCTCGAAAAACTGATCAGAAAATATATGGGATAGTTTCGCTACAATCAACCGTTAGGAAAATGCTAAGCAAAGATTTTGATGTCGTCATACCCGCGTAATCCAAGAAAATTCAGACCAAAATTTTTTGTGGCGAGTCGTCTTTACCTCGGATCCCGAAAAACGTCAGTTATCCCTATTGGTTCTCGAGATATTTCCCCAAAAACTTCGCATTCCATTGGGGATGCATTCCGATAGTTCCCCGTGATGATAAAAAAACTGATGTTACGCCACGTACAAATATATAACAAGAGCCTCATGGCACAAACACGATTGTAAATCTTAATTCAATGTATGCGTAATTTGTATTATAGCCATCAGTCAGGGAATTCGTAATCTTCCTTTTTGTACGAAACTATTGTTAATCAATCGAATATCCTTGTAATGCACATGATATTGGCAAACAACAAGAAGGCACTATCAGGACTGAAGGCCTGAAGGTCAAAATGGAAAAATGTTCGACTGTAACGCAAAATCGAAAAAAACGTTTTTCTGCAGAAAGGTCAAATTAGCAATTTCTGAGTGATAACTAAAATGAGTGTGATTAAAGGGATTCTTGCGTCCAAACTTTTGTGATGGTAGAACTAAGTTGCTCATGAAGTCCTTTCGCAGTTTTTGGAACTTCTGTTTCCTTAGGGAGATATTTACATTTAAAAATCATCAACATGCAATGCATAATTATGATGTAATAAGATACACATTTTTAAATAGCTAAGATCAACATTTATAACTTCTGGATGTGTACTTTCAAAAGTACAGTTCTATAAAAGATAGAAGTTTCCTTAATTTCACATTATAACTTACATATAACTATTCTATTATATTCTAGACTATTCTACTGTACAAATTAAATATATACTATTTTATAGAATTTTGTTTGGGAAACATAGGAACACTTTTGATGTAAAAGAATTATGTTACCGTTTTGTAGCTAGCATTAAAGGGATCCTGTGATGAAAAGTTATTTTTTGGGACACAATAGAGCTCTAAAAGTTGATTAACAAGTCTCTTTACAGTTTTTTATAATTCTTTGTGGTTTTCGAGATATCTCAATTTCAGCATCTTAGATTTGATTTATGCATGCATAATAATGATGTAATAAGTGAGTAGTTAAAATTTCTCATCGCTTTTAATGAATATTACATCTTTGTACATTAGTAAATGGATAAAGAATTCTAAGTGAAATGATATGATGAAGTATGAACTAAGAATATTTAGTAGTTCAAAAGTTACACACATCAAAAGCACACTCTCCTATTACATCATAATTATGCATTGCATAATTTGATATTTTTAAATTGAAATATCAGCAAAGCACAGGATAATATGCCTACTAAAAGTATATATAAGTATATACTTATAAACGGATGAAAAGAAGAAAACTATTTTTGTTAGAACTTTAAGTTTCTTCCTTCACAGATTCATCAGCTAACTGAAAAAACTGACTGTCAAGCACTTTCAGAAAAGAGATAAGAATCTATATGAATAGTATATATTATATACACATAGTACTTTGGTGTACAACAAAGCTGTTCAATGCTATTTGGTGCAGCACACTGTAAGTTAATTTGGTGCAAAGTTGTACAAGTTATTAAGGTGCATAAAACACAGGTATTATTTGCAGGGTTCGTAGCGCATTTTTCCCAAAATATTTTCCCTGACCTTTCCTGACTTTAAGGAGTAAAAAAGGTATCATTTTCCCTGACTTTTCTTTTAAAACACCCTGTTTTCCCTGACTTTATTGCCTACTAAAACTGCCACAGAGTCACGATTACACATTCAGAAGTATCAATTTACAGGCTAGAGAAGGGATAAAACATTTCATAAAACATGTTAGTTAACTCTGAAACAAAGAAAATAAATATTGATAGATGATTGGGTAAGCAAAATTATCATTGAACAAAGTCAGTAATAGACACTTTTACAGTCTCATGAAAGTGTTCTCTGACTTTCCCTGACCTAAATGGTAAAGAAACTTTTTCCTCCTGACATTCCCTGACTTTCCAGAATCTTCCTGTCAAACATAGTTTTTTTCCTGATTTTCCAGACACACCCTGTATTTAAGTATGTGTACAATACTTTGTTGCAACAAAGCTGCACAAGCTATTATTGTTGTGCGGTTAAAGCTGCACGTGTTTCTTTTCTTCTATGTTTTATTTCTTCGAGAAAGGAAGAACTTAAAAATATACATAAAACAGCAACAGCTAGAAAGGGATCACTGCTCTAATTTGAACAGAAAGAGAAATCAACTACTATTCAGCACACAATAAAGTAATCACTCAGACCAAAAGTATACGTGATACAAAACAAAGTGATCCGGTGAATGAAAGTAATGCACAAACAATATTTCTCCTTGTGATAAGAAATACTGAGTATATCAATAACTTTTGTCATTAAAAAGACATCTAACAGAAAATAACATGGGAAAATTTTAATCTGTAGGATTGGCACTTAAGGTCTGGAAAATAAATTCTAAAGGAAGAAAGTGTTTGCGGAAGAAAGTTTTGCAGTTTTTGCAGTTTTGGTTCGAATCGCAAAGGTTTATTCCCACAAAATATTGTAATATTGGTAAACCGCAAAAGTTTTTTCCCGCAAAATTTTCAAAATAATCCCAAGTTTCGTTAATTATTACAAGACAAATTCCTCCTACCTAAAAGCCTGTTTGTAGAAGTTCATTGACTCCAATTTCAATAAGTGATTTGATCTACTTTATTTCGTGAGAATTTCGAGGGCTTTTTTCGGCAAAATTGAATTTCATGGCATTTTAATGTCGCTGTTCAAGCTAAAAGTTGTGAAATATTTTCTCCAACAAAAAATTAAACTATGTTTGCTAAGTGAAGTTTTTCTGTCTTAAATTCTCCAACCTATGAATTTTTCTTTGTCTAGTATGAATGACACTGACAAAAATGAATAGTAATGGAGGAGAGCGAATCTGAGAGATATAAAAATTACAATAGAACACAAATTCGAATGTCAGTGAGTTTGTTTACTGACTGTAGTAACTATAAAAAGAACAACTAGAAAATAGCGTTAATTTATTCTTTTAATGCAATCATTTCCTCTTGATGCATTCATGTCTATAAAGAAACAACTTCCCTGACGAAATTTTCCCTTCTAAGGTACTCTCGTTTAACAAGCACAAAATTTTTTTCTTGCAAAAAAAATGTAAACTGAGGAACCGCGAAAGTTCATTCCCGCAAAAAGGATTCATTTCCACGAACCGCAAAAGATTTTTCTCGCAAAATGCAAAAATTTTGCGGTTCAGCCGATCCGCAAAGCTTTCTTTTGCAAACACTTTCTTCCTTTAAAGTAAATGTATATGTATCTTTATTCAATGACTTGTAAAGGAGGTCACCTTCATTTACACAATTAAATCTATGTCAAATGAATTCCAATAACCAAGTCTCGCAACACAGCGCAGGAAAATATGTTAACTAAGAAGGTATATATATAATTTTGGTACAACAAAGCTGTACAAGCTATTTGGTGTGCAAGACACTGCACAAAATATACTTTAGAGTGTAAGTTAATTTGGTGCAAAACTGCACAAGCTATTAAGGTGCAAAAGTACAGGTACTATTTAAGTACGTTTATAATACTTTGGTGCGACAAAGCTGCACAAGCTATTATTGTGGTGCGGTCGAAGCTGCACACTTATGTTTCTTTTCTTCTTCTATATTTTTTTGTTCTTGGAGGAAAGGAAGAACAGTAAAATATGGATGAAAACAACAGCAACGAAAAATCTGCCACAGACCAATGTTTTAAATTACACAAAAATAAGAAAAATAAGGTACTATCCACCACACAATTACAGTACTCACTCAGACCAACGGACTGCAAGGTGATGTACATAATGATCACCCACCATATACATAGTCAAAGTCAAATGACTATGCACCCACGCACACGTGGTGAAGGAAGTTCTGCATCAACAATATTTCGAAGACGATAGTTACTTTGCTATTTTCTCTTTATCGTAAGAAACTTTGAGTATATTAACAACTATTGTCATTAGGAAAACATATTTGACATAAAAGAACATCGGAAAATTAGAAGTATATCTATAGAATTTTAAGTTTCTTTGATTAAAAGTTAGGTCTGGAAAAAATAGATGATGTTGTCACTTAGGCTGTGATGGCAATGCATGTGGAGCGTCGGCCTAAAACAACAAAATTCCGCGGCACCACGACGATTTTAAACACGATCTCCACTTACGTTACAATCGTGAATAATCGTAGAAAACGCTCTCGCACTGGAAAAATATGAAAATTTCCCGAACATTTATCACTAGGGAAATTTTTGAGTTTAAACATAATTTAGTAAACGGAAATTTTCACTCTGAATTTCCCAGAAGTTTCCAGTCTGGAAATATCTACTTCGCATTTTCCAATCATTTCCAATTTCGAAATTCGTGTCGTCTTTACATTAGGGGGAAACATGATGACAGCAAAGGAGTGAGTGAGTGTTTTTGTTTACATGCCGTATGGATTAGCTGTGTGGGGTTTATAGCACTTCCTTCTTCCCAATGAAATTGAAAGAAGTTTTACATTATTTTTTACCCTTGATTAATAGAATTCAAATTCTATGCTTTGATTGCAAGCTGACCTGTCAGTGCCGGATTACGTGGTTAAATGAGACAGGTATAAGGTAGCTATATAAAAAGGTATATTTTTATCCAATCTTTCCTCTTGTTAGTTGTACACATACACTATCACAAGTAAAGTAGCTTATGTATACATATTCATATACAATGAAACTTTGATGATAATGACATGAAAATTATAAACTTCTACATAATATATTATTAAGAAGATTATGAACCTTCATGTGTATAAATAAAACCTTTTCATTGATGATTTTTTAATGAAGAGAAGAAAGAAAAACACTTGTTTTCATAAAGTTAAAAAGATTAAAAGTCAGCAATCAATAATGAGCTACTTTTTTGAGAAAACATAACCATATCTTGAAAAGAATTAAAGTTTATAAAGTAACAGACAATTAAGAGAAAAAAGGTTGTTTAACTGAGCTTGCCTCTTTACTTCTGCCTGATAAGATAAGTAAAACAATAAAAGAAGATAGAAATTATAGTATGTTCTAGTATTTCAGTAGGGAAGATTACAGAAGTTCAGAAAATTAATATATATTAGGAGAAACAAATTTTATTCTCACTGACAGTGTATATTATATACATTACCTAAACATGAAGTAACTTGGACACAATTATAAAGAGAGTGTGCTCCATGTATGAAAGAGAAGTTATATAATCATAATTATAATTATATATACATTATAATATACATTACATACCTGACAAAGAGAAATCAAAGTGCTGTTAAAATTTTAATTTGGAACGTGAAAGTAAAACGAAAGAAACTATATATATACATATGCAAAAAAAAAACAATCATGCAAGAATTATAATGCCCTAACGCATGGTTGGAATTAAGGATTTTGTTATTCATGAATCACGAATCAATCTTGTTTCCATTTTTAACTTTAAAATAACCATGGTGATCATACACTCATGTTATGAATGAAATTGAATGATGAAAAAATAGAATGTTTTGATTATATATATAACTCAGGTGTTTGATGAAAAATTATATTAATTATTATTCATTTATTTCTTTGTTAGAGAATAATTGTAACAATAACCAAATTATGATGCAACGTGCCATCAAACACTTCTTTGAGATTCCACTAACACTAGCAAATAGATCACGGTCATACTAATGCCCTTCGCATAAAACGTACATATTTTCTAGTTTTTTTCACGAAGCGATATTTTTTCCTTAATTCCAACTATGTAAGGTAAATGATATAACAACAAAAGTTAAAATGAAAATCTAATAGTCTCATATATTTTGAAAGTGACAGAATTATCATTCATGTTAATTTGGTCGAGAAGCTATGATAGCATATCATACCAGTTCATATTAGGCTATAAGTGTGCTTCCATTTTATGAAGTACTGTTATCTATTATATACAATAAAGATTGCTTTTTAGTACACTCTTTTTTTATAACCATGGGGTATTTTTGTGTCAAGCCTCATTATGCTTAAGCAAAATTCTGATTTCAGTCTGATTAATGCTTATGATACGCTTATCGTAGAAGTTGTCCAAGCTGTTTGCAGAAATTATTGATAGCAAATTAGATAGTTGTTTATAAGACTTTGAAGCATGATGAAGTGTCTCTTCGTCACAGGCATCTTTCTAGTTGCACTTTTTGAGAATCCTTTTCATTATAATAGCTGAGTATAGTTTTAAAACCATCTTGTCCCGAAAGTTGTCAAGGCAGATGTTCATTTTTGTAGTTATTTCTAAAAAAATTATGCAGATTATGCTTGTCATATGCTTATTTTTTCATCAGTTTTCAGCCTTAGTATGCTTATAAAGTCTATGCTTATAAAAAAAAGAATGTATAATATAGTTCCTTAAGAAAAGTTATAGTATATATTTAAAAGAAACATTACCTATATATACCTATAAAACAAAATATATATTGTCAAATGATTTGCCAATTGATTTGCGATTGTTTGCTAATGGAAGTTGCTGGAAATACTGAATGTCTTTGATTATGACACATTTTCTTTTAATCCGACAAAGAGGAATGAACAAATGTTTATTTTCACTTTCAGTTGACCAGAGTTCCATTGGACAATTCCTACCATACCAATGTCTCTCATGATGTTTTTTCAATAGTTCTACTTCTGCGCAGACAATTTCGATATTCCTGCAACAGTTGTTGATGTCTAGAACACTTATTCCAACCTGGAAGACATTGACAACAAAGCCAGGTCGGTAATCAAATTCTGTTGTTTTGACTAATATACAACTGTCCTTGTTTTCACCATTTCTTTGTGAATATGTTGTTAGGTTTTCTCTTCCCACACAAATGTTATTAAAGCAATGAACAAACACATTCACATCAAAAATTTCATGCACATCTTGAAGCATGGAACATAGCTGCTGTTTAATTTCAGCTACTTGATGAGCAGATAAGTGGTAAAGTTTTGGCACACAGGCGAGTCTATAAAATCCTTGCATTTCCAAATCTTCAAGACAAACTACTGCTTTTCTTTTTAGAAAATCAAACTGTGAAATGTCATTGCTATCATGATCACTGTCATTCAGATTAAATTCAGACAAGGATGGTATATTTTCAATTCCTTCCAATTGTTGATATGAAGAAATTCCACGATTTCCATCAAGAAACTTTCGCATTAAAGTTATAGTAACAGCATGGTTATTTGAGTGATAGTTGCCAAGAATACCATTATACCGTTCAAAACTATAACACCAGAAACTGTATACAGGACCAAAATTCAAAATACATTCTTTGAGATGTAAGTGCATATGCATGTTAGGTGTACAATGCTCTGGACCATACACTTCTTGAAATCTTTCACAGAATAATTTCAGAAAGATATGACCTGCATTAACTTCTTCTTTAGAAATTGATGTGCTAATAAAGTAATGACAAGCATGCACAAAAACTTGCCACAGATTATAATGCTTTTTTGCAAGTACATCCTTTAAGCAAAACAAAGAATAAAAGAAGGTCCAGTTTTTCCATTCATCAGATACCATTGTTTTATAATGTGCCATTGACTTTGTTATTCTTCCTATTTCAGATGGTAATTTAACTTTCTTCATCTCTGTATCAATCAAATTTATTTTGCAATCATCAAGGATGCCCAACTTAATCCAAACTACAAAAACATGCTTGGCCGTCCCCAACAGCAAGTTATGCATAGGGTCTACCACATGTGAAGTAATCGGATCAAAATATGGTAATCTATATAGTTCACTATACCGCACACCATGTTGAGATTCAAGTTGTGATTGAACTCCTTTGTTTGGGGCTGCTTTGATAGCAATTGCAAGATCTTTATGGTCATTTCCAATTCTTCTCACCCAGTTGTTGTCATCAAATCCCGAATAGTCAGGCTTTTCTCCAAATTTTCTTGGAAACTGTTTCAAACATTTACTGCAACCTATAGAAAAATATTTTATTCTGACAGAAGCTTGACAATAATTGAATTTGACAATAAGCAATATAGTATCTTTTTGAATTAGAATGTTTGGTCTTGTAAGTTTTTTGGAAAGTGCACAAGGAGAGTGTAAACATTTTTAAATGATAGTCTAAAGTTAATTTTTATTTTTCAGATGCAACAGATTCGATAATGTTTATCAATCTTTTTCTAGATAAACTGCTTTTTTTTCAGTAACGAATGCAAGCATCTTCGAGTATCTGATGGCAAAATGGAATAAGGTAAATTTATTGTATTACATCATGTATTAGATATTCCTCTTGGAACATAAACCTTTTGGAACATACCTTTCTCAGCATTATATGATAGAAACCCGCAACACTTTCGAATAGCCGGAAGATCTGCTGCGATACACATTAAGCAAAAACGATATAATTTTGGGATGCCATCTTTTTCCATCACAAAAAAACCTTCCCATAGCTCAAGTAACTCATTTACGAGTGGCTCTAAATATGTATTGACATTTAGACTTGGTTCATGTGGTCCAGGAATTATGCCCACGATGATGACATTTTCTTTTTTAAATCTAACATCTCGTGGTAGATTCACAATTACCATGTATATCACACCCAAAGAATATTCGGTACGTTTGAAAGGTTGGAACCAATCTATGTTTAACATTCCAGCCAAGTTTCGGGGATTGTCAAAATAATGATTTCCCAAGGAATCCATGAAGGTTTTCCAAATGTGTCCATCATGTATGTCAAAGAAACAATCATCGGATGTAGTGATCTTTCGCTGTAGAAGTTCCACAACATTTTCGTTGGACAGAAGCCTAACAAGGGATGATTTTAATTTTTGGTATGCGTACACTTTAAACGGATAAACAAAAGTTCTGCTTCCGTTGCGACTTACGATTTTTTTCATAAGTGGTTCATTACATGGTGCTCTAAATCTTTGCTGTGGGTGTTCTGGATACTGTACATAATGGCAATGTTTAGTCTGTCTTTTTCCTTCAGAATCAACAAAAAATGAGGCATCATAGTTATAAAGTTTGTGACATTTCGGACACGAAACAAACTTTTCAAACGAATCTTTTTGATAACCAAGCATTTGGTTTAATTTAGTCAATGAATATGGGAAAAGTTCGATAAAGTAATCCATTAATCCCTCGCCAACAATACAAGACAGACATGTTAAAAGATATTGGACGATGTGGAGGAGACTGTTCATTGCGTTATCCGAAACCCGAAACTTTGTTTTCCAAATGAGAAGTAAGTTTGATATTAGTTTCACGATTAAACAGGACTTGTTTTCAGTGTCTTGGTTACTTGACATGTCAGTTTCAAAGTCCTTCTCTGGTAGTTCATCTTCAAGCCAGATGTCTGGAATTTCAACCACCTGTAATAAGAAAAAATAATTGGTTTAACAATGGAATACTAATAACCTACTTAGAGTTTTCATAGTAACAGCTCGTTACAGGTGACAATATTTATTGCGACTTTGCAAGTCAAGTTAGTAAAATAGTAAGTAAGAGCCTGATTATATGAGGCGGGTTGACCCGTTTGTAACCCGGCTGCAGCTCCGTAGAAAAAGATCAGCTAGCTCGGCATTTTGGCAAATTCATGCAGAAATTATATTCCATATTATATGAGGCGAGTCAACCCGGCAAGGCGGGTTGGCTCGTTTTTCCAACCCGGGTGGGGTTGATTTGGCGGGTTGGTTCGCCTCATGTAATATCTCCAACCCCGAAGGCCGGGTTGGAAAATATAATTTTTGTAACAGTGCATGCGCAGTACCACTAAAACATTATCGAATGATAAACATGGCGGATGAAAAATTCAAGTGGAGTGATGCGAAAATTTTTTTCCAGTCGAAATCATCGTTATAGATGTAGTACATGTTTATCCACCATTGTTCAGTTCTTCCTTCTTTATACCAAGCAGATCGTTTTATTTCGGATGTTTCTTCTGCTATGTTTTAATTTAGTGATCAGTTTGCTGCGACGCAAAGCCACATAAGTCGAAATATTTTGAATCAATTGCTTCCTATGAAGCACGTACCAGGACAGAATATCATGCATTTGAAATAATAGTCCAGTAAATATCATAATATTTGAAAATATCAATTCCAAAAGCATTTTTTTAAATTTCGCGCTTTCGTTTTGTCAACCCAGTGTTCAACCCAGTGTTGACCCGGGTTGAATTTTTGTCATATAATATAAAAAAAGTTATCAGTCCCAACCTGGCATGGCGGGACAGAACCGGGTCAACCCGCCTCATATAATCAGGCTCTAAGTTGACGAGGATAAAAGCCATCATCTGTGATTACATTTACGAATTTCAAGACTATCAATTAATTATCAATCGCTTAATTATTAATTATTGTGTTAAAGTTCAACTTTAGTGTGATCTTTCATAGGTTCGAAATACATCTGCTCGTGTCATTGGATAATTACGCTATGCAAGTTGCAACAGAGAAATCTCACCGGAAATTCTTCCTCGTCGTTATCACCTTTGCAAGGTGAAGCATTCGTGTCATCGTTATCTCCGTCATCATTATCCTCATCATCATCACGACTGAACACTAAAGAAGAACTGTATATTATAAATTTGTTGATCGTGATTATGCAGAAACTATTATTGTCATATATTACTCACTGGACCAATCCTGGTTTAATGCATTATTTTCGTTTGCTGAACAATCAACTGTATCGACTTCCATCGTTTTATTGTCTGCTAAACATGAAACTGTAATATCTATAACCATTGCGCATTTGTTTATGTATGGAGCTTTCGTAGAATGAAAATAGAGTTGTAGAAAAGTGCTTTCACCACAAGAATTTGTTTTCGTTTCGAATCACCCCTGAAAAGTTTGTTATTTTCCCGATAAAAGTTATACTCAGGTCCAAGACTGTAACTGCAACATAGATGCTTAACTCTTACTTGGACAACTAATTGTCGAGTCAGCGTTGTTTCTGAGATCTTTAAATGCATTCGTTGACTGACTTTAAACAACATATTAGAGTTGCGCGTTAGATGATGCAAAAATAAGTTTCCAAATATTTTTCCAAAAGATGTGCGTTGGAATTCACATCTAGTGGGGGTGGTTGTGTAATTCGTTAGAAAAGGGACAGAAACAATTCTAATGTCTCCCATCGTTCTTTGGGTGACAGAGATGAAAAAAACTATGGTGCCATTT
The DNA here is from genome assembly GCA_027922465.2 of Turritopsis dohrnii. Classification (NCBI taxonomy): domain Eukaryota; kingdom Metazoa; phylum Cnidaria; class Hydrozoa; order Anthoathecata; family Oceaniidae; genus Turritopsis; species Turritopsis dohrnii. The sequence continues at coordinate 191,016 of BQMF02000113.1, read as the reverse complement.
TTTTTCGAAAATAGGTGAGGCCCTGAGGTTGTCACAGATTTCTGGTAGGAAAAAAATTAATGTTGGAATTTTTCACTTTTCTTTAGTTCATCTTATAGATCTTGAATAGAGAAACAAAAAATATGTAAATACTATGAGGTTAAAATTCAATAATCAAACGTTATGGGGGTTTAAATTTTCACAAATCCAGGGGGTAAGAAAGAGATTTTTTGTTGCACATATATAACGTTTATCAAAATTGAAATTGTTAAAAAAAATTTCAAAGCTCGCAAAACAGTGAATAGCAACAGAATACTATAATAAATAGTCAAATCTAACTTTTTGTAGTTCTGGTCAGGGGGTAAAACAGGAATTTTCTTAGACATTTACTCCCCGATTTTGTGAACTTCTTTATTTAACGTAGATTGAACAACTTTTTACATATATTTTCTGTGCAAAAGATGTTTATGAAAGATAGGAACATTGCTAAAAATGTTATGGATTTTAAAAAACTCCTTAAAATCCTCCTTTGCGTGACTCTATCACGACTCTATCATTGGTGTATACCTCAAAAAGATTCACTCGAAAAATGAATAAATAAATCAATGGAATTTGGAACAGATATATTTTTATTCGAATCCTTTCGTAGAATTCGTTAGAAAATTCGTTTGAGAAATAAATAGAATCGTGAAAGCATTCTTTGATGTCACAAGAACGATCAATGGATTTTTCAAATATTATCTCCATACTCGATGTTCTTGTTCTTGGCAAGTCTGGGCAGGACAAATAGTATATTATCCAGAGCAGTAAGTACTAGCTAGGAAGTTAGCTAGGCAGGGATATTTGTTTATAATTTGTCATACCTTCTTCATTATTCCAAGCACCATTTTTGAAGTATTTACTTTTATGGTCATAAAAACAAGTCTTTGAAACCCATTCTTGACAATGCGGACAAAACTTTTCATTACCTATTTGGGAAGATTAGAAAAAACAGTAGCTTTACTTCAATGTGGAGATAAAAGTTGAAGATAAAAAAAATATTTACTTGATCGGGTAGCCATTTTAATCTGGTCAATAAACATTATCTAAGGGTAGCGCTTAGCACGGATTTTGGGAAAACTGGGTTCGAGTTATTGATTTCACTCCCCTTGAATAAGGCTGCAATTATTAATGGAAAATGCCATTACGAGTTTGACCATTCCCAATTACACATCTGTGTTTCGCGCCAAACTGCTCCTCTTTGATCTTTGGTCTGAAGGGTTTGGACGTGTTTACGTGTTTGATTATATTTTGAGTTTTTGTTTCGCTCGAAAAGTTATACGATGTCAGGTTCCAGCAAATTTTACGGAAATCGCAGGTAAATAATGCTTTTTTTTTAATTTTATTATAATCCCTCCTCTTTTAACAAAGGAAACGATATCCTCTAAGCTTAGAGTCCAGCATATTGTTTTAAAATGATGTGTGTCATAGCTTTGCGTGAAAATGCAAAAGCTGTGCAAGTGGACCAGGTGTGAATAGGATGCTGTCCTTTTTTCCGTCACGTCTTTTTAACTTAGAGTCTAGCATGTTACTTGTGATGTGTGTTGCAGCTTTGCGTGAGAATGCAAAAGCTGTGCAAGTGGACCAGGTGTAAAAGATAGTGAAAGACCAGGTTAATGTCCCATTAACAATATAAGGAGACTTAGATATTCCATCCATAAATTTGTTTTTGTTTTTATATGTTCACAAAGCAATGCTCAAGAAAAACAACAACTAACATCACGCGTGAAAAAGTCAACAAAAGATGCACCTAGGTAATTTATTTATTTTAAATAAGTTAGCCAACCGAGTCTAGTCCATCGTTGCAATAATATTCATTTATATGTTTTTTTAAGATTTAGTTTACCACGATTCGGCGCAACCTCTTTGTCACCAGTGTTGAAATCTTCAAGTCATAGGTAATTCATAATCATACTCTTGCGTTGTAATAATCTACATTTAGAATCAGTTACTGTATTCTTTCTAACCGTCCCTCTCCAATATTATTATCTCCTCTTATTAGGGTGACTTAACATTAACTCAGAAATTAAAAAGCGCCAGGGCGGTAATTAGAACTTTGAACGAAAAGCAAAGAAATTCCGTAATAGAAACGGAGGAAAAGCATTTTTCTTTCCATTTGTTATCATAGAATCATATCTTTTATTTTCACTTTATATATAGGTAGGCAGTGTTGAAAATCTTATTTCGTTGCCATGAAAAATACTGTTGTTTTTATTCTTTCATGATAAAACCCAATGCCTCGTTCACAGCTAGCATGACCATTTCAAATTTTTTTCTCTCCAATTAGCGCCTCTCTCTAATGAGCGCAACTCCTTATTTCCAAAAAAAACTTATAAGCGCCAGAGAATTACAGCCCCTTTTTTTTAATCATCAAATTGGGATCAATACAATAATGTATGGTTCTTCTCTCTTCGCCATTTTTCTTCAATAATTTATCTGCTCTTTGTTTAGACTTGACTTCAGCAACATTAGTAACCTTTCAGATGAAAGTGAAAACGAACTTAGGTCAGTTAAATTTCACATTTTTTTATATATTTGAAAATGCAAATCTAACGTTTCTATTGTTTTTAATACAGTACCTTATCATCGCCACAAAATCGTGCTGCAAATAGCCAGATAAGTCAAGCTGTTAGTGGATTGAGCAGGTAATTTGATTCTATTTTGGACCCATCGTAACGCCTCAACCAAGCGCCCAGGCGCATATTTAATTTTTGAGTTTCCAGGGTGGGCACTTATATAAAAAGATGGACTTGTGAGTAATGAAAAAAAAGTAATAAAAAAAGTAATAATTTTTTTAAAACGTTTCATGTTTCACTACATTGAAAAGAAAAACAAATGAAATCTAAATTTTAATTCAACCTTTGCTAAATTATCTTCCACTTATGTAAAAAAAAATCCCGTTTCTGAGGTTGAAGGATGTGCGCTTATTCACGCCGCACAAAGATCAACTTCTATCAAAAATCTTAAAAAAATCATGAATGAATGTTTTACATAATTTGCAGCTTTTTGAAGCTGTAAAAGAAATTTTTTTTTAATTGAAGGGTATACGTAGGTGGCTTTTTTTATCATTTCCAGGCCAATGAAACTTCTTGTTGAAAACGTTTCTAAACTTTGAAGGAACAATGAAAAACCTGAGCGTTACTCTCACAAAAAGTTCACAAGGTTTATGTCAAGAAGTATTAACGGTCTGGAAAATATATTTTATATTCTTTAGTGACATGTTGTTAGGTGTAGTTGCGAAAAAAATTTAAGAAAAAAAATTAAACACTTTTGAATCGGTAGGAATATAACATACGTCGTAACTAATCCCAATCAATACGAAATCAAGTACTTCAACAATATGTTCGTATGACAAATGATTACCATCAGACTTTTACAGCGTAAACCTTGTAAATTATGTCTGGGTTAGTAGGGATAAGATTTGCCTATTTCATTTTGCCGATTTTACTGTCTTCATTACCTAAAACAAGTGGATAGACTGCCCATTGATAAAGCATGTCACTTTCGAACTTTGCAATAGACCTTTCCCGAGTTTATTTTTTATCACACTCCGACTCGTTTTCAATTGCGTTACTATGACAATCGAATCTCTTGTGCTCAATCATTAACACTATCACAATTATGAAATGAGTCCCGTAACATTTCGTTACCATATTAACCATTGCGAAAACGAGGCGGAGCTTGATAAAAAATAAACTCGGGAAATGTCTATTTATCATAATCAAAATACATATAACATGATTTTAACAGAGATACTTTCTCTATCAACAACTTATTTAGAAAACATTCGCGTACTTGCATCAGTAAAGCTAAGAAAAATAAGAAAAATAAAATACGCCGACGTAACAGAAAACGATTCTACCAAAATTTGATAACTCTTGCTGAAAAGGATCATGTGATCGAGTCTCTGGAAAAAGACTTGGCAAAAGCAGATAAACTAATGAAACAACATACAAAGCAAAGACCTAGGTTGATGTGCACATCCTCATTTCGAGTAAAGTCAACGAGGCTAGGTGGAACGTCAGGACGTGGTGCCTCAAATATAAACGCAAGTCGTGACGCTGTTGTTTCTTCGCTATCGGGTGTTCCAAGATTTTCATCAAATGACATTACTTGGATGACAGATGCCAACGATAAAGTAGCGAGTGGAAGATTTGGAGTCATCAAGCTAGCAAAACTTAACAAGCTTGGCATTTTGGCAGCCTGTAAAGTTTTAGATCCTAAAACATCTAAAAATTTAGTTTATGCTGAAGTAATAACAGCTCTTACTTTAAGTGGAAATATCTATTTTCCATATTGTTTTGGTTTATATAACAATTCCACCATTCTGATGCAGTTAGTAACAAATGATGGTATTAACGCCGCTCCAACGTTACATTCATATGTTTGGGAAGGCAAGGTGGAAATACAGAGATTTAAGGCAATTTGCATAGACATTGTGTCGGCATTTATGTTTATGCATTCTTTTAAGCTGTTGCATAATGACATAAAAGCTGACAATGTACTTATTAGCGATACGGCTAAAATAATTGATTTTGGCAAAGCCACATTGGCAACTCACCCTGTCGTTTACAACATACTTCCTGGATCGGAATTACACGCTGAGTACAACAAACATCATAGACATTTAGCGTACGAGCTTCGGAATATCCCTGGCAGTAAGCAAACATTCGAAACAGACGTGTTCTCAATCGGTCATATGTTTAAACATTTAGCAGCACAGTCGGAACTGGCGTCCATCGTCGAAATAGGACGATTAATGAAGGCTCAAGAACCTGAGAAACGAATTTCTTTAACAAACGCTAAAGATAAATTGCAGCGTTTATTTTAATTTCGTCTCAAGGCTTTACTGTAAAGCGTAGTTCACAATGTGCATTTAAACTATACACCGACGATAAACGCATCTTTAAACGCGGTGTTTAATATAAACGCGCAGTGTGAACAAAATTAGAGCACTCATTTTGCGAACATTTTTCCATAAACGCGGTGTATATAGACGGTGTATATATCAAATCAGTTTGATATATACACCATCGATATACACCGCGTTTATGAACTTCAAAGACTAGCCGCGTATTCCTTTTAAATTTTAAATGGAAATCTCTTGTTTTTATACTGGAACACGTGCGCTATCAAATTTTGAATTTTTTTTTCAAAATTCTCATAGTTTGACCTGTTCTCATTTCTTGGCAAAGGGTATGATATTGACCGTATTCCTTTCTGCCTTTGAATATATCACGAACTCAAGTACGTTTTTTTTCATCACAGGTTCACCACATCTTCAAATAATAAGTAGGATGATATTGCTAAAATTTCGTCAGCTTCACTATCAGAGTTCGCCATTTTTCGTTACACTACTCTTCTTTTCAGTTTTCATTTAAATTTGCCTTTGGTGTATATCTCGTTTATTTAAACGTGGAATATGAACTGCATCGCTTTCGGTACAACCACTTTCGGACAAAATATACGCATTTGATAAACGCTTTTTTAAACGCGGTGTATATTTTAAACGTGCAGTGTGAACTCCGCTTAACCAACCTGGTTTTCTTGATTTTGTCAGGAGTGAAAGAAATAAGTGCTTTATGCTGAACTATTTTATTATTTGGAAATGTTTATTTTCATTTTGGATATTTGAAAACTATTTTCATATGTTATGAAATGTTATGTTTTCATTCTGTTCATCGTTTGATCAGTGAACTGTTCTTTTAACATCTCATTGCAACAACTTGTTCATGATTAATTACTCTTTTTACTTGAATATTGACAGGCAAGGAATTAACTGGTTAAAATACTTTAAAATGAAACTTCATATTTGTTGTGATTTATTTAGGACTCTCACAGTTATGAAGGAATCGATGGAACGAAAATTTGATTCCTTCGAGAAAAAGCTCGATCAAATGTATGTTATTGTGAAAGATAACGATAAAAGATTGAACAACTTGGAAGAGATTTTGGCTAAAAGAGCAGAAACGGAAAGTGGTTTAAATATCCCAATGGATTTAAAGGTATATCGATTAAATTGTCGTTTAAGAATGGCAGCTAATTCTTCAGACCTTCAATTTTTTATTGTTAGCTGCCACCTCCGTTTATAAATTTGAAATTTTTCACCCCAATTTTATTACTCCATCTTCAGAGACGTTTAAAAACATTGTACCGGCTTTTGCCCGAAGATGAAAAATGGGATCTGGACGAAACGTAAGTAACGATTTGAGTGCACGGAGAAATCGGTATATATAATGGAGATAATCGAATAATAGGAGTGATGACATAGTGTACTTACTTTTGTTATTGTTAGATATACTACTGCAGTTAATGTAAGTTTGACCAATCAGTTTGCGAAAGATGCTCAGAAGCATTTTAATGAGGAGTATTCCAATAGTCAGATACATGGTAGGAAGCGTTCTTTCAATGTTTTTTACAGTCGTATCCAACCGACTTCAAAACTGAAAACCTCAATTTTCTTTAGGAGCGTGTAAGATTTATTTTCACTCTCTCAAAAAAGAATATGACTTAAAGAGTGATGTGGAGAAGTATACCAGCACGGGTATTCAAAAAAAACTACGCTCAAGAAGAAAAAGGGTAAGATTTTATATTTTGAGTACATTTTATGTGACGTATAATAATCATATCTAAATTTTTATGTATGTTTTATATTTTCTAGCTGTATGAACAACGATCGAAATATATCGAAGATAACGAAAAACGTCTCTGGGATGGTGTGACGCAAGAGCTGATGTCAGATGAAGAAGATGATGGACCTCAGCTGAAAATCAAATCACCTGGCTGGCGGTCGCCTTTATTAACCAACCTTATTATGAAATTGGATCAACGGCATTCGAAAAAAATGATTTCTGACGCAAAACAAGTGTTACGAAAAAAACGAGTTGCCAGTGAATCACCGATGAAGCGGCAACCTTCAAAAAAAGTTCGTGTCGAACACTTGAATGCTGAAGACACATTATAGCATTTTCACACGGAAGATGTTTATGCGAAAGGATTCGAGGCTAATTTCTATTATAATGATTTTCCTTTTAACAGCTAGTAGTCAATAAAAACCATCATCTTTTAATTTTTACAAATTGCTAGCTGGTTGGTTGCAAGTGCATTTATCTAAAACACTAAAACAAGCTTCGTATCTTTTCCCATGTAATACTTATACTCTATATACTTTGAAATTAGTCACCGTATTAAATAAACTACGAAAACTTCTTACCGGAAAGTGTGTAAGATATATTTGGATTTACACGCTCAATTAGGCATTATATCTAAATTTTGTTGATTGATAAAGAGTGGATCTTTTCCTGATATCGGCTTTATTATTAAGCTCCAAAAATAGTCATGTTCGGGATGTGTATCATTTCTTCGATCAACACCTATTTTCATACCTTTAGCATTCTTTCCGTTTGTTTATTAGCAAATTTTAATGTACTTATATATTAAGCGGAAAAATAAATACATTTACAAAAATCAGTTACATTAGTCATTATTCCATCTGTACCACGTACCTGAAATGAGGCTTTACAATTGATCATTAGTAATCTAAAGAAGCTATCCCTCTTCAAGTTTTCCCTATAATACATACATTTGAAACGGCTCGGAAACGTAAAGTTTAGAATGCATTTCTCCGTAACAGTCGATTCAATGGGTTGCGTTTCCCATTAGTTTTACCCTGTTTTCCAGAATAAAATAGTTGGAAACGTTATCGAAATATCACATATCGTCATAGTTTCCCAAAAAGATACGTCAAAATTTCCCACAAATTTATTTGGGGAAATGGAAACTTCCGTTTCGAAATAGTTTTCCTGATCGGAAATCAACAGGGAAATTCTCAATTTCAAATTTGGAAACTACATATAAACATTCCGTTTCCAGCAAGTTTCCCTAACAGGAAACTGGGTAAAAATTTAGAAAATTTTGCAGTGTCGCTTCTACGTGGTTTTCCAAGCAACTTGACAGTAAATTTAAACTAAATATATCACTCTCTAAAGTAAAAGTGGGATGCACAATCGCTATTGTATGTAAGACTAGTAACCTGGGGAAAATTTTTTACCAAAAAGGATGTGTCGAATTCGCCGTTCCCGTTTGAGAACCCCTTGACGAAAATTGTAAATACGGAATTCTGACTCGAAATTGTAGCTACCCATGTTGTAGGGCTTGAGTGGGATGCACTTACGCGCTTATCATAAGAAGACCAGCAAATCCTGTGTGAAAAATAGATGACAAAAATTCTTATTATCAAATCTTCTACAGAAACACAAATTCACCTGAAAAAAGTGTTAACAATAATACAACGTAACTCAGCAAACATCAAATATTTCACAAAATCCCTAGCTGAATGTTTCTCACATTTCTCAACTAACGATCATTAGTTTAATCACTTTGTTAACAGTCCTCCAGTCCGTTTATTATAGTTTAGCCGGTTATTCTGGGAAATAAGAACTTCTAGGATCTCTATCCTGCGATTGAATACGCCGATGCCTCAGTCAAGGAATAGATAAAAACCACCAGAGATCGTAAAGCCAAAGCATCCTTACGTGTCGAGACAGAACGTATCAGTGACGCAGCAACGAAGGAGACAACAATGACGTTTCTACTGGCATGCGCCAATCGAGCCATCACAGAATTCAGACTGCCTTCAACCAAATTGCAGCCAAAGCCAACTCGAACGATCTACTTAATGGGAGAGGAGAGCTGACTTTCAACAAAACGAAGTTAGACAAACTAACTGACAATTGCAATCACCAAAGCTGAGACGTTAGAGGAGATCGGTGAGCAGTATTTGATATGCAGAGACAAAAATTCATCAAGGAACTAATCTCAATTAGAAAACTTGACAAAGATCGCAATTTCAAAAATTACCAACTGGATATCAGGATTGAAAGGTTATTGGGAGATGAGTCTTCCATTAACTTTTTCACCTTTCGCTCGCAGTTCGAAAGTGTCGTGTCCGACACAGAAATTCAAACGAAAGTGTTGATCGAGTCACGTCTCGATCTGTTCGTTCCCTCGTGGTAATTCATCATGTTGATGAAATTAACTTATGCATGAACTGCATAATGCAAATAAGGGGGAGTGCAGGATCTCCATCCTTTTTTTGTTCTTTGTATAAAAATCAATTATCAAAAGTTTCTTTATAATGTATTTACGCATAAACGATAATGACCTATCTACAGTGTGCTTCATAATGTTGGAAATGGAAATTTTAAAGTTGTTTTTTATATATTTCCCCATAGGGCGAAATATATGTTAAAACCGGCAGTTTCCTTCTTCATCTTCTCCGTTCACTTTTATAGCCGCGGTTCAGAATGCAATTTTCGCCTAGCCGCCAAAGTAGATAAGAATAGAGGCTAGCCTACAGTCAAGTAGTACGCCATGTTTTTTCAGTCAGTGCTGATGGACTGTAGAAGATTTTTGATTTTTCCACTAGCTTTTAAAATGATTCAAGGGAATTCAACTTTAAATGATGGAAATAAATCATTTTAGCTCAGTATTGTCTTAAAAGGTTTCGTAAAAACTTTTGAAGAAACGTGTAAAAACAGAAAAATGTTGTTTTGTTTTTATTGAGATGATGCTGTGATTTTAGTTTAGTGCAAAGGCGAAAATTCATTATCAATACAGGCAGAAGATTTATTTTCATTTTACGTCCTGATATAATGTGAACTGAAAGCACATATGATTTACACGTACAGTGCTATAAAAGGAAGTCTTTTTTATGTGGAGAACAGCCAGTTCAACCAAGTGTTACTTCAAAAAGTACATTACAAAAACAGCAAGTAAAAATGTGATGTCGTATATGTAATAATAACGTCAGAAAACCAATTACGTATAATAACAGAAAAGATTGAGAGACACAAATATCTGCTCGGAAAATGTTCTTCCCTGGATATTCATTATCTGACAACAGAAACATAAATTTACTATGGATTTACTATGGATTACACGAAACGTCTCCTTTCAGCTTTTTAGTGATTTGGTTATAGATATGTAGTCTATTTTCACTACAGAAACCTGTTTTTTTTCATTTAGGATTTACAATGGTCAGTTTTATCGAATAATAAATAATGGGTGTGCACATATTTTTTTGAACAGAGATGTTTATTCTCTTTTGAAAATAACTCTTCTGTCAAAATTTTTTGATTGCTTTTTGATAGTTATTTGCTTATATATTGAAGATATTCTTCAGGGCGTAAAGCTTTAGCAAAAAGAGAATAACAAGAAGTTTCATTTTGTTTTATAATTTAATTCAAATTTCGTCCTGCATGATGATGTTCTGTGGATGTAGGACAAAATATTGAATTAAATTATGAATCAAAATGAAACTTCTTGTTATTCTCTTTTTGCTTATAGAGGAGTTTCTTAGTGACGTAATGTTTATAAACACCAGTGTTCTTTGCTCGATAATTACGGTATATTGCAACATAAAATTTAATAAAGTCATTTTCCTGTGAGTATGCGCACGCAGCCTCACAGGAAATAAAAGTCTCTTTATACACTTCAAAATGTTGTCCCTTTATTTGGTTCTCTGGAGTCCCATTAAAGACAATCGACATTTGAAAGTTTCAATACACATTAGCACTTCCTATCTATTTTTGTACATTTTATTTGATTTTTAGTATGTACAAGGTATAAAAGTGTATATAATTAACATTGGAAACTCGTCTGTATATCTGCCTCATAGTATTTTTAATACTTATACTGTAGTACTAAAATTAAGTTTGACAATTTTCTTTTCTTCTTTTGTAAATTTGATTGTATAATTTTGAAAGACAGTTTTATCTGAGTTACAAAAAGCAAGTGAAGTGTCTTCCATTACATTACATTGTTTTGTTGTGATTTTATGGTATAAAGGATGTCAAGCTTCTGCAACAACAAAGATCATGTTTATTATGCTAAAATCGCCTTACACATTGGTGTGGCTGTTGATATTTAGTTGTTTAAAATTTGTAAAAGAAACCTCATTTGACCATGAACATCTTCATTTCTTAATAAACTAGCCGCCAAGGCGGCGTCGCTCGCCGCCCATATCCACCTGCTCTGTGTATCACTGTATCAATAAACGGCAAATTACTTTATAAACGGCTCATACAACTTGGAAAAGATTCGAAGTCACAACCTCTGGTGTGCAGTCAGTGTTACATCAGTGTTACATTAACTATTTTCCAGGCTTTTCATTATGTGTGACTTATCTATTTTTTAAAACCAATCGTTGATCAGTACAACAATATACTCAAAACGTAGGAAGAAGAACTTCCACTTTTATTTATGGAACGCCATAACTGTCATATCTATCAAGTTTCAACCTAGATCTTCTGATTTGCGCATTCGAATCGCCACAAACACCATTCGATTTGCTACAAACTTCATTCGATTCGGCACAAATATCATTCACTTATCCAAAAACCTCATTCGGTTTAGATAAGAAATTATTTGCTCTCTAAAAAAATCATTTGCTTTGCTGCTAGAAGTTTTTTGTCGGCACAAATATCATTCGGTTTGGTCCAAACGTCATTCAATTTGCCACAAATGCCATTCGATTTGCTACAGACTATTCGGCTCGGCGCAAATATCATTTGATGTGCTAGAAAAACATCTTTCTATTCAATACAAACACAATTGGTAATAATTGATTATAACACTTTTTATTTTTTTTGAATTACTCATTCGAAAGAAAGATATTTCATTTGATTGAAACAAAATTTGATGAGTTATGAAAAAAGCATCACACTCACAAAAATTCATTAGACAATTTTTTACCCATAATGCATTACAGCTAAAAAATCCAGCCGAGTCATATGACAAAACACAGATAAAAAAAACATGGCGTCTCAAACCAGTTGTGTCATGGAAAATGTCTTAGAGAAACTTGGATTAAAGGGGCTTTAAGTTTTGGATAGCCTTCAAAACTTAGAGGGTCACTGGGATCATTTAATAGATCAGATGAAAGTTTTTGGATAACCTCTTCTTCGTTGATTTCTAAGTTCAATCTGATCTTTCTTGATCCCTAAATCTTTTAGATCATCATATTTCATTGAACTAATTGTTCTAATATCCAGCTTCTCGTCTTCTACTAACGTTTAAATGAAGCTTTCCATTTTTAGCTCTTTCAAGACGCTAGTTAGATCTGCCATCTTTGTTAACTAACATGTTTTGGAAAGCCTTTGGAAAGTTATATGCCAATCGCACTCCATTTTAGCTCTCCTCCACCGAATGAATATTCTTCGAATGAAAACTTATCATCGAAAGATATGAATGTTGCGAATCAAATAAATTTTCTCTATCGAATGAATTTTCTTCAAATGAAAACTTATCATCGAAAGATATGAATGTTGCGAATCAAATAAGTTTTCTCCACCGAATGAATTTTCTTCGAATGAAAACTTATCATCGAAAGATATGAATGTTGCGAATCAAATAAATTTTCTCTATCGAATAGTTTCTAAACAGAATCGAAAGATGGTTTCTCTAGAGAATCGCATAAAATTTCTGTTGACCGAATTGAATAAAGTTTCTTGCGAATGGCACTCGTGCCAAATCGAATGAAATTTCCTCCGAATGGAATGATTTTTGCGCCGAATCCAAAAGCGTTTTAGCAAATTTGTGTGGTTTTTCTCCATATCGAATAATTTCTATGCCAAACCAAATGAAGTTTTTGGCAAATCAAATTATCTATGCGCCAAATCGAATAATATTTTAGAACATGTAATATAACTTTTACTAGTTATGACAGTTATGGCGTTCCATATTTATTAGCTTTTGTAAAAAAGCTTTTTTAAAAAAGTTACGCGCTCAAACATGGGTGCTATCAAACAGGTCGAAAATGGTTTCTCTTCTTAAAATGTTCACACGGGAGGAGAGAAAAAATGCACGTGCTAAATGAATAAAGAGAATAAAAAAAAAACGTTCGATCAGATTAAAATAGATTAAAAGAAATCGATTAAAAGAAATTAAGACAACTATTACGACAAAAGCAACAAAAAAACCCATTTTGTTTTATGATACTCTTTTTTTACCTATCGGTTTTTAAACATTTTGATTGCTCAAAAAGAAAGTTCACCCGTCTCAGACAGTCAGGCAAGAGTTAGTGACAAACCGAACATGCTGCCACGCTCTGCCATTGCTGCTTTTTGTCCAAACTGTTTAATCAGTTAGTTTCTTTGTATTTAGTTGATGTATTGTTTTCAAAGCCAAGTCAACGTGGAATATAAAACTAACGATAATAATAAAAGCAAAACGTTATTCCTATTAGTTCATCAGCCAAAAAAAGTCACGTTCGATTGGGGTTGCAATGTATTTGCTTCGAACTCACGTCACACACAAAAAAAGAAATAATTTCGCTCACAACTTAATCTACCATTTTGCGTGACTTACAAACAAACAAACAAACAAACAAACAAACAGACAGAGAATCGGCTATTAATATATAGATTCAAAATAAGTTTTTTTGTGGTATCAAATTCGATTCTACCCTGTTTAGTAAGGACAACATTTTTATCTGAGAGTACGACATTGATGGTAGTTATACCATTCATTGTAGTTATTTGATGATGTATATTTTTCTTATGGTATTTTAATGATGTATATTTTTCTTAACAATGTATAATATGTAATAATGATGTATAATTAAGTTTCGCAACCTTGGGGAAATACATAGTCGCATTTTTGCGAATCTTGTTTTTAATGAAAATACTCAATTTCAAAATAACTTTTACATCAATGGAAAGCCATTTTTAAGCTCTTCCGGCTAGTATTTCTTTGTGTTTAATTTTCAGCATTTGCATAGAACGAGATTATATATCTATGGATATAAATTCGATAATGAAAGGTAACTCTATAACCGAAATCGGAAAAGTATTATCAATAATTAAGTGTAACGCTTAATTGAGCGCGGATTACTAAAATCCGTTTTGTGTTTCTACTTTTGTAATGCAAGTTGAATATTGACGTTAATTAAAAAGTCTCTAGTTCAAAGCAGGTTCTTCTAATTTAACTCTTATTTTCAGGAGTACTTTTTGAATTCTAACTAAATAGCATAAACCCCCGGAACTTTGCTGCTATCGAAGAGTAATTTGTGGTCGCTGTAATGATAGGTATTGAAAAGACGGATATAATTCATATGTTGAAAAGTGTAGTTGTTTTTGCTTAAACTGCCAGTAGAAGTTGAGTTGTTGTTGATGACGACTTTGTTGTCTCAATCAAGAATACGCTCATTTTGAGTCATAGCTGAGTTGTAAGCACTGGAAGAATACATTTTTGATTTTGTTGTTTTAAAAATATTTGATGAAAAATTCTTCTTGTATTTCGTTGTTTTAAAAATATCTGATCACAAATTCATCTTGGCCAGCAAGACGATAGTAGATAGTGTTGTGTGGAAAAAACATGAAAAATAACGAGATTTGATTGGCCAGTCAAGGAAAGAACAGAAAATGTTGAACTCGCTTTAACTTTCTACGTAACGGAACGGAAACTTTTTTCTGAGCATGTGCTGTAAACATTTTTGCGCGCATGTTCAGTAACTTTTTTTATCCGTTCCGTTCCTGCCTGAGGAAAAAACGCCTTTACGATCTTAGTTTTCTTAAGTGGCAAGTGGAAAATGTCAAATACCTGTTAGTGTATGACAGACTCACGTAAGTTAATAATAAGGAAGGTGTACATTCACGAATTATTTGTTTTTGTATTGTACTATTGTATTGTGGCGATACTTTATTGTCATTGAAGACAACGTTTGAAATATCCGAAGGTTGTCAAAAGGTTAAGGTAAAGGAAGAAAAATGACATCAAGATCCACCTTTTACAAGGAAACAAAACGAAACTAATGTGAAGCAAAGAAGAATTGTTTTCTACGCAAATGATTACAAATTAGAAAAATATAAACAAATTGTGTTGGTGTTTCCTTCTTGTTTCTCTTCATCTTCCATCTCAATATATTCAATGATATATCCTAAAAGAAAATCACTCTACTTAGATTATGTACAATTACAACGGCTAATGTACAATTAGCCGTTATACTACAATATATACATACAAACTATAACTACAAACAATGCATACAATACCATACAATACAATACCAAACAATACCATACAACACAATACAATACCATACAATACAATACCAAACAATACCATACAATACAATACAATATCATACAATACAATACATACAATACATACAAACTATAACTGCGGTATATACAATTAGCCGTTCCCATAATTCCGTTATATATCCGTTTTATATCTCCCTATAGCTCCCATGATTAAATGTAACAAAATTATTAATAACCTCTCAATAGAACTTTCCCGAATTTCAGTTTAAACGCTGAACTGTGACTGAGTTTCATATCTAACCTCGTTTTAATGGGATTCATTGTTTCACTGATTTCGTTACTTTATAACTTAATATTATTAGTTTATTATTGTCAATTCCCATTCCCATTGAAACAGCTTGAATATTCAAAGTGAGGTTAGACACGACAACTCGGCCACAAGGCAGCGTTTAAAACTGAGATTCACAAATTAAACTATTTAGAACAGTGCGAAGTAGCCCTAACGCAGGTAATTATGGGATTGCGTTATATAAGAAAGAGTAGCAGGTAATTATGGGATTGCTTTTTGGTAGTTGTAGTATACATTCGGAAGATTACGGAATTATGGGAGCGGCCAATTCAATCTCAATTTTCTATGAAGCAGATACGACGTAAAAATATTTTGCATGTGAAATTCTGCCTTACGTATAAGAGGCTTTGTGAAAGTCATCATTATAATTCTTACTTTTTGCCTTTTTTCGGAACAGCCGCCATGATGGCATCATAAACTTTATCAAAGGTATCTATTAGAGAATGGAATAAAATTCATGACAGATAACTATGTACGTATTCCACCATTAGATATCTTTGAGGCTTGTCAATTACGTTGATGTTGGAAAACTTCGAGGCTTTAATTTAAAATAAGAACGCTTAAATGTAAATCAATCTTGTATACACTCAATGACAATTTGTTTCCAATTAAAATCAATTATTAAACATTACTTTCAGAATCTGAAAATGAGGTGTTACAGAAACTTGAGTTCCCCAAGTCATCAAATTGCAAAGAAAAAACTAGCAAGTTTCTTTTTCAAAAAATGCTTGATTACAGTCTACGTTTAATATATTATAACTTACCTTCACTCTCCTCATCAGAGAAAATTCTTTGAATTACTTCTCGCCAGGCAGCTAAAAGGAAAAAATTATTATCAAGTCATTGCTATTGGAATTCAGTTACCCTATCATTTCTCAAGAAACAATCACAATACGTTCCTATAGTTATTCCACCTAAAAATTTTAATTTGAAGTATGCTACAATTGTATTAACAGGACTTTTGGTCTATATTGCTCATTTTCAATATGATGTTGTTTAGGTGATGTGTGAATATTCTGTTTAAAATATGGGATTGTATTTACTAATGAAAAGGGCATTGATTTTGAGATTCGTATAGAACATTACCTTCATCGTGTCTTTGGGCAAATTGGGGGTTGTAGCCAGGTTGGAAAACTGTAATGATAAAATAATGATAACGCTTGTGTGTATATTACTGATTGGTAATACTGGTAAACGTAATTTACAAACAAACCTTTTGATACAAAAATCACTTAATAGCAATGTTAAACCAGATAGAATTTATGACTAAATCTGAATGTTCTTACATTGCATTGAGAATGCTACGAACACAGTCAACACCAAAAAAGCTATCAAAGTCTTCATGATTCGTTATTGTCACCGTATTGAAATGAAGCTGGTACAAAAATCCGGAATGAAATTCAAGAACCACAGAACGTCTATTTATGCTCAAAGACAATCTATTTTTATCTGGAAAGTGCTTGTCCCCATTTCCCTTTTATCTCAGTGTTACAAATTACAGTTCCCACAATTACTTTTTAATGACATTCCAGTTGCAAGGATTGTCACAGCTAAATTGTTAATTTAATTGCTTGAGTTTAATTAATTTCTTACATATCCAAACAGGAAAAATGTTTCCTTTTCACTACCAAAAAATTATCACTAACCAGTAACCATTTGGGAAGTACAAATAGTATATCAGATGAATATTAAAAGAATGAAAGTTCTAATCTCACTTCTTTGCGAAAAAGTTGCGTTATCTATTTAGTGATACAAACACGTGTTTATCATGTCTGCATCTGTCATTTTAGTTTGAAGAATGAACAGTCTGATGTAAGATCGTCATTGAAATTGCATTGCACTCTATGTTTTTAATTTTTTGAGGAAATTTAGTAGAATCTCCAGGATAAAAACTTCTGGATATCCCGGGCCAAATGGGATTGACGTTATCTATTTTTCCAGATGAAACCATATAGATATGCACAATAACCTGTGTCGATCCGGCATTCCCAATAATCAGCTCCAAGTGCTCACATTTGGGCGGGAAACCTGTATTTAAGCATGCGCTATAAAATGAGCATCCGTAACATTCCTCGATTACTCCGAAAATAAGTTACAGTAAATGTTTTGAATCCTTTGCAAAGAATTATTTAATTACATTTTTAAGCACAATTGCTCGTTATTGCAAATCAACACAGCGGAAATCAAAATCAAAGTCCTGATAAATGCCATTTTGTGAGGAAAAACAAAAATCACAAAACATCTAAAATAGCTAATTTTCTTGGAGTTGATTCTCAATTTAAATTTTCATGTCCTTTTTATTCTGTGTCCTTATAAATAACTAATCCTTTTTTCCTTTTCTTCCAAAACGTCTTCCAAAGAGGTAGGTCCATGACACGATGATTATCTCCACATACTACACACATTTGGCCGGACTAACATCTTCTAATGACTTTCCTTTTCTTAGTTTCAATATTTTCAACCCTGAGATCGACGTATAATCGACGTAGACCTGTGAAATGTTTATCGAAAGAGTTGAAATATATTAGGCAACGCTAATTTTGAGTCATGTGTAAAATCGAATGGCGTTCATTTTTCATTCTTACAAGTTGCTATTGAAGTTTTTGTTAAGGATAGAGTTGCGTTCACAGTGAATTCGTGGCTATAGTGTTTAAAAATAATCCTGAACCAAATCTGCATAGACTACGAGGGGAAGCCTGTCTTATATTTTATTTCTATTTGTATTAAATGCAAATGCTAAATCAAATCATTAACAGGATTCAAAAACCATTAGAATCACGTCAACGTATTTCCACCTAACGGGAATGCCTTATTCATTAGTGAAGGACACAAATGTGTCTTTATTAACGATACAAACAAAGTGAAGTTGTTATTTTTCATGAAAAGCAATAAAACCTTTCTATAGAAAAAGCCATTGTGACCTCAAAAAAGGGTTCGCTATAGAGAGATGAGCACTACGGAGAGGTTTTCCATAAGTTGGTTCTTTAAAACGTCCAAATGATGTTAGGGTATAGTTACATCTACCCGAACAGGTTAACTTCTGGCGAAAAAGGGCCTAAAGACAATATGCATCAAATATGTTATCTTCCATTAAAAAAAAACAAAACAGATTTTTGAATACTTTCATACATTAGTTTGTCTTTTTATATATTGGATATTTAGAATTTTTTCAATTACTTTGGAAGTCAGCCCTATGAGAGTTTTGATGTTTAACTTGCAAAATATTTTAGTACTCCTCCAAATTTTGAAACATTTGTGAAGGAGAAAGTTTCCGAAGGCTGTTCCTTTTAGCCAGAGACATCTTTAAAAGCCTTCAATAGCGTCTTCTCGATTTTGTTATCGCCTGCCTTTCATGTTTGTATTTATGTGACCGGTCAATATTAGCAGATTAGCATTTAAGATATTAAAATCTTCTACAGTGATGTCATTGGATTATCTGCATTGCTTCACCAGAATCAAAATAACTGTCAGGCTTATCTCTACTTTTCAGATAGAAAGAATGCCTTAAGATTGATTGAGCACAGACTCTAGGAAGCTAGGCTTTTCTTACGGTCTACCAAGGTCTAGGGCTTTATGAATCATGGGTATAGCTTCTCAAGGTGAAATCGCAGGTCAAAATTCTTCATGCCAGTGTTCAACAACTCATGTTGAATTCAAAATATAGAACATGCTATCTTTATGTTTTGCTTTTATACATTATATACATATCATCTTTTGACGATAGCTATTTTCAGAACGCGTCCTGGTAAAATAGTTTTTTATTTGTTTATTTGTTGCCGCTGCAAAGTGCGTGATTTCAGCGCTGCCATTGGAAACTTTAGAACTTTTTAATTTTGTAGTGTTAAAATTTTTGTTGTTTTATTTGCTGAAAAGGAAATGTTTTTCCGCTCTTTTGATGTAAGTGATTATGGTTTATTGCCATATGGTCGTTATGGGTCTATTAACTATGCCACATAGTTCATGACGTTCATATCGTTAATCACGTTCATTTTATGTTGCTCTATAATTCTGCATTCCAAGATGCAACTTGGTATTTGTTGCCGCTGAAAAATGGAAGCGCGTGAGTTTAGCGCTATCATTGGATGGAATAAAAAGTGCAAAAAATTGTTAATGAAGTTAAATGCATCAGAGAAACGTTCCGCGTGATTTAAAAATCTAACATCAACACGAAAAAAAAAACACTTCTCGTCTTTTTAATTAAAACTCTTTTCAGGTTTTCCAGTTGAAGTAGTCTTACGTCTTCACCACCAACACTGTTGCTCTGAACAGAAAACTGGCTGTACTCGGAAGATCTGAAACACATAAAAAATACTCATAATAAATCCTTTCGCGATACGATATATACAGTAGAAATAAGTTGTGGGCACAAGAAAACAACAGAGATTAAAACGGGATGTTGCTGTCGTAAACGTGCCAAAATATGAATTGTAAACAAATTTATGCCTGTCAACGATTTTCCTTGCTGGAAGGGAAGGTTGAATACCAATCTAGAATACTGTTCTTCACGAAGCCCGAACGTCATTATTTAAAACCATGAGATCCATTTCTGCAATCGTTTATGTATATCTTTTATTGGTCTTCCCTGAAGGAATAGTAACGATCAAGACCCTACCACGATGTCGTAGAAAAAAGTTAAAGTCAAAAAGAGTTCTTCCCCTAGAAATAATAATAAATCTTTTGCACAATAGTTTCATTAATAATTTTGTTGTTTTGAATTTGCTCACTCCCGCGTGGATAATTACCTGCTTTTCAAGATATGATTTCCTAGGAAACGAACGCTGAACGTTTCTTGATCTCAAGAACCAATCAAATCATTCAAAATGATCAAAACAAATGTACTGCAAGGGTTTCGAAAAGGTTTCGTAATCGAACAAAGAGAGTACACCCATGTTGTAGAGGTTGAAAAATGATAAAAAATGTATGAGATCGCTTCACTACGACCCACCGTTACAGAGATATTTGATGACGTCATAGCCACATGACCCCGAAAGACAATTAAGTGCAAATTTTTGATCACTCCATCGCCTGTATCACTGACCCAAGAAAACGTCAGTTAACCCTATTGGTTCTTGGCATATTTCCCCAAAAACGTCGCAGTCGATTGGTGATGCAATTTTTTCCACCGCAATCATTAACAAATTTGACGTCATGCCAAGTGCTTTAATATCAACAGTGAAAAATGTGTCTCTCACCTCTACGTTGTTTAGACTAACAATTGTTATTTCTTTTCATAAAATTGGTATACAAAGATTTATTTAAAATATAAACACAAAATTAAAACACAGAAATTAAATTTTGATTTCAGATGAAATCTCACAGTCTCTTGCGTCCTTGTTGAGTGACTGCACCAATGGATCTTCACACCATGTCCTTCGAGTACCCCTCACACAGATCACGAGCGATTTGATGAGGGCAAAGGAATCTTTGTGTCGAATCCACTGGACGATATTAATCACTGGTTGTTTTCGTTTTTCTGCAATCAGCTCGATCAAACGCTTGTAGAATGCATAACATTATCGTCCCATGCCGCCCATTGCACTAAATATGAGAGGGGTAAACGAACCCTGCTCTGCCATTTGAATTCTTTCATTGTAGGATTTTTTCTTTTCTTTCTTGTTGATCTCATACGTTTTTGAGGTCCATCCTCCCATACATTCCTGCTATTGAGTTAAAAACCCTTATATCTAAAAATGCTTTCCGGCCGGGAGTCCAGAATCCTTTTGCGGAGACGTCGAGTATTGCTTGCTCTTTCTTTGAATTCTTCTCCTGTGAGTGGGTGTAATAAGGTAAACTTCCCACAACAATTTCTTAGTTGTACTGCGTAGTGTGTTGTGACGCTGTGTTATGAAGCCAACGTTGTTTACGGGCAATAAGGGAGAATTTAATGAGAGCAGGAATGACACCACTTCAAGTCAAGGCGAACGATGTGGCTCAGCAACTAGCAGCATCGAGCTGTCAGCACATCGCTAACTCTTCCTTCTGAAAGTTTCTTTCTCACCAAGGAGGAACTTTTCAATGCAATAGTAGCACGATGGTCAATGAATTTGTTATCATCACAATTTGCATACATGAATATCTTCAGAGTAAAACACGCACTATCCTGCTCGACAGGTGGATTTGTATACCAACACCACTACGAACTGAGAGATACCATTACAGAGATGGTGAACCAAGTTTGCAAAGACGTAGTAGAGCCAGGATTCCGAGAAACCTACCGGTGAACAAATACAAATAGCATCCGCAGATGCAGCCAGATTAGAGGTGAACGCAAGAGGGTTTTGGGTCAAAAAGCATTTTCGACATTCGGGTTTTCAACCGATATGCTTATCGGTATGCGACTCAAATCCTACAATCATTTCTTTCTAACGAACCTGAGAAAAACCACCGCCGCATCATAGACGTGGAAGGTGGATCCATCACACCACTCGTGTTTGTAGCTACTGTAAGCATGGGACGCGAGTTAGAAAGTTCGTCCATGCATTTGGTGTGGTGTTATCGGAGAATTATAACTGCAGTAACAGTGTGATTTCGAACTGGTTACGCATCAAGCTATCATTTGCAGTTGTCAGATCAACAGTGTTGTGTATGAAACCTACCATTAATTTTTTTTGTCTTTACACAACTTTCTTTTCAAGCCTTTCTTGTTATTGGGAAGAAAAACACTTATTTATTATGAAAGGCTGGCCCGACTCCAAGTGGTAGTCATCCCATGGGACAAAATAAAAGTGAGAAGAACTTAAATCTTTGAAGTTAACAGGTGTTACGTCATCACAACGTCGAGCATTATTAGTAATGTCGTGCAATTTGAAATGATTGATAGAATAACGTTATAATCGGATTGAAATCACAAAATCAGAAAATTTATCACATATAACATTCTTGCTTTAAAAAACCCCGACAAACATATAAACATTTTATAATATTGCTATTATTTTTATCTGCAATGAATTTATTTTAAAATATGTATTGGCGAAATAATTTCTGTCTGTTGATTTTCAAGATAAATTATGTAGGTATTTCCATGATATATGTTACTCCAACGCTCAAACTATTCTACGCGTTTATAAATTTTTTTGCGGATATATATTACTGAGGTTAATTGGTGTTCTCAAACTCTGAGTATTGAGAAAAACTGTGTTTTAATTATTTCTTCCGCTGATATCATAGCTCCACTCTAGACTTGTGTTGAGCACTCTACTTGAAGTGAAGATACTCTACTAATAAAAATTTATGTACATGTAGATAATGATGGGGTAAGCTTGTACATTTCATTAATTAATTATTTTCATTAATGTCGATACTAAACATTATGGAAAAGTGAGGTTCACAAACATGAATGTGAATTTACTGGGTTCTTGAGGAAGGGATAAAATATTAATGTGATGTTGATGTTGAATATAAAATATTATAGTTGTAGGAAACACGTTAATAGACGAATCCCAAGTGTGTACGTTGGAACTGTTTTTTAACAAAGAAAACAAATTTCAATATATATATTGTACATCTATACTCACTTACATTATATACTCACGGTGTTGTTGGTATATAATTGCTGACATAATAATGACATCCTTCTGTGAGGGTAACATATGAATCGAGACTTCAGTCCAAAGAGCGTCTGACCAAAGAGATGTAGTGTTTTGTAGCACGGCTGACAGGCAGTGTTCTTTTCGCGGATTGATGTCAATTATATTGGCCGATGGAATGCTGATGATTTGGATTTCATTGTTATGTATTGTTAAGATTACTTAATGGCATCAGAACTTCCACAATAGATAATCCTGCTTGGAAGTCAGATATTTTCAAGATTTTCATATAACAGAAGTTGCTTTTTAAGTACTGGATTCCGCATTTTTTAACCCTCAATAGATCGAGTCTGAAATGCTCTCATAAGATGTTGCGTTTTTGTCATATGGACTAAGGGTTATTACTTTTTGATTGATTTGCACAATAAATACATAGTTGGTCAATTGCCGATGGTCTCTCAACATTACTGAAATTTGCATGACCTTGAAAAGTATTTAATTCCCCCAAGTGTTGATTAAATATTTACGTATATCCCTTTTGAAATGCAAAGCATAAGTGAAAACCGTCTGGAGGATGATACTTTAGGAAAAGAATGGAAATGGAGACCAACAGATTCTGCCAATAATTGAAAATAGACGTTGTAAGCGTGTTGCATATGTACGATGGACCTGAGGGGTCACTTCAATTTTTGAAGTCTTCTGGTTTTTTTTAAACTCTTATATATTTTTTGAAAACTCTTCTATTTTTTTTCAAAACTCTTCTATTTTGTTTTGAAAACTCTTCTATTTTTTTTGGAATACTCTTCTATTTTTTTGGAAAACTCTTCTATTTTTTTTGGAAAACTCTTCCATTTTTTTTTTTGAAAACTCTTCTATTTTTTTTTTGGAAAACTCTTCTATTTTTTCTTTTTGAAAACTCTTCTAATTTTTTCTTTCTTCAAATAATTACAAAGAGCTTCTCCTTTCTCTTTGTTTACTTGTCCAGTATCTTCGTCGTCAATATGGATGACCGTATAAAGGTGTACTTCTCTGAAGGTTTTTCCTACTTGGAGATCAAAGAATTTTTGAAACATCGGGATGGTTATGAAGTGAGTCTTTCCTCGATCAAAAGGAGGCTTAGAAAATGGGGAATGAAAAGAAGAGCACTGAGTCCAACAAGAGCAACACAAAACAATATTCGACAAGCTGTTATAACAGAGATTAGTGGTAGTGGAGCTAATCTTGGGTACAGAAGACTGCACAAGTGCCTTATTTCTAAAGGAATTATATGCCGACAAGTTGACGTAAGACGTATGTTGAGGGAAATTGACCCAGAAGGAGTGGAGTTGAGGAGAAGGAGACGTTTGCATCGTCGTTGTTATGTTTCTCCAGGTCCAAACTATACGTGGCACATTGATGGCCATGACAAACTTAAACCTTTTGGTTTCAGTATACATGGGGCTATCGATGGTTTCTCACGTAAATTGATATGGCTTGAAGTATGTTCAACTAACAAAGCACCCGAAGTCGTTGCTCAGTACTATTTGAATGCTGTACTAGAACATGGTGGAGTGCCAAACCAAATAAAGGCCGATGATGGTACAGAGCACTCCCTAATAGAGCCCATTCAAATTTATCTTTTATATTTGCCTCCAGGGTAACGACGAGGCCGCCGTCAACTCTTTTAGCATTGTAACATCACCTAGAAATCAGCGCATCGAAGCGTATTGGTCTGTCCTTCAACGAGATAAAGTAGGCTGGTGGCGAAAGTTTTTCCAAGATCTTGTTGACCTGGATTTATTTTGTAACACTGATCCCATTATACTTGATTGCATACGTTTCTGCTTTACAGCGCTCATCCGAAAAGAATTGCAGTCAATTATGTTGCACTGGAATTCCCACATAATATCTTGTTCAAAACGAAATAGTGGACCTACTGGTCGCCCTGATACCATGTTCTACTTACCCCATTTGTTCAACACACAGAATTACTTAATAGTCGTTGATCATAATGAGGTCTGTGGTTTCTTACCGGCTGTTGAAAAGCATTTCCCCGATTATTCAGACGAATTCCGAGAATTTGCAACCACCCTCATGCAGAATGCCGGAAGAGATATGCCAAGAAATGCAAAAGAGGCTCTTGATTTGTATTTATTTTTGCTTCAGAAAGTCATTGACTATATGTAATCCTGTAAGTGATGAATGTATATCTATGAGAATATTTTAAAGAAACTGTGTATGAACACGAGTCTTATATATTGGTTTTGTTTCTGTTACGCAGTTAAATGTTTCGAATCTCAAATTAGTGTTAGCACTCAAAAATGTTAACCTTATTTACCAAGCCCAAATTATACAGCTAAACTACAACCGGCTTTAAGAAATAACTGTGGGAGAATGAGTATACACAAATTTGTGTGATGTTTTTTTAAGCACATTTTTCATGAACGTACACAAAAATACTAACAAAATTCCAAAATTGGACGAACAAAAGTTGTTCTTCAAATGAACGAAAGCTCTAAGAAAGGCTAACAGCCGCGTACCGTAAATGACGGAATAAGCGCCTGTTTCAGCTCGGCCGGGGCGGGGGGTGGGGGGATGGTTAATCAAACAGGGGCGCTTATTATTTTTTTCACAACGTAAAGCAAATGAAAAAGAACAAAATTGGTTTGAACTATAAAAACAACAAAGGTAAATACTATGCTTATAGTTTTAACAAAAAAACCTCATTACCATATTAACCAGTCACCAAATTCAAGACTAAATAATATCCATTTGCCAATTGTCAACAGCTAAAATATTGGCAAATTCCTGTCTCAACTCGCAGAAGTTCGCATAATTACATGGTAACTCCAATGATGGCGTGCACGTATGAGCAATGGGTCGGCGAGAAAATTCTTTATCAAACTGTATAGATTCGACCTGGATGGAGTCGCATAGTATTGTGTCAGCACCAGTAAGAAATTTTAGGAGGTTCTTCAGCATGCCTTTGTCAAGACCTCTAACATATCGCTTAAGATAACCAAAGCTTTCCTTTTCTGCATCACTCTTTGGTTCTGCTTTAAAAAGCTCATTAACTTTCTTGGTAGTTGGCTGAACACTTTTGTAAAAATCTTTAACAGCCACAGGTGAAGAAAAGTTTTGATGGGCTTTGAGAGCTGCAAATGCCTTCTTCCAACAAGAAGCCATTATGTGCGGTTTTTGTATGAGCTCTTGCCTAGTAATCTCATAAATTACTTCTTCAACGTTTGACTTAGATACTCTTGAGCGACACTTAAATTGCTCCAAAAGTTCCAGAAATTCATCATCGGATAAAAGTTCCTCCTCTACCTCTGGCTTTAAAACTCTTTCCACCATCAGCCTCTCATCATTGGAAAGATACAATAGGGATGATGCAATCATTGTAGGGCGATCTACCTCATCAAATAAACAATACAGCACAAAAGCTTCCGACAAGATTGTTGGAAAAAAGCCGGTGTCAATATAACCTTTCAAAATGATTTTACCCATTTTCTGCCATTCCATCTCAAACATGTCATGGCGAACAAGTGGTACTAAATTTCTCAGAGCCACACTGTACAAAGTCATTAGAAACTTCACGTTAACACTTGAAATAAGCGTGCAAAGTAATGATGTTTCTTTTGATACAACAAAAGGCTTCAAATCTCTGAAGTACCGTTTTAGTAGAAGAGTTTCAAAAACGTTGTCACTAGTAATTGATTTTTTTCGTGTAACAGGCTCGTCGAGTTTACGAATCTCCCTAATGTTTCTTAATTACGGTATAGCAGCGAAGCGAAAATACCGTATTAAAACACCCTCGCGTTTTTTCTGTCTCCGTGAAGTTTACAATTTTATTGTGGCTCTATATTATGGAGATTCATACGTATTGGCGCGAGAATATAAGAGGTTGAAAAATATGAAGGTTTTTTGATATTTCCATTTTTTATATAACTCTTTCTCCTTTTTACTTTTGAAAAAGGTAGCAGCAATACCATTTGGGATGCATGGTCGTATTATTTCTATGATTTCAAACACACAAACAGTAACAAATGTACGTTTGATATTAGAGAGATGGTAGAAGTCTATGCTCTCCATACTACAAAATCTCATTATTCTAGAGTTTATCTTTCGTCGTAAACACATTTTGGATTGAAAGTTCACAACAATTTTACTAAGAATTCCCCTTTTTGTTTTATTAGAGTAAAAACACTTTCATCCAGAAGAGAGGAAGACTGAAACGAAGTATAATAGTGCTAGGTCAGATAGATAGCCCAGAGATAAAGCCAAGCCAAGAGAACTAAAGCCTGTTGTAAATATTTTGCTGTAATGACGTTATTTGCAAAGATTACACAAACAAGGTTCTTTTCATCAGGGAAATAACAAACTTGGGGAAATTGCAAGAAAGCAATGCATTTGCTGCTCATTATTTTCAGTTGCTTTTGCATTATTTGAAAACCCAGGCCATTGGGACTCCTTTGATCTTGATTTTATCTTGGACAATGGAAGCAAAATCTATAGGAATTTAAATAAAGTAACCTATTTGATGTTTTCTGAACTCCCTTGAGAAGTATCCATTGTTGATTCTGGCGCTATTTCCTTTTCGCACCCCCCTAACTGTATCTGATCCTAGCCCTAACCCTAACCCTGACCCTAGGGGGGTGCGAAAAGGAAATAGCGCCGTTGATTCAACAGTTTCTGTTAATTTTTTAGAAAACAAATGGTTTTTAGTGTGGAAATAGTGTTTGTGGTGCACTAATAGACAAAAATTTACCACTTGTTTGTGACGGATTTCTTCTTATCATAAAGGGCTATGTATCTCAGTTACATGATGTTTTTATAAATTTATAAACTCTTTAAATCGTAAAATTAACACAGGAAAAGTATGCAGTAATCACCTTAGATTCTTTACCAAAAAGAAAAGACATAAAAGATAAAAATGGTTACAGAAGAACTCTAAAAACACAAGATGTATTATGCTGCAAAGCATATTGCGTAACTTGAATAAAAGTACTTTCGTTTCTCATTGTGAATTAATAATATACAGTAGAACCCTGTATTATCTCGGACACTGTTTAAGTTGGATACTCCGAATAAGTATTAACCCTGATGGTCCCACTCCCGATAAATCGGCAAGTTTTTCACAATCCTTTAAAGGTCCGAGTTAACAGGGTTGTACTGTATTTCATATTGATATTAGTTTTTTCTTCTGTTTACATAAAAAAGACAAAAGAACTTTTCGTCAATATTTTCTCCTGCTTCTAAACCAATCGAAAATTTTCCGATTCTTTAAGCATTCTTTCTGGAATTAATTTTCGCGGGTGGAAAAAAGGAAAATTCTGCGTGGATTAATTTTTGCGGGTTGGAAATATAAAAATTTTGCGTAGATAAATTTTCGCAGATGGCCTCGATTTTGAATATTTCACCGATTTTTGGAAAATCCGCAAAAACTGCGAAAATTAATCCATGTAAGGTATATATATACATATTTTGTAATATTTTGGGTTTTTTGCGGAGTGGAGCTATGCGGAACGGAGCTCGTTTGGCGAGATCAAATGTTGTCATCAGAGAGATGCGTTCGTCTGCCGTCAATCGCTGAAATTTCTTACAGTGCCTACCAAAAATCTTAGTTTTCTCGCTTACCTTTTATTTTCGCAAATTCTGATGCAGATATTAATATGATTGATCAAGCCCAAAAGTGTTCAGTGTATAGCTTTAGGGTAAAATTGTTGATCTATACAGTAGCGGGAAGGCCAAAGTAGTTGCTTTTATGAGTTAAGTAGACATTTTTCCCCGGGAATGTTCCGAATGCTCTGAGGTTTGTTATGAACTTCCAACTTGGAAACTGCGAAAATCAAACATTGTAAGTTGAATATTTTATAGATGAGAATATACACAATCTGTGAGGAATAAAATAAAAAACTTATTTCTTCTCGATTCCTTTTTATCTTTTTTCAAGTTAGTGTTGTATTTTGATCCAATTAACTGTTTTTATTTCCACACACAGCACAAAACAAGACATAAAAGTCCAATGAAAATGATAAAATCTAATGTTACGTTTGTTGCCCCAGAAAATTTTGTTTGTAATAGGTCCTTTTATTACCCATTTTGAATTCTTATTGCAAGCTTATTTATTGTTCATTAGGAAATGATTTGCATGTTCCATATAAACGTTTTATGCTGACAGGGAATGTGTGT
Source organism: Turritopsis dohrnii (assembly GCA_027922465.2). Taxonomy (NCBI): domain Eukaryota; kingdom Metazoa; phylum Cnidaria; class Hydrozoa; order Anthoathecata; family Oceaniidae; genus Turritopsis; species Turritopsis dohrnii. The sequence continues at coordinate 161,908 of BQMF02000113.1, read as the reverse complement.
GCAGAAAAAAATGGCTTTTATCATTTCTAATGTCTAAATCAATGCCATGAGACATCAAAACAGTATACATCATCATGAAATTAATCTATTTAAAAGGGTACAATCTTAGTTGCTTTTTATGATTAAATTGGACTGTTTAACAACAAAAAATGTAAACAAGATTTATCCATCTATATTGAAAAATATTCTCTGATTTGGAATTCAATATTAGTAAACTCTGTTGTAGTATTTACATTTATACGTGTGTCTGGGTGAAACTGTATAACTTCAAGAGAAATAACTGAAGGTAAAAATAGCTATATCGTATTTCCTCTAATAAACGCCTCCCTCTATTTAACATCGCATCTTGAAAAGCGGCGTTTATTAGAAAACAGGCTAATCAAGAATTATAAAAAAGCTTTCATCTCATACAAGACAACATTTCAGATACGTTCACATTTTCGTGAAGGTATCTTTTGTGTAACACATTTTTACACAATCTTTTGTTTACCATTTTAAGGATAAGGACACATTATTGTTCAAGTTTTTCATTTTGTAATAAAGGCGGCCCTCTAATGAACACTTCCCTCTATTAGACGCCGCATCCAAAACCTTGAGTTATAAACGCCACGGTATACAGCTTACAAATTCTTTAATTGAATAAGATAATTAAAAATAAACGACAATGAAGAGTAAAGAAACAAATCAGTTAACTTGTTTTTGTGTAATTGTTATAACTGTACATGTTATATACTTGCGTTATTTCTAAAAATATAATGATAGTTACGTAATTAATATATATACAGATCATAATGTATATCACATTCTACTATTTTTTTGATTTTGGAGTTTTGCCCTTATAATTACATAATAATGTTAAATATATAAATGATTTTGCTAACTTTCAGTATCATGAATGGAAAATTTATGTTCTTAATAATTTGTTTGTTGGTTTTACTATTTCAGGTGTATAAGGCATTATCAAGAGTAATTGATATCAATTTATGAATTGAGACGAATCACTATATGGTCGTGGAATATCTGGTATATGTACTTGAAACAATGGAACTGCTGAACCAAGACAGGAGTAACAAATGTGATGTGTCTGGCATTTCCAGCATATATGTGGTTAGAGACTATACTATCATTTGGAAGGAACATGTGACGGATTCAAGAATCTGCTATGTAAATTGAAATTTGTTGATTGACATTTAAAGTCGCAACATAAAACTGGGTGTTGCTCATTATATCTGGGTTAAGTTACCTGTCATATAGAGCCTGTTTTCCTGTTTTTTAGTTTTTGTCCTGTTTTCCTGTTTTTTTTGTCAGTTTTCAATGATATATCCTGTTTTTTTCTAATTTTCAAGTAAATCAAATTTTTTTGTCTTACATAATTTGATTATGGCAGTAATTTCCAGCCAGTTTCTACAATTGCATAAGTATCAAAATTATTTAGGCAGATTTTCTCTTCTTGTGATACATGAAATAGTTTGTATATTTAATACTTCTTTTGTATGACTTCACTTTTGTCTTTAAGTCTTATAGTATAACATAATAAACAAAGTACTAAAATAAAAAGTTTTAAGAAATCCTATAATAATGGGAAAAACAAAATATCAGCATAGTTGGCAGGCAAGCTATCAATTAGTTTTTCTTTTGTTTTTTTAGTCTTGATTCACATCACAGGATTTTATCACAATTAAGATTTTTGACCTTTCTAACCAGTTTTTATCTTAATCATGTTATGTCAGGATGATAATGGACATTGATTGTTTTTATTTTCTCAGATTCTTTAATTTTATTTAATAGATTATGTACATCATTTTTAGTAGTTTTATTTTGTGCGAACGTCTTTCTTTTACACAGATTGAGTACAAAACTGCCCAGCCACCCCAATCAAAGTCCGAAGCTATGTATTTTATTTGTTTGATTAATTAAATTAACTAAATTTTTCTCAGAGTTTAAGTTAATTTTTGATGCAATACGACGAGGAACTGCTGAAGTATTTTCAGAATATGCCAGATTTCAAGGAAAGAGTAATGTAAATCATCTAGTTTCTATGGTTATGTACATTCAGAAAAGCCAAATATGTCAGTCAAAGATTGAGGCTAACTGAGAAACTTTATTTTTTAGAAGTGTTTGTTATCTAGCGTTTCTCATTTATTCTTCTTTTTTCAGAGCTTAATCAATTTTAGGTGAATAAATATGTTTTTGAATTTTTATGAATTGTATAATAATATCTATGACATCCACACATGTGTTTTATAAAACATGATAAGCTAGAGTATGCTCTGTAGTTTTCTATTTATGAGCAATGACATTGTATTCTTGTCTCATGCTCTACTTTTCCAGAAGAAAAAGTATTGATTGAAGCTTTTTAAGACTTTAATGCTTACCTACAAGGACAAAACAATTTGCCCGATAGATGATGGGCATACAATATATGGAAATCATACAATAGACTTCCATATATAGCGCGAAATTTTAAATTTTTAAAATTCAACATTCTATACGGCCACCAGTAAAAACTGTCCGTAACTTACTCACTTACTTAGATTTCGTGTAGTGTTATATGACGTATAAGGTCATATGAAAAATTCGCGTTGTTTTTATCAGAAAATCTAGGTCAATAGTCTTTAACCGTATTACTTTTCTTCACTATTTTCCTTCGTGTTAAATGCATTGTGCGTTATTCTAGAATAAGGTAACTACCATTGCGTCGTTTAAAATTTGTGTGGCTTCACATATAGGAGTACCAAGTATTGAATGAAAACTGCATTTTAATCCAAAATTACACCAAATTTTAAAAGTGATTTCAAACGTTTTTGAAAATATTTAACACTGACAGGACGTTAAGGTAGCTGTTATACCGTTTTGTGTCATGTGGCGCTTGTTTAAAGCTAAGACCACACCATGCCTGTGTTGTTTGGAACCGATTTCTTTATCGCAGAACAGTAAAGTGTTTAAAAGGGATTGCTACAAAGTTTTTCCTCTGTTTACTGTTTCAAGTTGCAATGGCAAAATGTATTTATTGTGAAAGCAAACATTTGTGAAAGAATCTGTGCCATGCCAAGCAGTGTGAATGCGATTACAGTTCTTACTATTACCTAGGGAAATTGATATAAAATTGGTATAAATCCACCTTAAAACTGGCAGCTTCCTTCTTCATCTTCTTCTCCGTTCATTTTTATTGCCGCGGTTCAGTATTGAATGTTCCCCTAGCCATAGTAGATAAGAATAGAAGCTAGTCTACACGAATAAGTAGTACGTCAATTTTTTTCGACGTGTCTATGTGCCCGACAGCCGGTCAGCATTTTTAAAAAACTAGATGCCCGGCAGTATCTATAACTCCGATTTCATGTTGTGCCGGGCAAAAAATTAAATTACATTACTATTTTGAAAGAATTGATAGTCCCTCATAATCGACTCAGATTAATCTTGTTTCATTAAAACAGGTATTGTTTATTGTCTTTTTATTTTCCATTATTCTTTTTCTGTTGTTCAATTGTTGTTTTTCTTTTGTAATTGCAAAAGAATCACATTTCGAATTTTTAAAATCCGTATACACGTGTGCTAAAAACACATCACACACTACATTGCAAAACATGGAGAAAATCAGAGTCGTAAAAGTAGATATTGCCAACGCAGGTTTCTATATATATTATTACGTCAACATTGCGTTACTTTCTTAACTAATCCAACGACTTTAATTACAAGGATTTTCTATTTAAGTGTTTTGTTCGTTTTCTTAATGATTCATTTTCGTTGTTGCAGAGAACAAAACTCTTCTTGGTGGTGGTGGAGGTAAACTCCCCGTTGACGTGATCGATGTGATCGATGCTTGAAATAGCGCCATGTGACATTTACATTAAAGAAAAATCTGCCCAAGAAAGTTGAAGTGGAACATGAAATATGAAATGTGAACAACAGCCTCTCCGAAAAGAAGATTTCTTTTGTTTTTTTTTGTATTTGATTTTGTCTTTCTTTGAACATAATTTTTAAGTTACAAAAATAATCTAAGGGCGTCACATCCTTTATTCCTATACTTACGTCTTAAGAATAATAACAATCTCATTACCAGGACTTCTTTCCTTTTGATATCCGGTGAATAAATTGTGTTATTGGTTTGATGGTCTGAAATTGTGTAATGGGTTTGATGGTCTGAAATTGTTAGATTAAAGGGGAAGTTCGCCCTAATTTTTTTTAAACTAAAATACTTTATTCCATACAAAAACTTCAAAATATAATAATCTTATTCATTTATTTTTTTCAAAAAAACGCTTTTTCGTCATGTCTTTCTTTTAAAAAAAATAAGATTTTTAATCTGTTCAGCGTGTGACGTCACTCAGTGCAGAAAGCATGTTTGAGAGAAAACAAGAGGCCCATAGGCCATAAGGTCAGCGCAAATTGAAGACTTAAAAAAATCACAAGAATATAGCTTGCAGAAAAAGAAACCTGGATTTCTAAAATTATTAGTATCATAAGTATGCGAATCAAAAATGCAAATCCATTCGCCTTACAACAAGGGTGTATTAAATCCATTGTGATGAAAATGACTCCCGTAAAATTTTCACAATGGAAACGTTTAAATTTAAATTGCCCGTGATGATACCATGTCTCACTAGGATTACATCAGCAGTGTTGAATAGGTAAGATGTCGAATGAATGATAACCGGAGAAACCTGACCTTTCATTATTTCCTCTGACATTAATAGCCGATCTATATTCCATTGAGATTAATACCGCAAATTCTTAAGAGCCGAATAACAAATCGACCATAACGTATTACATGCACATTGTTTTCCGTTTCATTAAACGGAAGTCACCTTAGCCAAAAGTCAAGGACAATTTCATATAAAAACCTAGCAGCTAAACGTCTGAAAAAAAGAAGAAAAAGAATTGTGTTTCCAAGGCAATTAAATCCTTCTTCTTATTAGCCGAAAGATTTTTCCGGCAGCATAGAAACCATATGATTATACGTTATGCACTAACAGAAATCATACGGGCAAGAAAACAACTGCAGCAACTTTGTTACTTTTTTATTTTATTTCAACTTCAAATTTCAGTTACTAGTTGGACTTTCCAGCTTTGCACGTGCTTGGTTAATCACGCAAGTGAATTTTCGTTTCTACCAATTCAGCGAAGATCTAGCAGTTGCTGATTACTAAAAATAAAAGTGTAAACAGTTATATAACTGCACAAATTGCCAATAAATGCCCATTTAACAAAATGCTGACCTTAAAGAAACTTGCATTACAGAGTCATAATTTTAACTTGAAATACTCAAAGTACCATCATACTTGAAAGGAAAATAATTGCTGAATTTCTCCATTTAGGGTGTGGGTAGAGGGGTGAGTCATAAATGGTCAAACAAACCCTAATTTTCAATTAACCATCCATAATAAGGTAAAATGAAATTTCATTCATGGAAATTCATCAGAAAATTTTTTTTCTTATCTGATTAAAAGATATCTGAAATAATTCTAATTATATTTTGTAATTATTACAAGAGCCGGATGGTGCAAAACGGTAGCAGCAGATTTGCTTCTAAAAAAGTTACTACGAAGTTTTGAGGCTTGTGTTTTTTTTTTTATATCTCATTGGTGAAAAACAGACATAAACGATAAATATGTTAAAATGATAAGTCAGTGTAAAAGGGGTCTAAACATAAACCACCAGAAATTAATTTATTAAAGACAAAAGAATTATACATGCGTGAGCTGTATATTTTCTTATAAGAAAATTTTTTGTAAGACCATGTGTAGAAAAAAAACACGCGTTTCGAAAAAAAATATATATGTTTTTAATTATAATTTCATGAAACCAAAAATGAATTCAAACAAATAACTGCCTTCTTGAACTAGATCTTTGAAAGTCTTAATACACAAAACAGTGTTGTAGCTAACAAATGAGGTAATAAGAAGTTTTGAACTGAAAGGCTTTACTAACAAGAAAAACAATATATAACCAAATTTTAAGTATCAATGTATTTTCAGTTAGCATAAATAACTAAAGCTTCCATTTTTATGCAGACCTATTTCATTAATATTCATTCTTTCATGAATTATTTCATATAATATCAAAGACCAACACTTAAAATATTTGGTAGCAAGTTCACTATGCAGTTGAAAGCTATTGGGCACATCCTACAAACAATGCCAGTTTATCACACAAAATTTTTCAAATGTCTTCCTGTGTGAGACGTAGACATGTTACAGTGAAGTGCTTACAGGGCATAATGTAATCAAATTGAAAAATTCAGCAAGGGAAAAAAGAAACATAATTTGCACAACTTACATATAATAAATAATAATAATAATAATGTAACTTGCCTGACTTTTTCTTTCTCCTTGATAAATTTGTCTCCTGTCAAATGCATGGGATACGTGGTTGTAAACGTCTTGATTCAATATGCTTCAAGTAATGTTGTTTTTATATTATCTGCAAAAGACTAATTCGACTGATTCTTGGTCCTTGTTGACATAAAGTTTTAGCAGCGTTTCGCTCCCAGAATGCACTACATCAAAATTAAGGGTGGGAAAAGGCGCATTGAAATGAATAATTTATTATTCATTTAAGTGAAGTGAACCTTGTTTGTATTGTAGTATACTTAAATTGTTACAAACTGGGGATTCTTTTTCCAAAAATAAATGTCGTGCTTTAAACTTTCCGAGATTGTACTGCAAAATTGAAAGTTACAAATGATGGGCGTTAAAGCGGGTGTAAAGTACTGTAGTATTACACACTAACTGACAGACACGGGTAAATGAAAGATCAGCTACCTCACGGCGCTGACCAAAAAGTTTTATCAAAATTAAAGTGTTTTTAAAAAATCGTTTCACACGTGAAAAGTATGGCCGAAACAAATAGCACTTCAGATGAAAATGATGAATATTTGGACGACATTCCTGATATAAGCAAACTCAAACCATTTGATTTTGAACCACGGAGAGTAGTCGGAAGTATCATTAGTAGTAGCGATGAAGAGGAAAACGAAAATGATGAAGACCAGCAAGTTTCACGTATAGGAAATGTTGATTGGTGTCTTTGTGGAAAGTTCTGCAAACCAATGCATATCTACACGGAAAGTTTGTGCTGTAGAGACACTGTCCAGACAGTTTGTTTGAAGGTATTAATACGGTTTATCAGAATGATTTTAGAAGGAACAGCTGCCTAGTAAGACTGAAAATCATATCTTTATTCAGGAGGAACGTGTATTGCCATCACAGAAGCATTTAAATTGGTATGTCTGTCAAAACCTGTTTTGGAAACAGCTTTGAGTGCGTTGAACAATCTGCGAGGTGATCGAATGATCATAAACAACAAATATGTTTAATTTTAGGTTTCTGTTTAATAATCATCTCCCTTCATCTAACTTATGAATATGAAAATGTTATTGCTTTAGAACATTGAGATTTGCAGCATATAAACAATACACCTGGTGGATACACAATAGACTTGGTAAAGGGATACGTAAAGTTATTCCGCCATGTGCTTTATGGACGATCAGGAACACCTTCCCAGAGAAAAATGGGATTTATGTGCCGTTCATGGAAAGTAAAACAGAAGATTAACAGCATTCAGTAGAACCAGTTCTGGTTGAGGACACATATTGATAAAGGTGTAAATTTTTCACATAAATGTTTGTCCTCATTGTAAAAATTCGTAAGTAATATTAATAATACGGAAACTAAAAAAAACGTTATTTAAGTTCATATTTACAACTATTTACATAGAAAATCGTGTGCGTTTGTTTTGTATTGCTTCCTCCTTATTCGGTTTTTCTTTTGAAGATAAATATCTCGGTACGTTGTCAGGTTTTCTTGGGAGCTCGTGAAAAATATTATGTGATTTGCATTTTGTTTCGTTCATAAGTTTCAGTAAATATTTCTTATCCTTTTTTTCTGAGATGCTTTTGACAACCCAAGATTGTGTCACTTTAGAGAAGCTCTGCTTAAAACGAAGTTGACTTTCTTTTGTCATGGCTTGCTGGCAGTTTACTCCACAATTGTAGTCCATGACTGCGAGTTGGCTCCGTGCAACCATGCCGTTCCAACTAAAATGCAGTCGTTTGGGACAAAACTTGTTATACAGTGAATGATACACCTCAATTTTTCCAGTATGTTTGAAGTCAGTGAGATGACCCAGATCCGCAAGAAGATGTTTTTCCTTCACAACACTTTCTAAGGCTACATATGCCGGTGATCCTTCAATAAGCCATAACGTCTCTCGCTGATCTCGCTTTGACAACCTAGAGTGTCCGCAACGTTTATATTTGATAGCATCTTCCCAGGTGTGCCTATTGATGATATGGTAAAGCAAGCTCAACCACTTTTCTGTAAGAAGAACGGGATCTCCTTCGCAGCTAGCACAACTCCACCAAAAGTGGTTTACTATAGAGCTTATCCAGCTTCTCAAAGATCCACAATCTTTTTTACTTGCAAGTTTTATAAGTTTTTTCTTAATATTTTTAGCGACGTGCCATACATCAAACTGATGTCTGATATTAGGGCGGGTTTTTTTCATGTAGGCTTTTATTTGGACATGTCAATCTGTAGTAAGTCCTTTTAATTTCATGTTTTCCTTTTCAAGCGAATTAAAGCAATCCAAAATACCTTGCTTTTCCATGTGCGATGAGTTAGCAACTGTTCCGACATGGACAACAGAGAAATCGAGTATTGCATTAGTACTCACGTCCATGACGGTGTATGTGCCATATTTTGCATTGAAGCCAGGCGAATCACATCTCCCGTCTCCAACCAAATCCAATCCGTCTTCACCATTACTATTATGAAGCTGTTTTTTGTGGTTGGTAGAATAAATATGGTTGACAACCGGAAAAAGGATCTTCTTTTGAATTTCATGATAACACGTCCGACCAATAGATCCAACTCCACAAATCTTCATCATCTCTTGGATTCTGGAAAAGGTGTTACCCGAGTAAAGAACAGCATCAGAAATTGTCAAATTTCCCTTAGACATTCTATTGATAAGAGGTGTTGAACGCCAAAAAGATAAGTGGTGGTTAATGCAACGAAGTGAAACTTCTATCATGACACCTTGCTGCCGAACGTTTGTGATGATGGCTGGAGCTTTGCAACGAAAGCAAATGTTTAACAACTCAAGAAGAGATGTCCAAAAAACCAAATAAATTGACTGATTATCAGGCACAAATGATGTCAATTTCATTGTCTCTTTCGTCACTTTCTTCTGGTTGACTGAGATGAAAGGAAGTGTCATGCTCGTTAGTGATATCAACGTCACTTTCAGTGTGTTCTTCGGTGACTTCGTCGTTCAAATTTAAATCAATTTTTCGTTGTTTTAAAGGGCATCTTTACTTTCAACTTTGTGTCGGTAGAATCAGTTGTTAGCATTGCATCATCTTCATCATATTGGGTTCCTTTGTTTAACATCCTTGTCTTTTTCAGACACACTTCCGTTTCCTCAGTTTGTGTACTGGCATGTTTGGTTGATTCCTCTTCGATTGTCTCAGACATCTCCACTAAGACTTCATCTAGTAACTGAAAAAAGCATTACTTTCTCATTGCTGGGAAAGCTACAACCTCGAACCAAGGCCTCTGGCCTTTTCGATATATATAAAGATAGCGACATATATCCGTACTAGTATCCCGGGTAAAAAATTTTTACCGAACTTAACTTCGAAAACATTAGGTCAAATCCACCATTCCCGTGTACGTACCCCATGACGAAAAAATAAATCATAGAATCGCAACTCAAAAACATCCCAGGTGGCGTCGCTCGCCACCCATGTTCAGTATGCGTTGTGTCGCAAAATTTAAGTCGTGAAAAGTTTTTACAGGCATTAATTTTTTAATTCATTTCTTACATTCAAAATATTTAAAACAGAAACAAATAGCAACATGGCTCACAATATATATTTATACGCAGAAGAGAAGAAACGTTCATAAAAAAAAGTGCAATATATAACACAGAACTGTTTACGCAGACATACAAAACCAAACATAACAAAATGTTAATTCAAAACAAATTGATACCTTCCAACTTTTTCTTCTGTTCCAAAGTTACTACTGGACTGCAACCATTAATGAATTTTTGAAATGATATAGTTTGTTCTTCCCAAAACCATCAACGTCATGATTAAAACCATGAGTCCCATTTCCTTATGCTTTTTTTATTATTACCTAAAAAATTAGTACTTGAATTGTAATACCGAAAACCTAATCATGCTATAACAATATTGAAATAAAAAATGAAACAAAAATAAAGAAAAAAACAAAAAGAAAATTCAAGTACGCATTTATCCTAAAGATAACAATTAAAAACAAAATTTGGTCTATAAAGTCAACCGATACTGTGAGTCAATACGGGTTCACTCAACACTGGAGCTGAACAGAATAAAGACTTTTACCTGGCATACACAACCAAACATCAAATTAATAAAAATAATTGAAACAACAAAATGCCCTACTTTGACCAAAACCATAATTGAATACCCAGAAGATATTAAAAGCAACAAATAAAAACATAATGCTAAACTTATATACCTAGCAAGTATGTATGTAGCAATTAACATAACACAAAATAATGAATGCCGTAAACAAATATAAACTGAAGAAAAATATACCCCAGCAATGCTTCTTTTTTGTAGTGCAAATAACATATCTATTCAAAGCTATAGTATTTAATCTTTCAAAACTAAATTAAAACCATTCCTTACTGTGTAAATAAACATCATTTTGTTCTGCATTTCTTCACTACACTTTCTTCTTCTGTATAGCGATATTAACTAAAACGTAAACAAACATTTAAATACATTTAAATACAAATACATATACCTAACTTGTTCTTTTATTAATCAAAAAGAAAAGTTTTATAATAATACCTTTTGTTCGTTCGATCTTTCTGCAGCTAATTTTTAAAAACTTCACTGCACTTCTTCTGTATATCTAAATATGATTTTTCATTGTAAACAAACAACTAACTCACTTACACGTGCTACCCGATAATAAAACGTTTTATAATAATAACAATACCTTCGTGCATACAAACCTGTGTTTCTTCGTCAGTTCTTTCGTCGATTTGCTGCCTAAAACAATCAAATTTAAATTAAAATATTCGTATACAAAAAGAAACACGTCTTCTTCGCGAAGTTTCTTGCTCACGAAATGATCGTTGACAAAATTTCGAACGAAGAAGATTGCATTGCTCGCACTCCTCCAAAGACGTTTTTCGGCTGATTTCCACTGCGCAAGCCAAAAATAACAAAACGGAGGAGCATATACTAATCGCGGAAAATCAAAAAAACGCTCTCACTCTGCGTGGCTTTACGACAAAAAGGGAAAAAATAAGAAGGATTTGACCGTGAAATAAAAACCAAATGTATCACTCTCTAAAATAAAAGTGGTATGCACAATCGCGGATTATTATAATAAGATATCGAGAAGGCAAGAGACCCTGGGTTTGAGGTTGGGAAAGCTATTCATTTTTATCAGTTTATGCGAAATTGAGGTCTAGAGATACCGTCACGTTATTCGATTACTTACCTTCCTTTTTTCGATCCTTTCACTTGTTGCAATCGATCACTTTCGTTTTGGTGCTGGTTTACTGAACGCAAATGATGTTGGAACTGCATCATCTTTCAACATTTTGGCTCCTTCTTTTTTATAGAAAAGCTCTGCCTATACAAGAAAAGCAAAAAATGCAAAGAATTTTCAACTTTTTTCAGTCATCTTTGAAAAACTTTTATGTTTCTAACAAACGAAAAAACTATAAGCCAACCGATGAAATCAAGACAACCTCCTAAATCAATGCAATGTTTGAGAAGATTTTTATGCGATAGATAATAAAAACATCTTACCTTCAAATCTCTTTCAAAACAACTTTCTTCAAAATGTTGGGAACAAATATAAAACCCTGAGTCTTTTGGCAGCAATCCACTTCTTTTTATGTTGGAAAGCCATCTTTTTCGAAGTTCTGGTCGTTTCCTTTGACTTGGAATTTGGTGAAATGTAAAAGAACAATTTGTGGACCGATTTGTACAACCTATCGCAGAGCAACTTGGCATTTTTCGAATCAAGAAAATAAAAATAAAACGATGTATTACTAGTGAGTTTTTTTAATGAATGAAGTTTCGTTAATAAACTTTCTTCACGTAAAATGTTTTTTCTGCACGGCGTGACGTCATTTTATCATTCATAATGAACATCTGTTTAAACTATATTATAAGTGAAAAAACTGATTTTTCAGCATCTAAAAGAATGAATAACTTTTGAACGAAAAGAGCATTTTCAAAAATTCAAAAAGGTTTTTTCTAACTTTTCTAAGCACAACAAGTTAAAACGAAAAAACAAAAAATGAAAAATTATACCGAACTTCCCCTTTAACACACTAGGTCACTTAAAGCATAGCAGTATGCCGAAAACAATTCTTGTGTAGAATGCTGTGCATGTAGTTTTTCAAAATTGCTCTGACCGGCTGCCAGGCATGTAAACACGTTGTTTTTTTTTCAGTCAGCGCAGATGGGCAGTGGAAGATTTTTGCTTTTTTCTGCTAGATTTTAAATTGATGCAATAGGTGAAACGTTAAATGATGCAAATCTTTTTATTCCAGTGTTGTCTAAAAAAGTTTTGTAAAAGCATTTGAATGAACATATTAAAAAACAGAAAAACATCGATATCGATGATGTTTTGGTTTGTTGATAACAATTTTATGATGATTAGTAATTAAATGCTTGGAACAACAAACCATTGAAGCTGTGATTTCAGTGCAAAGGTGAAAATTCATTATCAAAAGCCAGGATGAAGATTTATTTAGTATAATCTTGTTATAATGTAGCCCGACTGAAATGGAAAGCACGGTGTATATAATACAGCCACAAAAGAAACCTCTTTTCATGCGAAGAATAACCAGTTTATAACCAGTTATGTTAATTCAAAGAGTAGATACAAAAACAGCAAGTAAATACGTGATGTCCTATATATGTAATTTTAAAAAGTCAGAAAAGTTCAGAAATCTAATTACGTATAATATTTTAATACAATTTTATTGTAACACACAGAGGTTTGAGACAGATAAAACTTTGAAAGAATCTGGTCGAGTGTGCTTCCCTGGATGGTTGTTTAATCGAACAACTGAAACATGGTTTGCTATCAATGAAGTATATGGTCAGTATATGGTCAAATCTGTTTTGACATTGATGAGTGCGGACGTCTAAGTGGACAAGTTAGCGCCTCAGTAATCTTTTTAGTAATCAATATTTTATAATACCAGCTTCATCAAATAAGCAATAACAAGATCAAATGCAACAATTTCAAGAAGCCACGAATCAAAGATTCGATGGATTATCATCGAAATTGTCGTTAATTTCAGAATTATTTGAGAAAGACAACATTCTGAAAGAAAAAAATAGTTTCACTCGAAACACAAGTATCCTTATTAGAAAACAAATTACATGCGACCAACCAATACGGTAGGAGAAATAATCTGAAGATTACTGGTATTCCATGTCATGTTGAAGATGGTGAGGACCTAAAAACAAAGGTAATCGAATTATTGGGTGCCGTCAATGTTGATGTCGACAATTCGGATAAAGAGGGTTGTCACCGCCAACAACAAAATAGAAGAAAGTTATTGTGAGATTCGTAAACCGTGAGTTCGTGAATGTTGCACTTTGTGAAACTAGATGTTTTTTCTCAGTTTGAGTTTGTTTGTTTTATCTGTTGATTTTTTGTTCAAATGTCTGTGTCTGAAAACGAGAAATATTACTGTCCAATTTGTAATAAGCTAGTTCCTGAAAACTGAAACTCCATTTTCTGTGATTACTGCAACTGCTGGACTCACAAACAATGTAGTAGAATTTCCACAAAAGATTTTGAAGCTCTTGTCAAATCTGACAATGAAGCCCCTTGGGACTGCAGAGATTGCAATGCAAAAATTTTCGCTTTTCATAACACTAATTTTGATTCCCCTGACTGCCCTACTTCTAGTGTTGATTTACGCGAATTCAAAACTCTATTTACTGCACTTAACACTCTAAGCTATGAATCTGCCCATTATTCTTATGAAGATTTTATAATCGATGACTTGAATTGCAAGTACTACGACTGTGATGAGTTTCAGTTGATTGATAATAAATCTAAATCTTTTGCTGCTTTCCACTTAAATATTGCTTCGCCAAATTTCTCATTGGAAGAGCTCCATACACTTTTACTTAACCTTAAGCATCAATTTGATATAATATGAACTACAGCTATAACTATAACAATAACTGAAACTAGATTTTAATCTGCTTTTCCTCTTATAAATTTCTCACTTCCTAACTACTCTCATATACACACTCCAACTGATTCTTCAGCTGGAAGTACTCTACTATACATCTCAAGCAATCTCTCATATAAAGCCCGCAATGATCTATCAAAGACATTATACAAATCTCAACACCTTGAAACATCCTCTGATGCCTATTCAGGAATTTAATTCTGAATATTTAACTCTTCTTCTTGAGAAAGCGCGCAGGGAAAATATAACCTTAGTTTTGTTGGGTGACTTTAATATTGATCTGTTAAATTCTGAAACTCTCAGTGTTCCAATTTTTTAGACATTCTTGGTTCTTACTCTCTTTCCCCCACTATTCCCTTTCCTACCCGGATAACAAATTCATCAAAATCTCTCAGTGACAACATTTTTCCGCAATTCATATTTCTTCTCAATAATTCAAACGCCACAAATGCTCCTATATTCAAACGTGATTGATCAAAATTTGATCAAGAAAATTTTATGCTAGACTATTTTGATATTAATTGGGATTTTAAACTTGATCTATCTGCTGGTAATGTCAATACCTCTTCCGAAACATTTTTATCAAATGGATGATTTCAGGAATTAAGAACTATGTCAGCCAGAGATAAACTTCTCAAATAATCTATCAAAACTAAAGATCCAGCTTTAAAATCTTCTCTTCACTTGCAATATAAGCGTTACCGAAACCAAATTGTCTCATTGTGTAGAATAAGTAAGAATAGTTACTATTCTGAGTACTTTAATTCCAATATCAATAACATTAAAAATATCTGGAAACGGGTATAATAATATTTGTTAGATCCTCCTCTAATCTTAATTCTTATTCAATATCTCTTGATGGTGATATCACTTCTGACCCTTTCACTGTAGCTAATCCATTCAATGTTCATTTCTCCTCTGAACAGCGGAATTGCTAATCAACATTGCTAATCTTATAAGGGTTTCAATTCCCTATACCTCATAACATTTTTCTCAATACTTAAAACAACCTAACCATTTCATAGAATCGCTTGATATATCTCCAGTAACCCCTGATGAGGTTGCAAAGCTTATTTCTTCAATATCCGATAATAAAGCAAATGGTCCTTATAGTATTGAAAACAACATTCTTAAACTTCTTAAATGAGAAATCTCGTATCCACTGCACAAAATCTTTAATCTTTCCTTCACTACTGGTACTTTTCTTACTCTTTTAAAATCCTCTGCTGTTACTCCATACAACACCTTGTATGAGAGACAATTAGGTTTTCGCAAAAGCTGTCCTACTTCACATGCTTTAATTAGCATCACTGAACGTATCCGCTCAGCTCTAGACCAGGGTCAGTTTTTTGTTGGGGTATTTGCTGATCTTCAGAAAGTATTCGACACTTTCGACCATGAAATTCTATGTTAAAACTTATCGTATTATGGTGCTAGAGGAACTGCCAATAAATGGTTCAGGACCTATCTCTCCCATAGAACACAGTTTGTGAAAATTTCAAACTAATTTTAAACTAATTAAATATGGGGTTTTACAAGGTTCCGTCTTGGGACCACTTTTGCTTCTACTCTACATCAATGATCTCCATCAATTCCTTGCATTCTCAGAAATTTATCATTTTGCTGACGATACTAATTTTCTTCATTTTAGTCACTCACTTAAGTCCATTAAGAAGCAAGTCAACATAGATCTAAAGCTTCTCCTTCATTGGCTCAATGCCAATGAAATATCTTGAAACTCATGCAAAACTGAGTTTGTTCTTTTCAAATTTAAATGTAAACGATCTAATTTTAATCTAAGTCTGAAGATTAATGGGAAAACTTCAACCGAGTGAACATATTAAATACCTTGGAGTATACTTGGATGAAAACTTCAACTGGGAAAAGTATACTGATGCTCTTTCCATGAAACTTCGTCGAGCTAATCATGCCATCTGTAAAATTCGCCACTTTGTTCCTCAGGCTATTCTTCTTTCTATGTATCATGCTATCTTCTCTACTCACTTGCGCTATGGTTGCCAGGTTTGGGCTCAATATGTAACTGTACATATTTTATTTTGAAAAATTTAATATATATACGGTCAATTTTCCTTACAAACAACCAACGTAAATCAAAACACAACCAACGTAAATCAAAACACAACCCAACATGACAGTCCGTAATTTAAATCAAGCCAGAACACGAACTTCTACTTGCAGCTATATGGTGATTTGGTTATGGATGTGTGTTTTCACTACCAAAATTTGTTTTTTTTTTCGTATGGGATTTACGAAGGTTATTTTTCGCACACAATAAACAATGAGTGTGAACATAACATGTTCACACTCAAAAAATTTTATTTTTTTGAACAGAGATCTTTATTCTGATACTTGAAATTGGTTTTATAAATTGCCATTTTAAGCCCATCTCTTTTTTTTAATATAACTGACAGAAGTCCTAATTTGAAATGCTACACATAATATTTGTAAGTACAGATTTTGATTGCTTATGTTATTTGCTAATAATGTCTACCAGAACTTATTGAAATTAGGTTTTACTATTTTCTTTTCTTCTTTTGTAAACCTGTATACAAATATGATTGTTTAAGATAGTTTTATCCGAGTTACAAAAAGAAAATGTTCTGTTAAATTACATTGTTTACCATGATTTTATGATATAAAGATGTCAAAATTCTAGAACAATAAAGATCATACATAGTACATGTGGAAAAAGAAAAGAACAGGTATTGTACCAAGTCTATCCAAGTTGCTCCTTCCAACAGAAAAGGTAGCAAATGGTGTTCCCTTTGTCTAACAGAGAAGTACCATATAATAACTTCAGATCTCGATCTTACAAACAAAAGATCTGAGTTAACTTAAAAGTGTCGCCATGTGAACAAATTTCTTTGGTACAATTACAAGTCAGTTCCACTGGACTGAAGCCACGCCAATTTTATCTCTTTTATCTCTTTTACTTGTACTATTTGTAATATCCCCTTAGGTATTTTTTCTCTATAAACAACATCAACACTAAGAGTAAACTAGTAACCCGTGTAAAAGTTTTTTAAAGGTTTTAATCGATGTGAGCTGAACAGAGAAAAAGGCTTAGTATCATGAATTTAAGTATCATAAAATTCCACAATTGTCTAGAATGTAGTATCCCATGTAAAAAATTTTTTACGGGTTTTAATTCTGAAAGTGACGTCTCAAAAATGATACGGGCAGAAGGATTTCTGCAAGATTTGCTGCAAATGCACAAAAATGCAAAAAAACCGCCTTGATCGGTTTTCCAATTATTCATTATTTTGACTAACATCAACTTAAACAAAATGTAAATGTGAATTTTCGAAACCTTGAGTTGTGAAACTATTTTAATCTATCAGTTCTTTTAAATTCCACTTTTCTTGTTGCTTATTGTCACCTAACTTCAAGTTTATGTGCAGGTCCAGGGGCGGATCCAAGGGTGGTCAGATTGGTCGACCAACCTGGTAAAATCAAATCAAATTAAAAATTTTAAACGAGCCCAATTTAGTTCTTAGCTGTTGCACGCGCTGTGTGCCAATCAAATCTTCACGGGAATTAGCCTTGAGAAGTGATACGTCATGAAACACAGTCCATACTTTTTGATCACTCATTTTTCGATAGTCTCAGATCAATAAACGATTTTTCCGGCTGAATTAAACTTTGGAAATCGTACCATAAGCGAGTAGGCTAAGGACCATGTTGCCCACTTTGAGTTTTCGAAGCCACTGAATTTTAACGCATTCCATGGGTTTAAAATCTTGAAAACAATAGATTGCTAAACAATTGACCTATCAAGCCTCGGTTAAAATTTCACTTGTAGTTTTGGATAAGTGACTTTTGACCGTGTGTTTTTGGACCGATTGGTGCTTTGTCTTCCAGACTATAGTTTTTACAAATAGGTAAGGCTTATCGACCTCGTGAAGTGAATTCTTAGTCGAAGTAGGTTTGAAAGGTGAAAGCTGTGTTTGATAGCAATGATTGTTATATATTAGCGATTTACGAAGATTTGATAACAAAGTTGTCGGCACAGATGAGTCACAATGTTTTGATTATGTAGGATTTTGGAAATCTGTCGAACTTTGCCAGTTTAAACAAGGTCTTTTTTTATGTACAGTAATGAATGTGCATCGAAATTTTTACCAGTTGAGCAGAGGTTGATGGCTAAGGTAAAGCATTTGTTTAATTTGAGTAGAATAATTTGATTTTGTGTATGATATATTTAATTTTTAATCTGTTTTGTGAAGGAATTTGTGGTTTCTTTTCATTTCTAAAATTAAAGATGGCTGGTTGTTTATTATTTCAGTTCAGATACAACAGGATGAAAATTGACTTTTCAGATGCTCTTGCTGGTGATGTGAGAATTTTATTGTGCTTGGAGTTACTTCTTAATTCATCACACTATGCGTTACATATCCTGTTTCGAGTAAACGTTTTTTCTGAAAAGCAACAACATCAAGCTGAGATGGTAGAAGTTTTCGAACTGTTCTTGACTGTTCTTTAGCTGTTAACGATCATAACTATCCTTTTCATGAATGTATATATATATGTAAAGTTGTTGCATGTAAAAAGCTGTTTATTATGCATGTTGTATTCATATTGGGTTGGTTTAATGTTAGATTGGAGACTTTCTTCAATTATTAACTGAAATAATACAGGGTGTTGTACCTGACTGTGGGTCTCTTCTGCTCTTTCCTGCAGATGTCTATGCGAGAGTCTTTTTACTCCCAGAAATTAAACTACATCAACTGGGAAAATTATACTGCTGTATACTCTTCATGGTATTTCACTTAAGAGTAGGGGGGAACATTACAACCTGCTTTGTTTAATTCTATTTGTTATTATGTGTTTGTATCGCTAAAAATTTATGTAATGCGATAAAATTCAAAATTCAGGTAGACAATAAAACATGTAAACCTATCGTTTAAGACAGTAAAATGCTAGGTAAAGCTTAAATATTTTTTCTGAGATCAAAAAGGTATGTTATTTCATTTCATTATTTCCAGAGGTCATCATCAGATTAATTTTTGATCTCGGTTAGAAAAAACGTTTAAGGTTCCGGGAGTTATTATCGATACAGATCTCAAATTTGTAGAACATGTGAACTCAAAAGTTCAGAAAGCTAACTCTATGATTGGGCTGATCCGACGCAGTTTTACGTTTCTCGACGAACGACTGTTTAAACAACTATATACCGCATTTGTCAGACCCAATCTCGAATACTGTCAATCAATTTGGGCACCTCACCTGAAAAAACATACCAAACTACTCGAAAGTGTGCAACGAAGAGCAACCAAGTTGGTAGATCGCCTTAGAGATCTTACATATGAGGAACGGTTGCGCAAACTTGATCTACCAACCCTATCATATCGTAGAGAGAGAGGCGACATGATTGAGCTTTACAAGCACTTTCACGTTTACGATAAAGTTTGTCTCTCTCAAGCCTTTCGACAAAGAAAACTACCTAGAAGCCATGCATCCCAACTGGAGTATAATTTTCCTATTGATCGGGTCAGAGGGTTACAATTTAATTCGTTCTACTATCGAGCCATCAAAATTTGGAACAATCTCCCAAAGAATGTCGTAGAAGCTCCAAGTATGAACTCGTTCAAGAACAGACTGGACAAGTACTGGGAAGATTATCCGCTTCGATTCGATCCGAATTACAAAACAATGGGCGATTCGTAGAGGCCATCTAACTGGCCTGTGAATTTTTGCCCCCGCAGCGAGCGTAAGCGAGCGAGGAGGCATAGTAGTTTCACGAGATAGGCGAATGTCAGTTTCCGATTTTGTTCTTCATCATCATCATCATCATCATCATCATCATCATCCTCCAACTTTCGTGTTGACGTTACACGGTGGAATACAATTGTTAGCTGACTTTGTTTTTTTCCCGTTTCAAAGCATGGTACTGTAAGTGGGAGACAGAATGTTTTTCTCTTTCCTAATTTATTATTATATTATACTATGTTATTTAGGAAGATCGTATGCTAAAATTGCTTAGACATTTTTCGTGTTACTTTTGTGTTTTTTTAGTGAAATGAACGAAGAGGATTTTGAAGCACAGCTTGATATCCGAAATTTTGCCAACCATACATTTTATTTTTGTATATATTTTAACTCTAAATTTTTCTTTCAATAATTTTGTTTAATGCACTGATTTTTGGCGGATCTTGCCTTCAAAAGATTTTAGTTGGATTTCTGTGTATACAAGAAAGCCATATTACAAATTGTCGTTCTTCGTGTTTTTTTTCTTTGACTGTCTCCCAAACCTAGTGTGATCACGATCAATAAAACCTATATATTTTTTTCTTGTTTTTTTTATGTAAGCTTTGGCTATTTTTTGTTTTAAATCAAAGTTTGAAACGTATGGATTTTTCGCTTTAATTTTTTTTTTTAAAAGTTTTTTTTGGCTCTTACAGAATGTTTTTAACAAATCTTATTTTAATTATAAAAATTATAAAATATGTATCCATGGTTTCAATTCACACATTTCTCTTGTTTGTAGCAAATACTTTCTAATATTACTTGTTAAGCCTTATTTACACTTTTTGAAAGGTATATTAGCATCAGTGTAACTTAGACCTAAGAGATAACAAAAAGTAACAAAGTTTTGTGCATATTTTCATCTGTTTAAGTGTAGATCTATTTGGTTTGCATATTGCAAGTTGGTTTTGAAATGCCAAAAACTGATTTTGTCGAAATACTTAAGCATATAACTTTGCCTCATATCAGGTCCCAAATCAACCCAAACATTTTTTTTTCGGCCAAAAACTTGTTTTCGTTTCCGCTGTTAATGTATAGCTTGCTGTCTGTATAAATGAGAATGCTTGAGCGCGGGGGCATTTTTAGCTAAAGCTACATGCTAGTTGTATTTCTTAAATAATAATAATAACATTCATTAAAAACTTGTAATCCTGTTAAATTACCTTCATTTTCCAGTTTTTGTAGTAGTTCTGCTGAAAAATTTGAAGTTACTCTTTTTCATATTTCAAACCAAATATGGTTATTATATTTTCTTCAACTGACATAACTGTTTCTATAATAATTGCTACTTCAAGTACTTCAATCTCTAAACCTGATGATATTGCCTTCTTGCTTGTTACTGCTTCAGCAAATACAAAAACACAAGTTTTACCTATAATGTCATCAGTTACAGAGAAGAGATTGGGCTGTTAATTTAAGCAATATTGACATAAAAAGTAATGCTTTCAAACCAAAAAATATATATTTAATATGCATGGTTTGATTTGTTTTCTTAGTTTATATAATATTCTCTATCCTTGGGTATACCTTTTTGTCTCCCTTGTGTATTGTTTGTTCTGGAAGGTTAAATTTTGTTGTTCACGGATAACTTTCATCATTAATCATAACCATTACAATTATTGGATTTCTGCGAAAGCAAGAAATACTTTAAAACCGGCTTTGTTTTTCTTTTCTTTTTTTTTTTTTCTGCTGTCCAAACCTAGCGGTTTTTAAATTTCGTGCGTACATTTACATGAAAACTACCAAAACATTCTTTATAAAGTATTTTAGTATTTTGCCACTTTTTCACGAAAAAACAGACATTTCTCCCACTAAAATACAAAATTCGAAGCATCGCTTGTAATAAACTTATAATTTTAAAAGTTCGTTGTTGGTAACATCTTGTGATTCGAAGCTCTCTTGCAGTTAGGAAAAATTTATCAAAGTCGTTAATAGTTAAACTTTTTAAAAGCTATATTTTTAAATGCTTAGTAGCTAGATTAGGTAGATACGTAGTTAGTTTTAAACAAAGTATATCTGATGAGTTTTTCGCTATTACTTTGTTTCTTAATTTTTTTTTCGAAAAAGTTTGTGTTTTTTTTCTTCTTTTAGCTCTTACATCGTTTCTTTTTTAAAAAAACTGTCATATAAAATGTGTATCCATGGTTACGATTCGCACCTTACGCGTATTTCTTTTCTTTGTATGTAAAAGCTTCTGTTGTTTTTAGTTAAGTCCTATTTACACTTTTTAAAAGGTAAATTTCCATCATCACTGGGAACAAAAGTTGACAAACTTTCTAGCGGGATTAACTGTTATAGTTCTATTATTGTTTTATCTATTTTTGATCTATATTATATATCAGTTATGCTTTCATGGACTCCTAAGGAGTGTGTGATCAAAAATGTGATGTTGTATTGTAGAAGTCATTCAATCTTCAAATTTGAAGAATGTCACTAGTCTTTCATTTTTTATGCTTCAGCTGGTTTCGCAGAAATCCTTATGCCTGTCAGGGCATCTTGTTAATTTTTGTTAAGAGTAACTCAGGTAAATAAGTAAGCATTCAATGGAGGTATCGGTTATGGAGCATAGACTTTATTTGAGTTACTAACCTTAATGCTATATATAAGTATAGAAAATCGATTTACCATTTTACCATTACCCTAGCCAATATACATATTGGATTATGCATCACATAAATTGATCTCATATTTACACATAAGTTTTTTGCAAGGTTCCGTGGATATTTTACTTTTTTTAATTCTTATTACAAACTATCAACTTAATTCTGGCTAGAAAAGATGACATGACTTGTTCATTTGTTAAGTGTGGCTAAGTGTAATGTCAATGTTGTGTTAATATTATATCAATCTTAATATTGTGCTGTCCACAATTGGTTATTACACTATTGGCAGAAACAGTGCTGTTTTCCATGCCATTGTTCATTATTTCTACGAAAATACTTCCTTTTATAGGTTTGGTGGTGGAGATATCTAATGTTCTGCTTTCTTCATTTGCATAAAGAGGAAAATATGAAAATGAAAATAAGACAACATCGAACCATCTATATTCAAGTTATTACGATTTGTAGTTTGTTTTTTTAACCCCGAAATAGCACGAAATAGCGTTTTAGCGATTCAGACTCGAAAATTTTCTTTGCCCCCCAACCATGGTGGAATAGGCAGGTAACAATCATATACCTAGGCCTGACAGGGTTAGTGGGAGGGGAGGGTGTAAGCGAAACAGCGGATACGAAAAAACAAACACAAAACAAAAGTAACAATTTCATGTCATTTATTTAAAATTTTGATACAAATATAAATTAAATGAGTTTTTCATGGTTATTTACTCCAAAATGCGAGAGACAACACGAGTTGACGGTTTATATCGTAAAGATATCATCATTAAATCAGATCTTTGTTTTGGAAATAATAATCCGGTTTCCCGATTGTTGAAACAGCCTTCGTCATCATTATCTTGAATACATCTATACAGGAATTTGAACCACTTCATCAATGTCTTCAAAGTTCCGTGTGTAACGAACAAACGAGCTGCACACAGTAGTATACATTTTGCTCCCGCACAGTTTGCAATGATCTTAAAACGTCTGCAAAAAGGCTCCCAAAAACGTTTTCTCGAGTTTTTATCGGTTATACTTTAAAAAACAATGTTTTCAAGTTCTATGTAGTAATGCTTAAAATTATTAAAATATTCAGCCATGATAAATATCAAAAGTAAAAAACAATCTTGTTTATAAAAACATTCTATTTTTCAACGAAGCTTTTCGCTCTATAAGAATATCATCAGGTATGCAATCCTTTTATTCTTTATTTATTCAGTTATTCATGACTGTGATCAAACTACATACATTAGTTTAACTGTAATTTAACTACAAACAAAATGGGAAATCTTCTTTCGATACCAGTTCAAGTATCATGTGCATAAACAAAATCGTTCGTTCTGTAATCATTCAAACCATGTAAAAACACTTCTAAACTCTAACCTTTAGAATAACTTTCTTTCTTTACTTTCCTGCACAATTTCCTAATACTTAATACTTTCTTCTTACTTCTTCTCTTTGTTCTCTACTACTGAAATCCCGCTACCATTTTGACACACAGGAGGTTCAAAAGCTTAAAATTGGATTCATTCAAAGTCATTTCGAAATATTAATTCAGCAATTCGTTTACATTACTCATGCACATACATTTCAGTTAAAAATATTACAATTTCATGCAGTCATTGCTAGTTCTTTGATAGTAGCTTGACATTTATACCCCCTAATTTGCTTAAGATTTCTACGATCTCTCCGTTGCAGATCCCAGATTTATGTCAAAGCTAAATCTACCAGTTTGCGTGAGAAACCGGAAAACAAACAAACAGATAGACAGGCAAAGAATCGGGTATTAACTTATAGACTAGCCGCCAAGGCGGCGTCGCTTGACGCCCATGTCCACCTGCGCTATATCAACCCGCAGACCCCAAGGAACGTCATATTTCCTTACGGCAGCTGGTACAACTTTTGTTCAGCCAGAGCCAGACTTGAAACCGCAACCTCTGTGTGCAGTCAGTGTTGTGTCTAAACGTCTTTTCAAGGTGTCCCAGTCGGGCAGCCTGTGCTCCAAGTTTTTGGAATTTTGGTTCCCGAAAAAAAAATATGTCTGCCCGAAATTATTACACTTAAAACCAGCAATAAGCGAGGGATGTATAATGGGAGAACTGAGGTTCAACTCTTATGGCTCCTTGACTGTTTTAACTTTCTTTGCTGCTGGCTTATATTGCTTAATAAACCTTGTTTGCAAATGAAGACAAATACGTTCCTTGTGTTTCAAATCTCGTATGTTCTAAACTCAGCGGTGTTCATCGTCGCGGTCGGATTTAAAATGTCATAAACCAATCACCAATCACAAAAAAGACATGTCGAAAAACTGACGTCCAATGATCTCTGTTTGATTTAGTCACTTGGAAATCAAATGACATTATCTATCGTAAAAGAGACACAGGAAGATGGAAATGTTAACAGTATCTTTTAAGAATCTCCTTGCACAATAGATCAAGAAATAAAAAGAAACACCTAAAGTTTGACGAAGAGTTAGAGAAGAACAAATTACATTTAAAAGCCTTTAAATTGTAATAATCATCTTCTGTTACACTGACAGTTATAGCGGAGTCATCGCGACTCCTGAAAGGGAGTCATTGAACAATGATAACCTAAGGGAGTAAATCAGATGATACGAAGAGCATCTTAAGGGAGTCATTTTGTTTTTACGGGGTGTCAATTTCAATTTCCTTAAAATGACCACCTTGAAGGGAGTCATTTTGACTCCTTTAAGTGATCAGAAGTGATGTAAGTCAAATGAATCTTAAAAGGAATCATTTTGATGCTCGTTGGAGAGTCAAATGGAAAAACAAAGCCACTGTTTCGCACGTTTGAATAATTTTTTCGTAAGCAATTGCTTAATTGAGAGTAGAAAGAATTTAACACATTTGAACAATAAAGATACGGCTATTAACTCCTGAGTGTACTTTCTTTACCTTTTAATAAATAATCATTCTTTTGTATAGATATTTCCCTACATAATCACAAGAATTGTGAACTTATTTAATATTCTCGTGCTCACACATGTGAGCGAAAGTTTAAGATGAAAATATAACTTGTGGATAAAAAACGTGTCGTGCTTTTTCTGTAACTTCAACATTAAAAGGTAACGTGTTTTTATTTTAACACTTTAACGGATATGATACACAAATTGCATACATATTTCATATCAGGAGGCATGCAGTTGTACTATTCTTGGATTTCCTTCTTGACAAAATTGAATTGCTGTGTTCGTGTGACTGACAGTTTCTTTCGTTCTTTTTCTTGTTCTTAAATAATCTTAAAGAGAAAGTATTCGGAAAAAAGTTGAATGATTTTGAATGATTACTATTTTTTTGTTAATTCTAACTTTAGTGATAATTTTTTCTATAGAAATTTAATATGAAGTTTTCCTGTCAATTTGACTGTTCGTATAAAACAGTTAATTACAAATGGCTCATGAAACATTTATGGAACTTTCACTCAATGCAGGCTAATTTCGCTGTGCAATGTAATATTTCTGGATGTCTGTCAAAATTCACAAGTCAAAAGAGCTTTGCAAGACACATCCGAATTAAACACAAACAATTCAATGATAAATTCTTGGGGGAGTATGTGACAACTCAAGCGGTCAAATCAGATGATAGTGGACCTAGTGCGGAGAATGATACACCTGATACCAGTGTGACTTTGGATATTAATGGAAGTGACAGCAATCTTGATAGCAGTGATGATGAAGATGTTCATGATCAGTATTTTGAGCCGTACTGCTCCATGAATGTTGACGATGGCGTAGCGGATGTTTTAATTGACTTGAGAGAAATACATAACGTTACTCAAAGCGCAATTTCATTCATTCGCGATAAAATTATTGATATTTTAAAAACAGATAGATTTTCACAAAGGCAGAAGCTGCAGAAATCTCTACGTGAGAATCATCCTAGTTTTGTACTGGATTATGAAAGTAAACTTATTTTGGAATGTGAGAGTCCATTCATAAGACCGTTTCAAAAGTTTTCCAACAGTCAGACATTGAATGCTTATATTTCTCAAAAAACAGCATATGTGCCTCCATGTGAAATTACACTTGGAATTGATCCAAAGACTTCTTGTACAGACTGTATTTATTATACCCCTATCTTAAAAACATTAGAAAATTATCTGTGTCATGAGGACGTTATTGGGGATATAGTGAATCCTCGTGTGAAAAGCAGTGACTCTTTGGAAGATTTCAAGGATGGATGTAATTTTAGCAACAGTCCTTTGTTCTCAGTTCAGCCGAATGCGTTGCAGGTTGTATTGTATCATGATGATTTCCAAGTTTGCAATCCACTTGGTAACAAAACTGTTAAGTTCAAGATTTCTGGATTTTATTACCTGATTGGTGAGTTGCATTTTCTGTCCATTAACTTGCTTGTCTTGCTAATAAATTGATTTCCTTATGTTTTTTCTATGTTTACAGGTAATGTCAGGCCAGAGCATCGATCACGATTGAAAGATTTACACCTTGCCATACTCTGTAAAGCTGTGCATGTGAAAACGTATGGTTACAAATCAATTCTCGCTCCTTTAATTGAAGACGTAAGGTTGTTGGAAACATGTGGAATTAAATTAAATTTTCACAACTCAACTCATCATTTCTTTGGAACTTTAACAATGCTTGTTGCGGCTAACCTTTCTGCTCATGCCATTGGCGGGTACTATGAAAATTTTTCTACAGTCCAAAGATTTTGTCGCACAGGCAACCGAACAAAAGATGCCATAGCAGATCATTCTTGTGTTGATGTAGTACGTACCCGAGAAGCTTATGATGCTCAAGTAGCTGAAGTTGAAAAATCACCTGAACTTAGCAAACTTTATGGAATCAAGAAGACAGATAAAGTAATAGGTTATAAACATAAACAAAGGGTTCTACCAACGGCCAAACTGACAAAAAGTTCTTTCCTAAACACTGTAGCTTTCGTAAAAGTTCGTAATTTATAAAACATTAAGATCAGAAAATTATACGCTAGAATAATTCTAAAGTTAGTGAAGTAATAGTTCTGTTAAGAGAAGGTTTGTCTGGGTTGATGAGCAAGCTCTCCTTCAGAGTTAATTTAAAGTCATGACTATCACTACCTATGCTAGTAAAATTACAAAACGATGGGAGTATATTCACAAACAAATCTATGGTCCCGAACCGCAGAAGGATGGTATAGACCGCTCACAGGTTTATTAGTGAGATGCGATATAAAATGGCGGATAATTTTGCCGTAAAAGGTGGCGTTGCAGCCACCGCACTTCAACTGATAAACAAGGCCGGAGCGTAGTAGCTTAGGAATGCGATCCTTCAACTGAAAAAAATTCCTGAGTCTACAAGTAGAGCGGAAAACAAATCAAACCGAGCAGTGAGGTAAATTGCTACGGAAAATACGTGACAAACGAGTTCGAACCTGCAAAGAGGGACTGCCAAGAAACAGTAACATAATAAACAATGCTCTCTTAGCAACCGTGGGAACAGCTTCTTTACTAGGAAGACGTATCTTGTTGAGAAAAACTTTGATACAAAAATCTATGACATTCCTAGGACATTTGTTTTCACATAATATGATTCTTATAACTTATTTTCGGAGTAATCGAGGAAAGTTACGCATGCGCATTTTATAGCGCATGCTAAATACAGTGTTCCCGCCAAAAATTGCTCACAAGTCAATTCTTTTCGTACGGTTCAGACGACCCGCCCACCCTCCGCCGAAATATAAGCACTTACAAAAGATGTTTGATAGCGGAAACACCAGAGCGACACAGATTATTATACCTATCTATACGGTTTCTTCTGGAAAAACAGACAAACTCAATCCCATTTGGCTCGGGATATCCAGAAGTTTTTATCCTGGAGTCGGTATAACAATCAAATGTGTATATGGTAGATCACACGAGCCTAAAATTTCTGAATTACATGCAAAAAGGTAATGGGAGGTAGAAATACACTTGTATATCAAACGTTTTGGGATTTGGGATAAATATCATTTCAGATTCAGATAAAGAAGGACGGGTCCCTAGTAAACCGTTGTTTTTGGTTGAGTTATGTTGTGTTGTAAATTATATAGGTCAGTATTTGAATGATATAAATTTACAAGGTGAGACATTTATGAACTGTATATATACGTACGAAACTGAAGATGACTCCACTACGCACCAAAATTTGTTTTGTTGATTAGCGCCCCATATTTGAAACAAGATTACGAAGAAAATAAGGCTCTTATTTTCGTTTGAACAAAGTGAATTAGAAAATAAGAGGTAACTAACTTCTTGATGGAACCTATCATAATCCGAACATAAACGATAACAACGGTACAAAAGTGAAAAAATTGGTGAAGATATAGTATCCCCCGCAAAATTTTCATCTCGCCTAACCGAGATCCCGGCTCTTGATAGCCGAGATCTCGGATAGGCGGGATGAAAATTTTATCATGCAATCGCGATGGGAAATTTATGAAGATTTGACTTGGAAGCCAAGACCTCGGTCAGGCGGGATGAAATTCCATCCCGGCTAACCGGGATCATGTAATCAGCCCCTCAGATTCGCTCCCCTGTGTTACTATCCAATTTTTGTCAGTGTCATTTATACTAGACAAAGAAAAACTTATACGTTGGAAATTTTAAGACAGAAAAACTTCACTAGACAAACGTCGTTTAATTTTTCCTCGGGAAAATTTTGCCGAAAAAAAACCCTCGAAATTTTCACGAAATAAAGTAGATCAAATCACTTATTGAAATTGTAGTCAATGAACTTCTACCAACAGGCTTTAGGTCGGAGGAGTTTCTCTTGTAATAATTAACGAAAATTGGGATTACTTTAAAAATTTTGCGGGGAAAACCTTTCGCGGTTTACTAATATTGCAATATTTTGCGGGAATAAACTTTTGCGATTCGAGCCAAAACCACAAAAAACGCAAAACTTTATTCCGCAAACACTTTCTTCCTTTAAAATATGTCAAAAAGACTTCAGCTGTCGACTGTGCGTGACGGAAGGAAGAAAAGTTACTGTTTGAACCATTGATACTCGTCAATTGGCTTTTTAGTAGGTAATGCTTACTTGTGAGGCTTATAATGGATGATCGAATGAAGGCAGACAGTTAAGCACTGCTATTTGAAGTATGTTCTCTTGTACTCAATCCTTTCGGAAAAATGAAATTTTGGCATTTGCGTTCCATTCCTCCATTTGCACCTGAAAGGAGTAGGGTAAATGATTCAGTTTGACATATTATGTGAATGACTAGTATCCCGGGTGAAAATATTTACCGTGTGTAAATTCCTCTTTCCCGTGTGCGAACCGCTGACTATATACTAATTGTGAAAAAATGGCTCTCATTTCTGCGTGGTTTTACGCGTTCCTTTGAAGAATTTGACCGTAAAATTTCGTTAAGGGGCTGTTCATATGGGGGCGGGCTGTCCCGGTTGACCGGGTTGGCTCGGTTAGGTGAGATCTCGTTATATTTAAGAAACGCATGAAAAAAATAAAATGTGTTCATATGACAAGGGAGCCAGCCCGCCTTGCGCAGATCTCACTTGTTTTTACCGAGATCTCGGCTAGGCTGGGTGAAAATTGTACATATGAACACTCCATTCCGGTGAGGCGGGCTGGGATTGTATCAATTTCTGCACAAAGAATGTGAGGTCACGTGATGAAATAAAATTCTATCCCGGTTGAGTGGGATGAAAATTATCATATGAACACGAGATAAAAGTCAGCCGGTCTAGCTGAGCCAGCCCGGTCAACCGGGACAGTCTGCCTCCATATGAACAGCCCCTAAATCCACCACCCTGGTATGCAAAAAGCAGATAAGTATACATATATTTCTTTTTCTTTACCAATTTGTTGATTTCTCAGCCTTTGAGACCTCAGAGCAAGTGGCGTAAATATATACTTATATACTAAAATCACTCTTTTACCTCGGTCCAGTCGCCAATTGTGCAACTATGAAGTTTTGTTACACTACTTTGGTTTTGGTCTAGTATTAAGTTTTTTTTTAATGAGCGGCAGAGCAGCAGTTTTCCTCTGGCCGAAATATTCGGTGTGGAGTGTGGATACTGTCTTCTAAACCTGTTCAATAATTTGATGGACTTAAAATTGATCCTAAATTCTCGCTAACGCTTTCGAAGAAAGCTATAAACTTCAAGCGAAGTATTGGGAAATGGATTTAATTGTGATTCAAACTTTATATTTCCTCGAGTGTGCTGGCGATGATATCTGGACTATGATTTTAATATGACATGACATATCCACCATTTGTGCTAGACATAGCCTGGTCAATGCTTCAAAGACGTAGGCGCTGGTCAAACGAACACAACATTTCATGCAACATTCGATGCAACACTGTTGCGTCAATTGTTGCATTCATTTGACACCAATGTTCATGGGCCGCGAAAGCTGTTTTGTTTTAGGGGGGCTGATGATATAGTATCCCCCGCAGGCCCCACCATGGTTGAGGCGAAGAGTCCGAAAATTTTTTAAGATTTCAATCACTCTAGATTGCCGGAAAACGCCCTCACACAACGATATTTTGGCTTAAGAAAACTAAGAAATCCACATAGATTATTACTCATGGCTTGCAGGGAATTATGTATCATGCGAAAAATGTCGCTTAAACTTAAACTTTATGAATATAAAAATTAAAATGAGAAAAAAAACAACGAGTTAAGAGATAAATTGAATAAAGAAGAAAAGAAGAAAAAAGGATGTTGTAAAAAGACTATTCTTGGCAAAATATTGGGTGGTACACAACAAAATGAACATGTTCATTTTGTTGTAACGTATTGCAATAGTGTTGCAGCCTTTTTTATGATGTTGCATTCATTTGACATATCAAAACATCATTATTAAAACATTTTGAATGTCGAACGATAAATCGAACGTCAAATCGAATGGTTAGCATGAGGATTTCCTATTTTGAAAAGACTTTTTGTTTCCGAAAATGAAATGTTTTAGACAGTGTTGCAAGAAAATAATAACCACCCCCTCAAACGATCACAACATTTTTCATCACATGTTGCATGAAATGTTGTTTTCGTTTGACCAGCGCTTATGTTCAAACGAAAACTGAAATTCTTTAGCATATTTGAGATTAAAGATTGGTAAAGTCCTTCTCAAAGTTTTTGGAGCAGTTATATCTTTTCGATTGTCTTGCTGCGATTGGGAAAAGACCTATCCCTCCATCTTTGGCGGTGGATACTTATCTTGGTATTGATATTCATGGTTTGGGAGGGTCTTATAGTAAATCAATTCACTCCGAAATGCGATTAAAATGTTTTGATGCAACATGTTTAATACAGTTGCCGCTCGATAAGTGGAACTTTTTTGGGACCGAAAAAATGGTTCTAATTAGCAAATGTGTTCCACTTTTCCGAAGTTTTTTGAAAACCTTTAATTCCGTCAAAAACAACCCCGTAGTTCTGGAAAAGAATTTAGAAGATCTGAAAATTCGAATGCACAAGGTTCCAGGAAGGGTAAAATAAGACTTGTCAGATTTACTTAGAACGAGACTTCATAACATTTTAGTCTTTCTAGAAAACATCGTGAATGGATGCTTGTTTTAAGTGACTTGTCAGTTCATTTTCGACCAACCTGGACATATTTCATCTTCTAGGAATAGGAAAAAATTCCACTTATCAACGCACTGATGGTGTAGTGGTTAGTGCCTTTGAGAGCGACCTCTACGACTCGTGTTCGAGTCCAGTCATGTCGCATCTCAATACACCACTCCGATGCGCTTTAAAAGCAGCGTGTCAGCTAATTAGGAGCCATGGACTGAATGCACACTGGCTTTCGGGCAAGTTAGAGCAACGCTATACGTAAGTCAACTAGTAGCAAATCGGCGGGCAGAACAGCCATCCATTACGGATGGATGCCCGAGGACTAAAATCTCCCTGTTACTTTACTTGCTCTCTTAATTTCTTATCCGAAGGAATTAAGAGGGTTTGACAAGGTAAATCCAAGGGACCGGGGAAAATGGTTCCACTTAATGAAAGTTACATTTATCTGGGTTTCATATATCAAACGGGAACTGTATTGCAGTCGACTGTCGATATCTGTCAGGGGACCGGGAAAAAAGTTCGACATATCGAGAAAATTGGGTACCAAGTTTCTTTCAATTAGATTTTGTGCCTTTTTTTTTCCAGCGAGGCCAATAACTTGTTTTTATTCTTAGCGCAAGTTAGATTGTGTCCAAGGAACCGGAGGAAATGGTTAAATTTAAGTAAAGTTCCACTTATCCAAGGTTCGCGGCAACTCTTTGTTCGGAAATGTATTCCTTAAACTGTGTTATGCATTTATACTGACTAAAGCTCGCTAGTTTTAAACTGATGGTGAACCGAAATTTCGAAATCAGCCATTATGGAAAAATAATAATTGAGTCAACAAATAACACAATATAATTGTTGAGTCAATAAATATTACAATATAATTGTTGAGTCAATAAATATCACGGTTTCGTACGCCGTACAGAACCGATGCACAGATATCCTAGTATGAACGAGGAGTCTTATATATAATAGCGAGTGTGTGTCACACTTTTATTTTGGAGAGTGATAAATTTTGTTGAAATTTACGGTCAAAATCTTCTTAATCGTAGTCATATTTTTCGTTAGGCCATGCGTTTTTTTACGATTATTATATAGTAGCAAGTGCCGTGACGTCAGTTTTTTAATCTACCACGGGGAATCATTGCATTGCAACCCCAATCGAATGCGACGTTTTTGGGGAAATAACTCGAGACCCAATAGGGAAAACTGACGTTTTTTAGGGTCCACGATACGGATGATGGGGTGACGCAACATTTGGGCCTGAATTATTTTTGGTATTGGGGCTATGACGTCATCAAAATCTTGATCGGTGATATCTTTGCAACGGTTGGTCGTAGCGAAACGATGCCATACACTTTTCTGATCAGTTTTTCGAGCTCTACAACATGGATACACTTTCCGCCCGCGGCTGTGTGATTTATTTTTTTGTCACAGGGTTTGTACACGGGAAAAGCGAACTTGAATTAAACTCGGTAAAACTTTTTACCCGGGTTACTAGTATTCTAATAATAACAAGAAGCCGCTTGGCTTGAAGACTTCAGGACGTAACACAACGATGCATATTTAGTCTCAAAAATACAACGTTGCCGAATTGCCAAATTATGTTAAAATCTAACAAAAATAACTGGCATATTCAAAATCAGCAACTTCTAATTGTGCGTTCTACAAATTTTTATGAATATTGCAGAACTTTCTAAATTTGGTCCAAATTTGGCCTAAATTGGAAAATTTTAGTCAAACCTGGCAAAATAATTGTCAAATTTGAAATCAGCACCTCTCAATTGTGATCTTTGCAAAATTTCCTGAAAATTTGGCCTAAATTGCCCAATTTTAGTCAAACCTGACAAAATCATTGTCAAATTTGAAATCAGCACACGGCTGTTTCAAATGGCGATTCTACGAAATTAAGCGTTTTTTACGGAGGCCTGGAGCGAGTTATAAAAAATGAAAACAAATCGGGAGGGAAACTTTCAACTTTTTGAACGAAGATATATCAAGATTTTTGAATGGAAACTTCAAGATTAATGAATGAATAAGGAAACACGTGCCCCTAGAGAATATTAATTTCAAAAACTGAAAGTACTTTGGATTAAATTAAAGGTCGTTGAAACTCCCTAAAGAGGCCTTCCGTTTATGATGGTTCAAAACTGAGGTGCAAAACCATGCGTCTTTTACAATGTTATAGAGTTTTTTGAGTTGTCAAACGTTTATTTTTAGGTTCTCAAAAGGTTCAGAAATTGGCAGTAAAAGTTAAGTTACCTTGTCAATTTTTTATCGCAAAGTTATCGAGGATGAAACTTCAGCAATTTTTCGTTGACATAATGAGTACATTTTCAATTCTCAAGAATGCTATGAAGAAACTTTGTCGAATTTATGGATGTACAATAACTGGAAAATATTTTATTATGTTTGTGACAACATTGAGAGGTTTCATAATGTATTTAGGCTCAACTTAAATGGAGATTTATCCAACATTCATCCTACAATGTACTATAAAAATTGTAGTTACATTGGACTGTGTACACTAACAATGATTGCCCTACATGTTGAATATTAGAATAGAATAAAATATTTATATTATTTGTCACAAAAAAATTAAATACAAAGTATATAATAAGAAGAAATAAAGACTGGAGACCACCCCAGTAGATAAATAAAAACAAAGGAGGTGGCCACCAAAAAAGATGAAAAAAAAATATAGCTACAAATAAATATGTATAACAGAAAATAGAAAGATAAATTAAATGGTAGTAAACAAAAATAAAAAATAAAAAAAAGTAAAAAAATGTTTCCTGATTAAGGAGAAACTTATCCAAGAGTGAGAAGCTAGTTGCATGTTTAGGTAGTGTCTTAGAAAGAAATTAGTGACCAGTTTTAAATTGGATAATACCACTCAGTATGCCAAGGAAAGATAGATAGCATTTCCATAAAATTCATGTGTTACATTCACATTAGGTTTTTTTCGAAATTGTTCAACATGCTTGAATCATTTTACAATGAATTCGACATCGATCCAGCTTGCACAGGAAATTTCCTATTTTGACACTTGTTATGGCAATTTTATCGAACTATTGAAACGTAAACAACAGCTTAACATCGATATTCAAGAGTTGGAAGATCATCTTGAAATACTTCAACAAGAGGTTACACAAGTTGTAGCAGATAATGACAACAAGCAATGAATCATCAGCCAGCAAGTAGCTTTCTAGAGAAATTAATAAAAGATAAATAAGAGGGAAAAGACCTTAACATAGACATGCCAGAAAACATTGGTGTGTGTCCTTCATCACTTGGTGTGACTAAAAATAAATCAGTGTCAAGCATATCACCACTTCAGGTAAATTTGTCTTGGAAATCGTACTTAGTCATAACACAGAAGCATCTTCTTAATTAAGTTCAAAAACTTTTCCGGGAGAGAACACTAAAGTTTTATGCAACAGTATTCCTAATGTTGTCAAACAGCATACCAACATTATCCAATTGCATAACAAATCAGAGCATGAAGTTATTTGAAACACTCTTCTTGATATTTAGCAGATGTCACAACATTTTTAACTCAGCAGGGTACTGTCAGTTGAAAAAATTGATTCACTGGGTGGGTAATATTTTTGACCATGTTCGAATAAATAATTATACAACATTGTGCAAGTTTCAATTTTTTTGTAGAAGTATTGAAATCCGAATTTTTGGATTTTCTCCATATAAACTGCCCTGATATAAACATCGGTCCAGAGCTTCACATGATGAAACATCACATGATCTCTTTCTTAAGAAAATGGAACATCAGCTTTCTATGGAGAGCAGGGTGGAGAGAACATTCATTCAAACAAATGAAACATTGATACAGTAACATCAAAAATCCTGTCAGACATATTAAGATATCTCATGAATCAGCACTTCCTCTCTAACTCTACTGTCTACGCTACGTACACTCCCGAAGCCCAACAATTCAAACTGGCAATAAAAAGAAGAAAGTTATCAGCATCAAATTAATTTATCTGTGCTGTGCTGTATGTATTATTACTAAAGGAAATTACCTGTGTATCAAATTGTTATCCTGAAAAATGTGCTTCACACTTAAAATATTTCCCCACTTCAGGATCTATATGCCAAACAAAAAAAAATGGCTACAGTCACAGATCTTTATATAGTGTTGATACATCTATTTAACAACTCCATTACATAATATTTGATGCCTAAAAAACTCCAGGCCATATTTCATACAAAGTCCATCTCCAAGGGGTTGCTATAGAGAACCATAACAAAACTTTATAAGCTTCTCAAGTAAAATTCTCTAATAACCTAGGGAAACTTCTGCGATTATTATGTATGCCAAAGATTAGAAACGACAAAATACACTTTTTTATATCCAGAGAGTCTTTGATTAAAGAGATCTTCTTTCAGATATTCTAACGGACTAGATCATGATTTCTGCGTGCACCATGTTTAATGGCAACTTCGTGAAAATAATACGCGCTCCGCTTTATCTTAATTTCGCGTACGAAACAGCCGTGAGCACCTTTCAATTGTGATCCGTGCAAAATTTCATGAAAATTTAAGAACTTTCGAAATTTGGTCCAAATTTAGCCTAAATTGCCCAATTTTAGTCAAACCTGGCAGTATCATTGTCAAATTCGAAATCAGCACCTTTCAAATGTGATCCGTGTAAATTTTTATGAAAATTGAAGAACTTTTGAAATTTGGTCCAAATTTGGCCTAAATTGCCCAATTTTAGTCAAACCTGACAAAATCATTGTCAAATTTGAAATCAGCACCTTTCAATTGTGATCCGTGCAAAATTTCTTGAAAATTGGTCAACTGGAAGTCCTAATTTGACCAAATTCGCGAATTCGGCAACGATGTCATGTAAACGCTGCACGAAAACGTTCATAACTTGGAGTAGTAGTAGTAGGAGGAGGAGAAACCACGGGTATTTTAAATACTTTACTCCACCACGGGTGTCCTAAAGTCAATCAATATATAAGGTTTGCGGAGTGGGTGCGTGGAATCACCCGTTTGCCAGCGAAAACATGGAATGTGTGAAAGCCGGATATTCCTTCAACAAATTCCGACAATAGAGTTGAATGCATGAATACGCATATCCGTAACTGAAAGGGCGCTATTTCCTTTTCGCACCCCCCTCTTAATCTACTTACCTTAGGCCGACTTTTTTTGTGTCAGAAAAATTTTGTGAAAATGGATGAACATGGATTTAACGCAACCTAATTTTAGCGAATTACCCCTTAATTACGGAGAATTGCCAGTAGGTAAAATAAAAGTTTTGCTAAAGTTAAATTTTCCGCAACTTTAATTTAGCGAAAATATGCTCATTCGACGCAAAAAAAGTCGGCCTAAGGTATCTGCCATATTTTTTTACTGTGTTGGCTCTTGATGATGGAGATAAAAAATTACTCAAACCCTAACCCTTAACTCAGACCCTAAAACATCCTGGATGGAGAATGGGGGTGCGAAAAGGAAATAGCACCACTGAAAGAATATATGCAATTTTTGTTAGTTTTCTTGATATTGTATCCTATCAATGTATTCTATCAATGTAATGTGCATTTTAGTTATATTGCGATTCAAAGACCTTATTAATTCAAGTGTCCAAATACCAAACTGTGCTCCCTTGCCTCATTTTGATGTGGTAATTTGATGAATATTATCAGAAATTGGCCCATTAGTAATTTTCAGTTATGAATAACATAATACTAAGTAATGTCACAATATAAAAATTCAAAACAAAGTCGAATTTGATAATCTGATAATGTGTATTCAAGTATTTGATTTTGTCAATGTGGGATGGAGATAGAAAAGAGAAGGAAAACAAAATGCTTCATGAATCAATCATTTCCTATTCTTTTGTACACTGAATAAGTACAGATTCAAAAAATTTCTGACAGTCATAGTGGCAAAAATAGCATGAATAAAGATGACCTATTCTAAAAAACCCAGCGTTTTCAAAAGCATAAAGAAGCACTAGGAAGTAAACCAACAAGAAATACATAACAGGCATCTTCTAAACTTTGCCAGAATGTTCAGGTAACTTAACCCCAACTTTAAATGTCAATCAACAAAATTCAATTCAATTCCATGTTTCTTTCAAATGAATGATGAAAAACATTTTTGAATGTTTCCTGATAGTATTAGTCTCTAACCACTGGAAATGCCAGACACATCACACTTGTTACTCCTGTCTTGGTTCAGCAGTTCCATTGTTTCAAGTATATACAGCAGATATTCCACGACCATAATAGTGATTCGTATTAATTCATTGATATCAATTACTCTTGATAATGCATTATACACCTAAAATTAGTAAAACCAACAAACAACTTATTAAAAGCATAAATTTTCCATTCGCGATACTGAAAGTAATCAAAATGATTTATATATATTTAACAATTATGTAATTATATCATTTTATATATATATTTTTAGAAATAACTCAAGTATATAACATCTAAAGTTATAACAATCACACAAAAACATATGTAGCTCCACTCCTTGTAGTGGCTGCTTCGGCCTTGAGTGGGGTGAGTGAGTAAAAAAAAAAAAAAAAAAAATTAACTGATTTATTTCTTTACTCTTCATCGTTGTTTATTTTTAATTTTCTTATCCAATTAAAGAATTCGTAAGCTGTATATATATAGCTATTTTACCTTCAGTTATCTCTCTCACCCAGGCACACGTATAAATTAAATGTAAATACTAAACAGAGTTTACTGATATTGAATTCCAAATCAGAGAATATTTTTCAATATAGATGGATATATATTGTCTATATTTTTTGTTGTTAAACATTCCAATTTGATCACAAAAGGCAACTAAGATTGTATATTGTATATATATACTCTTTTAAATAGACAAATTCCATGTTGACGTATACTCTGTTTTGATGTCTCATTGCATTGATTTAGACATTATTAGAAATTATCAAAGCCAATTTTTTCTGCATACACATTCCCTGTCAGCATAAAAAGTTTATGTATATACGGAGAACATGCAAATCATTTCCCATGAACAATATTAAGCTTGCAATAAAGAATTCAAAATGGGTAGTAAATCTCTAAAAGGGCCTATTATTATGAATAACATTTTGTGGGACGACAAAAGTAACATTAGATTTTATCATTATCACTGGACTTTAATGTCTTGGTTTGTGTTGTATGTGGAAATAAAAACAGTTAAGTGGATCAAAATACAACACTAACTTGAATAAACATGGCTTAAAGATAAAAACGAATGGAGAAGAGATAGCAGTTTTTTATTTTATACCTCACAGATAGATACACAGTTTGTGAGCAAAGATGCACAACTTTCAGAAGCTTTGATCTAAACATAGTCACAAGAAAGAGATAGTCTGGTGATACGGCCCGACAGAATTGTTTTTCGGATTATGTTTGTTTTCTTCTTACGGCCCGAGCGTGCATGCACTCTATTTTCCAAAATGGCTGCAATCGGAGAGGAATTCCTTCAAGGTGATGATTTAGATGCTGTAATCAAAGCTATCGACGACGATATATTTGAAAATGATGCCGAATTTGAATCTCAACTGGTTAATGTATTCGCTGATAGTAACTTGGAATGCACTGCTGTTCAGTTTTCTTGTACTTACTGTGATAAACGTTGTAAGACCAAAACAGGCCTTTCAAGACATGTTCGTGCTAAGCATCAAGAATCTTCATCCTTAAGTGATCACTCAAAAGAGAAATCACCTGAGGAAATTCTTCATCCATTACGTTTCAAGCAGTTTATGCAACAAAGTGCAACAAAACTTGCTTCTGACAAATGCTACTCTGAGAAAACACGACAAGAATTTTCATCTTATTTGGTTTCTAACGAAGATGCTGTATACTCTTACCAATTTGTTCGCGATGTGATTGGTGGATTTAATGGTGACATTGAAAAGCTTTATCCATTGTTTTATAATTGTGTATCGACTAAAGAGAATACTTTTAAAAATTTGTCCAATAGATCTTCCAGAATTCTTGGGTTTGAAACAGCAAATTATGTTGTTGCACATTTGACTGGCTCATCAGTCAAAGATAGCAGTGTCGAATTTAAGGACATTTCTTTTTCTAACAAAGAAAAAGATATAATAAAGTATTTGTGTGGTTATGTTTTTGGAACAGTATATCGTCGTATCTGCAGGTCACAGTTGACTAGAAGTATGCTTGGTCAACAAAGTTTAAGTATTCTACTTGCTGGTAAAAGTGTAATGAACGACGAAAAAGAAGATCATTTGACCAAAGCAAAAGATAGAGGAGGCTTATGGAGTGTTACAAATACTGTATACTCAATTTTTGCTACTGTCGAATCCACTTTCCGTCAGTCGACTGCTGGTTGTCAAAGAAAAATTGACAGTAACAAAATGGTGGGTGAACTCCTGGAAACCACAACTGTCTTGTTGAATTTCAATAAGTTACGTACTGAAGCTTCTGAAAAAGTTAGTAAGGAGGTCAGTCTTAATTTATTGGAGTATCTCATAACCCTTTATATTCGTGTAAGGACGTTTTCATTAGTTAGAGACAAAAGAGAAGAGCACTACATTAAATCCAAAAGGAAGAAATCAAGATCACTTCGTACAGAAATCAAGAAAGCTTCGAGTAGTGAACCAGGAAGAAAACTGTTCGGATTCCGACAGAACCCAAAGGGCGACCCAAGTGAAGAGTTTGTTAGATATGCGGACCACGGGAAGCCAATCCATCAGAAAGATGGCGTTCCAGTAGTAGCACCACGTGTGTGTAATAATAATGTAGGATAGCTTAGTTTATCCTTTTTCTGATGTAATGTATATATATCTTACATTAATTTTGTTCATCTTTGAGGAAAAGAGTGCGAGTATTTCCAAAACGTTTCACAATTTCACGAAGAAAATGTTTATAAACATTATTCTATATTCATCATCAACTCATTTTCTTGAACACAATCTGCTTATATATATACTTGGTTATCTGTAACATAAAACTTCTTAAATAATACACATAGCACTTGAGAATCTATTTTTGTGAAGTTTGTTTGATTATCAGAAACTTCAATGATTTTTTGTGCAAAAGTTTTCTCTGTGAATGGGAGATATACATTTAGCTATATACATTGAGAAAACATAGAAAACACAGATATAATCAATCACAATATTTTTATATACATTGAGATATATTTGCTTCTTTTATTTAACAAGCCGGTGTCATCTAAGTTCTTTACTATGAATAACTTTTCACTTAAACAAAGGATGCATCTGTTTGAATTTCAATGGTTTTTGAATGACTTCGTAATTGTCCAATTCACAGTGAGTGGGTTTCTTGTTGCTCTCTTTCAATTCCCAAACATAACATAGATAGTTCAGTCTCTTTTGAATATTTTTTGTGTTTAAAAGATTTCAAATGGTTACTGTATCGTCTCTTAAACACTGTTTCTGCCAGGCCAATATATATATATATATATATATCTTCTTTTCGATATCTCTTATTCAGCAGAGTGCTCGATACACGCGGTAGAGCGGATTACATGAAAGTAATGAGACTTGTTATTTTCAAAACTAATAGTTTCATGCTCTCGCAATCGTCAGTTGAAAATAATAATACAAAAACGGTTATATTACAATTATAAGGCTTCATATACAATGCGTTGGCATCTTTTCATTTGACGTCATTACGTCAGTCTTTCGTGTCGAAGCGGGCAAGTGTATATTTGTTTATGTGACGGCATTTCGAAATTAGTTCGGACCTGCTGTTGATGATGTTGTCTTTCTGGGTTGCAATTTCTAATTTTTCGCCTAAGCAAAGGTTGCATCGTGTGTTAATATTGTTGTCTATGGACTTACATGTTCTTATGATTTTCCAACTGATTTTGGGTTGGCGGTTTTCATTTTTTAGTTTCCAGAAAGCTTTGGAAAGTTCTGTTTCGTTTTTGTAGCGTTCATTGTTGAAAGATTTTTTGTGGTTGGCGTATCGCTTTTTGAAGGTGGTTTCTGCTAATCCTATGTATAGCATAGGTTTGTCATTACTGTTGTTGGTTGTCATCTTCGCTTGGTAAACGGTGTTTTCTGTCAAGCAGTTTCCTTGTAGTGGGCATAGTTCTTTCTGAACACAGTTGCAAGTTCGTTTGGTAGTTTCATTTTGGGCCTTGAGTATGGTCTTGTTATGATTGTCGATGATACTTTTTATGTTTTTGGTGCAGCTGTAACTCACTTTTACGGTGTTTCTGTTGAACAATTTGCGGTATTTATGGTTTGTTGGGAAGTGTCTGTCAATCAGGTTTAAAAATCGTTGTGCAATTTTGGTGGAAACATTTTTGCTGTATGGTGGATTGAACCATATGATTTTTCTTTTTCTGTTGTTTTTTGTTCTTTCGTTGGTGTTTTGGTATTTTAATGTTGTTTGGTATCCTGAATCATTGAGTGCTTTTTCGTAAGTCGTTTTTGCGTTATTAAAGATTTGTTCGTTGGAGGAGTGTTCTGATAGTCGTTTTTCTATTGTTCTGGGTATTTGCCGGATAATGTTAGGTGGGTGGTTAGATTGGGTGTTTACATATTGGATATTGGCGTCGGGCTTGTGGTATGGTTTGTAAGATCCATCTTTTAGGTTCAATGTTATGTCAAGGTAGTCTACTATTTTTTTATTGCATTCGATTACAATTTCGAGATGGTGGTCATTGAAGATTTTTTGTAGGTTCTTTTTAATTCTACGACGGCGCAGAGGTATGTGAACTCGTTGGAATATTTCTACAAAATCAGATCGGACAACATTACAATAAAGAAAATATTGGTTTATATCGTGACGACGGATTAGCAGTATTCAAAAACGTTAGCGGTCCAGAATCAGAAAGAATTAAAAAGAACCTACAAAAAATCTTCAATGACCACCATCTCGAAATTGTAATCGAATGCAATAAAAAAATAGTAGACTACCTTGACATAACATTGAACCTAAAAGATGGATCTTACAAACCATACCACAAGCCCGACGCCAATATCCAATATGTAAACACCCAATCTAACCACCCACCTAACATTATCCGGCAAATACCCAGAACAATAGAAAAACGACTATCAGAACACTCCTCCAACGAACAAATCTTTAATAACGCAAAAACGACTTACGAAAAAGCACTCAATGATTCAGGATACCAAACAACATTAAAATACCAAAACACCAACGAAAGAACAAAAAACAACAGAAAAAGAAAAATCATATGGTTCAATCCACCATACAGCAAAAATGTTTCCACCAAAATTGCACAACGATTTTTAAACCTGATTGACAGACACTTCCCAACAAACCATAAATACCGCAAATTGTTCAACAGAAACACCGTAAAAGTGAGTTACAGCTGCACCAAAAACATAAAAAGTATCATCGACAATCATAACAAGACCATACTCAAGGCCCAAAATGAAACTACCAAACGAACTTGCAACTGTGTTCAGAAAGAACTATGCCCACTACAAGGAAACTGCTTGACAGAAAACACCGTTTACCAAGCGAAGATGACAACCAACAACAGTAATGACAAACCTATGCTATACATAGGATTAGCAGAAACCACCTTCAAAAAGCGATACGCCAACCACAAAAAATCTTTCAACAATGAACGCTACAAAAACGAAACAGAACTTTCCAAAGCTTTCTGGAAACTAAAAAATGAAAACCGCCAACCCAAAATCAGTTGGAAAATCATAAGAACATGTAAGTCCATAGACAACAATATTAACACACGATGCAACCTTTGCTTAGGCGAAAAATTAGAAATTGCAACCCAGAAAGACAACATCATCAACAGCAGGTCCGAACTAATTTCGAAATGCCGTCACATAAACAAATATACACTTGCCCGCTTCGACACGAAAGACTGACGTAATGACGTCAAATGAAAAGATGCCAATGCATTGTATATGAAGCCTTATAATTGTAATATAACCGTTTTTGTATTATTATTTTCAACTGACGATTGCGAGAGCATGAAACTATTAGTTTTGAAAATAACAAGTCTCATTACTTTCATGTATATATATATATATATATTTTTTCTTTTCATTATCAGTGTTATTCATAACTTCTGCTTTGTATATTTTCTCAGTGAGACATTTTATTCCCCCGTGTCCACTGTCCACATTCATCTTTCTTTTTAAAGTTACATAACTTTTCTTGTGTAAATGTTTTATTCAAAACTCTTTTGTTGTGTACTGATATGGTTGCTGGCATATTTCTCATAAATACTACTGTAGCTAAACTTGATGCTATTTTTGTTGAAAATCTTGTGTAATTGGCTATTCGGAAAATGTTTATTTAACAGTTTAAAAAATATATATATACTTTTCCAATGTTGGTTTTCATGTTTAAGGAAAAAGGAGGGTTGTACCGA
Source organism: Turritopsis dohrnii (assembly GCA_027922465.2). Lineage (NCBI taxonomy): Eukaryota > Metazoa > Cnidaria > Hydrozoa > Anthoathecata > Oceaniidae > Turritopsis > Turritopsis dohrnii. The sequence continues at coordinate 117,419 of BQMF02000113.1, read as the reverse complement.
ATAAATTTTCTCTTTCAATTGCTGTGACTATCATTATTGAAGATGCACATTGGAATACACTAGCTTTTCTACAAAACCACTTTCCTGAAGGGCGTGTTCATAAGTTGTAACAGATTCTTTATGTCTTCGTTTGAAGAAATTTTACATTGTCTTTTCGAAATAGATTTAGTTACTTGATGACTTGTGGATATATTGAATCATTATTTGATTTTCTGTAAGGACGATGTTTACCCAACTTTAGGTCAAGTTGAACATCCAGGTAATTGACTATTCTCAAGTTAATTTCACTTGAGAGTAGTTATCGATAACCCACAGTTTTTGAAAGTCTGAACTATTTTTTTCTTTATTCTTTCTTGGTTTTGTGCTGTAATGTTCCTGAAAACACCAATACCATCATCTCTGTACAGGCAAATATAGTGGAGAGTTTCATGTGGCAACAAGTTCACAAACTCCAGCACCCTCATAGCAGCCCATTGGCACATCAAAGTCTTCATTTCTTTCTTTCTTGACCCTGAGGTGCGCTTTGTGAAATAGTAAAGTTTTACTTGCTTGCATATAATAAAGATTTCATCTTTTGATATTTTGTAAGAGGATTTAGCAAAATTCAAAGCCTCATTGAAAAGTTTTTCTGATGGGTAGGTGGGTGGATATCGAACATTTGTAAAGGAACATTTGTCTTTGTTCTTCAAACTGTGAAACCAATCCAAAACAAATCTTCTATTTTTCCATTGATTAACTCCAAATTTTTCTAATACGTTCCTATTAATTTTGTCAAGAATACTGTATGCTTGCTGATTTCTCAAATTTCACTTTCTGTTGGGTGACGTGAAATCTTGTTCGGGAAGTTTTCCTTGTGATCTTTTATGGTGATATGTTTCTGTTTATAACATATATAATACTGTATCTACCTTATAACAGTAACAAAATTCAAGGGCATTTATGTAATGAATGGTTCATTTTTTCTATATATTATAGAAAAAGATTATGAATGCCGTACTCTTGGGAAGCTAATTGTAAGGGGGTCTATTTGCAGTTTTCCGAAAATTTGACCACCCATTCCCATTTATTAACACCGCTCCAATTTGTGATTTTTTTACAAAATGTCAACCTCTCCTGTTTATTGACAACCCCACCCAACTAAACATTTCCAAAGTGAGAAATAAAAAGTTACGTAAGGTATATGTAAAAAGTTACCCCCCCCCCCCCCCCCCCCCCCCCCCCCCCCCCCCCCCCCATAGCTAGGGAATTCCTTTGCTTACATCATGGAAGTTGTAACAGTGGAATACAAAATTCAAGGAATTATTGCATATTGTACAACAAAATTGTTTGGGAGATTATTTATTGACAAAGTCGGTAGCACATAATTTTCTGCTGAAAATTGGTGTTTGGCATTTAAACATTATAAATGTTATGAAAGAGTTCAAAGAGAGTTTTTTAATAGTGTCAAAATTATTATGCCAAACCAAGTTTAAAAAGGTTGTAGGGATTTTAAAATTTCTATGTGGGGAAGATGTTTGTTATAAATATGAGGGTTTATTGTACATGATAATTTCTGTCATTGGAAATGCTTTTAACTAAACTGTTATCATATTTTTTTGTATGTGTGATATACACTGTTATGCTGAAGGGTTTTTTCATTTTGCTGACTTGAGGTAATCTGGTCAATTACTCCTATTCAATAACTATATAGTTTTGTATTATACATTGGAAATGGCTGAACATGGAAATGTAAAGCGTCAAGGTCGTCATGGAAAGTTTAGAAAAAGTGTAAGTATTGTACCAAACTGGCATTGTTTGAAATGCATAATCTATAAGGTTTAACTCTACTTAATGTAAGTATCAAAAAGATTTTCAGAGGAATGTTCATTATACAAAAAGCTATAAAAATATATATTTTAAAATTTGCACGCTTTTTTTTTTATAAGAACCATTAAAATCTGACCTGAGGCTGGCTGTTCTTATTTTTTTAGCCTTTTTCAGCCTGAATTGTTCTTATTTTGTTCTTATCTTTTAGAACACAGTTTCAAATTTCAGCCTTATTTTGTTCTTATTTATGGAACTTCCAGCAAAATAAGAATAAATCTTTTTTAAAGCAACTGATAAAAAAGATGGTTGCAGTTCGGTATAATAACTCATTTGCACATTTATTGAAGGTGAAAAAATAACAAAACTTCTTAACCATTTACCAGTGAGAGAATTCACATCATGAATTGTTCTTATTCTACAAGAAAATTGAGGCTCACACTGTTCTTAATTTTTGGAACAATGATTTGAGCCTCAGGTTGTTCTTATTTTGTTCTTATTTTTTGGCCAAATCTGAGGCTCGTGTTCTTATAAAATTGTTCTTATAAAAAGAAAAGCGTGTAGGACTTTCCTTTTCTGTTTTATTTTAGACAGATTTTATCAGTTCTCACGCTTTGAGAAAGAGATATGAAGAAAGAACAATAAAAAGTTGGGAGAGAAGTGTAAGCTCCAAATATAGGATAACACATAATTATTGTTTGTATTGTTTAATAATTATTTTGATGCATTGCTTATGCACCTTCCTCTGTCACAGTATGTTTTTGTGACTTTTAAATAATTATTTTTACATTGGATTTTTAGCTAAAAAATGTTTATGCAAGATGTAAAATGCCTGCTGCATTTATGGCTTTTTCTGGTGGATCAATAATAGGTTATGGTATGTTAGAAGTTTTATGAAAAGAGCTTAATGATCTGTTTTTTAGTTCTTTGGTGTTATAGCATTAATTTTGCAATGTGTCAGGTATGTGGACTTAAGAAGGAAATGTATTTACATCAATCTTTTTGCTAGCTTCCAATCCAGCTATAAATCGATTTATTCAAGACCAGCGTGTACAGGATATTTTTAAAGAATATTTGTCACAAGAGCAAGTTAGCACACAAGGTTTGTATTGGCTATCATCTAGCATTTGAAGGTGTTGTATAATTATATTGGTGAATATATTTAGTTGATGATCAGTGATTCCAATTTCTTGAATGACTTGGTTTAGAACAAAACTTACAAAGTGAAGAGGACAGTATTGAGATACCAGAAGATTGGTTGTCCATGAATGCCCTTTTAAAGAGAGACTACCTTATAAAAATTGTAAAATGGCATAGTACGTCACCAATTTTGTATTGTATTTTATTTTATTTATATTGTATTGTATTGAAGATGTGTGATATTATTTTTACATCTGTGATATAATGTTTTAGATTAAAGCACACAGAATAGCATGCATGTATATGTGGCCAATGTTATACATTTTAAAAAGCATAAATTAAACAAATTTAATAAACTCTATTGCCCTGATTACTATCATAATGATTGTTCTCAATATAGATAATGGAAAAGTGAGTTGGAACATTGACAATAGGCCACCATGGTGGCCTGAGAATATTTTGTTTCGGTCTCCCAACAATAAATCCAATCGCCCAAATGTGAATGAACTTGATTTGGTTTTAAAACACTTCATGGATTCTCAAGGGTTAATGGAATTGGTATGTTTAGTCTCCTTTTTCTACCATCACATGCAGTTTGCATGATTATTGGTTACAAAGGAAGATTTTTAAGATCTACTTTTCAGGAATATGTAAATGCACAATCAGATGAAATGCTTCAGAACTTAAAACTTTCTGGTGATCTCAGTGAATTAAAAGAAACTGCTGCAGATATTAAAGAAACACTGAAACTGGCCATAACTTTTATTAAAAGCCACAGTTATTTACGCACTATCAAGCCAGATGAAATATCTTTACAGTAACTAATAATTTTTTTCAATACCTTATATTAATTCTTGCTTTTCCTTACAGCAGTGGTAGCTTCAAATTGGCATTCATTATTATCCTTGCTTTAGCTTAAGAAAACATGTACCATTAACCCTAAAATCACAAGAACCTTTGCCGATCCAGACAGAACACCGATTTCTAGGACCTCTTTCATCAGCGTTCACTTTTTCTTGCATTGATTGAAGATTTTTAAAGGTTCTTGCTGTAATTGGAATTGTGGAGCATTTTGATGAATTAGAAGAAATTGTAAGTAAATTACAACCCAAAGTTGATCATCTGAATATATATAAAACATTCAAAATAAAGAAGTTAATTTCCGAAGCATCTTAGAATGCTAGTGTTTTTTATGAAAATTGAAACTTCTAAGTTCCGTATTTCTCAAACATTGACTTTATTCACTAATAGAGAAATGTTTACTAATAGAGAAATGAAGGGGGCTGTGGTTTGAGTAAAACGTTTATTCAAAGCAGAGGTGTTGCTACGGAGGAAAATATTGAAGATTTGGTGTTACGTTCTGTGGTGGAGGATATAGGTACCAATTTTATTACTTTTTAATGAAAGTGATTATGTAAAAGAAAAATTAATTTTGAATTGTATGGTAAATACTGCCTAAAATCTAAGGTTTACTTTAAAAATGTTACTTATTGAGATGTAGTAAGAATACAAATGCTAAGGCCAGTTTCCCGGCTATTATCTTTGATTGGCATTCACCAGTAAATTTACTTTTTTCACTATTTGACATAATGATTAATTATGAGAAAAGAACTGCTTCTCTGCAAAGCAATGACTATTTAGTTATCAGTTCCTTTTTGAGAAACTAATGTACAAGCTTTGTGTTATTCCTTTACAAGTAACCGGCAACAAAATTAAAAAAGCTTTTTTGAAAATTTCTTTTACTCTGTTCTTATTTATTTATTAAAGATATATTGGATATGCTGGGCCTTCATTTCACGCTTGGTGCCGACTTTGTCATTCATATCGAAGACGATGAAACCATTTACTTGGAATCGGGAAACAGAAGTGATAGAGTGCACATCCTCCACCACGATGTTGTTACGGTATTATTGAGCCCAACCGATGAAATGGATGACAAAAGCCCATGTCTCTATAACAGATGGTGTTCCACTGTTTCAACAGACCCTTTGACAATATTTTGTCCTTCTTGCCGATTGACATACCATGCATTTTGTGTCGGTGGGAAGAATAATTGCCGATGTGCAGAAACAAATTTCATGAAAGAGAAGTAAGAGCACGGCTTTCCATTGAAGGATTTTTAATAGTGGGGTCTGTTTTTTTATTCAGTTAATTGTCGGACGGAAAATCGATACTTTAACCGCTCACAAAAAACTTTAGAGGAACAATTGTGCTATTTTGTGTTGATTAGCTGGTATGGACCTAACTTCTTCCAAAACAATTAAGAATGAGATCGAAAAAGTTTTTTCTTTTATAATATCACAAGGAAAAGTAAATTGTCGGACGGAATCGATAGAAATTGAGATTGGACAAAACTAAAGGTTTTTTAGCTATTCTATCGAAAATAACATGAAGTTCCATACGAGATATGCCTTAAATAATAACTGTATATACTAAACGATGTAAACAAAGTTTTTAACATGTACATGATAAACACCTAACGATATGAGCCGAAAATCACCCTAATGGAAGTTTTGTCGGACGGAATTGTCGGACGGAAGCGATGTTGGCTCATAAATGTATAAAGATTTTTTTGGAAAAAATGACCTAATTCTTATTTCTAGAGAGTGTCTCCAACTTACCACCATGATATAAGAGGCCAATTTTTAAATTACAAGATATTAATGCGCCATTTAATCAACTTCCGTCCGACAATAAAATGCAGAAAAACTGGTAAAACCTTTAATTATCATACGTTTTGAAAGATGAAAAGCAAAAGGTCATTAGCTATTTGCATCTAGCGGTAAATACAAAAGACATTCTAGTTTTATACTGCCAGGAAACCAGGAAAAGCTATAATTTAACTAATATCACTCGAAATTTCCGTCCGACAAAAAGTGAATAAATCAAAGGGAACATCAAATACAACAGAAAAAATACTTCAAGTTGTAAATTTACTCAAAGAAACAATGTCCCTGAAACCATTGCTGACATAAACCAGGGCATTGCATACATTCTTCATCTTTACATTGTATGTATTCCCCCAAACACAAAGCACAGTGATTTTCGTCAGGTATATTGGATAATTCATGACCACAAATGACAACATCTTCGCCATAAGAATACCATTATGTGAATTCGAATGCTCCGGGGACAATTTCCCGCGGGGCAATACTCCAGGAGGGGGATTATCGTTAGACTTTCTATAAGTAAGTTGGTAAGAGTTTAGGAGAAAGAAATAAGAACTTTTTTTGATGTTCTGGAGGTGGTTGGAGGTGAAGAAAGTTTTCGTCTATTTTTGTCGGACGGAATCATTCAAAATAAATCGCAATTCCAGACAATTACAAACCAACATTAGGTATTTCAAGTTAAAATGATAATCTTTCTTATATACATCGATACTTTAGCAACATAAACATTTGGTAGTTGTCCTTTAGAAGAACTTTTTTGATTCGACTTTATTGTCGGACGGAAAAAAAATAGGGAGCTCTGACTAAACGATTTTTTGAACCATAATTCTTTGCGGGAAGGTTTCATGCCTTACTTTTCCAATTAAGTTGTTTTATAAGCTTTGAATTGTCATAAAACAAAACCTTAGCAAAATCTATGTGATCTTTTAAAGATCCATAAACTTAAATAGAAAAAATTCCGTCCGACAAAACAAATTTGTTAGCAGCATTAAGTAAAGTCTCGATTTTTTAAAATTTTGAGACACAGTCATCAAAAAGCTATGTTTTTCTGAAAATATAAGACCTGAAGAATCGGAAAAACATAATAAAAACCTAGTTGAACCAATTTTATTTTTTCGTGTCAGCGAGACCTTTTTTATAACAGACTCAGTGGTAGGGAAAAACCAACGTGAAAAGTGTTACTTAGCATGTAACGTTATGTTAAGAGAAAATAGAAAAAGAGAAATGAATAGAGAAAAGTCATAGAAAATAGCGTAAATTTGTCCTTGTTATAAAATTATGATATTTTATAGGTTGTATTGGCTCTACAACGAGGAAAAAGTTAAACGACGACTAAACTTCTTTAAGGAACAAATGAAAGTACGGCCTAATTTGTAGCTACATATAATAATTTTATATACTTATTTAGAAATAACTTTGCTTTGGTTTCCATGCATATTGTTGTTTTCCTAATAAAATTCAGATCTGGATAGTGAACATCCTGACATCTCGGAGCTTGTCACCAAGAATTGAGGCTTTTGCAAAGAAATTAGCCAATGATCAAAACCAGCAACTAATAGAAATCAACAGATTCTACGAAGAATACACACCAGAATTATCGGTAATTGCTAATGAATTAGGAGAATTTGTGCAATGATCGTGATATTGATTTTTTGTAATAGTCTAATATCCGCAAAGTTTTCTGCAGGTTGATTTCATTGACGTTTATGTTTAGAGAAATACATTTGTATCTTTCGTGAAAGACGTTTCTAGTGATCACGAAATCTCTTCCATTATTATGCGGAAATACAATGTGGAACACGTCAATGATGTTTACCGTTCATTGCTCTATCCAGAAGTACGATTTGTTTCTTAATTACTTTTATGTTTTATATACAGTACCGTATTCATTTTAACTTTGCTTACTTTTATAGATCGCGAAGCTTCTGATTATGAACAATGATACGAGTTTTTCTCCAACGGAGCTGTTGATTGAACGAGCAACTTATGAAATCAGTCGTTGCAGTAGCAGTAGTATCGCCTCTTAGACGATCTTTCGCATACCTGTTCTTGGCAAGGCGTGACTGAATATTAGAACTATTTTTTATAGTTAATTATTGTTATTTACGAGGTAATGACCGAGCCAAAAGCATCTTACAGATTTGGAAATTTGAACATAAAAAGAATATGACATGATAGTCATTGTCTGGATCCTTTATCAAATAAAACATCTTTTTTTAAGTCCAGACATTAAAGAGGAAGCCCATCGCCATGCTTCCAAAAGAAAAATAATGCATTAGCCAATCGGATCTAGATCAGATTGTATTAAAGTGGCATAGTTTGACAACTTTACAGTACGTTACAGTATTGTCGTTTCTTATTTATGTTAAAGAAAATCGTGCAACATTAAGTTGCTGCAACACTATGATCTCGTCATTTTGGTTGTCTTCGAGTGATAATGTGAAAACGAAACGGTGTGCTGATGAGACGATATGATATTAAACGAAGTACAAGTTGTTAAATTTTCTTGAACAAAAAACACATAAGTTCACATGAATCACATAAATTCCATCCTTAAAGTTTGTAAAAATTAGTCTTAGGGGATTTCAACCAGGCGAAGTGGGCTGGTTTGGTTCACAGGGCTGATTCACATGAAAATGTTCATATGTTCACATCACAAACTGGCCTGGAAAATGTCATGAAATTATCATTGTTTATGCCCTAAAAGGGAAACATACGCATTGTGTGGAAAATCAGACCGGTTAGGAGTACTCACATCATGTTCCCAGAATTTCGATAATGAACAACAGCTTTTTCATTCGCTCCAGTAGTTCAAATGATTTGAAGTACTAGGCGAATGAGATTGCGTCGGCCAATCAAAAATCAGTTCGCTCATTCGCGCGACTACAGCGACCTATACATTTCTCATGTGAACGAAAGTTGATTTTTTGGATTTGATAAGAAAAGTAAGAGTCGAAGCAGCTTTGTCAGGCAGAATTTATCCATGTGAACCCTCTTACACTTGACAGTTATAAAGAAAACATTTTACCTGGTATTCCTTCTTTTTCATAACAATAATGCTTTCGTTAGTCATAATTTTCGTAGCTTTTACTCTACGACTCAAATCATCCTCCATGTTGCAATAAAGGGTTACATAAAAACATAACATGAAAACTTCTTTCTGAGTGAAAAAACATCAAAAATTAGGACTGCCGAGAGATAAATGCGAACAACATTGTAAAAGTATTCGGTTCGGTTGTTTCAATACAAAGTGGTATCATTTCTAGAGTACACTTTTAAACTAGCATTCCGGTCTCGATCCATGGTTAACAAATGGTTAACTGAGGTGTTAAGTCGGTTAACAAAGGTCTTCTTAAGCCTATGATTTTTGATTGTACGGTGGTCCATAACTGCCACGGAAAAAGAAAAAAGACACACGGAAAAAGACATAACTGCAACGGCAGAAGAAAATAATTCACGGCAAAAGGAAAGTAGCCCACGGCAAAAGAAAATGCAAATTGTTAAAATGGTAGCAAAAGTAGCGTGTTTGTTTAGGTCGGAATGGAAGCACGCACGTGTTGTGTCATCTTGGCTTCGTAATAGTACTTTGGTGGTTGGTTATTTGTTATATTGTATACAGCTACTTTTTAAAACTTTGCCACTAGATTAAACCTTTAAGAAATGTTAGTAGTATCCAATTTGTATGTCCAAAACTTAACCTATGCTCGTCTGAGAGTGGTTTTTTACATCATGTGAGAGGAGAGAGGATGAAAGGATCATGATAATTAATAAATGACATTTTTATAAAAAAGATTTTTATTGAGACCTTTTCCTTTCCGTGAGTCTTTTTCTTTTGCCGTGAGTCTTTTTCTTTTTCCGTGAGTCTTTTTCTTTTGCCGTGGCAGTTATGGGCCACCGTATGATCGCCCTTACTCATTTTTGTGTTTCTGATACTATTGTTGCTGTCTAGAGAGTATTGATACTTGATGATAGTTAGCATCGATTTTTTCTCAATAAACAAAATGTAGATTACAAGCGACAAACTGATCAATCAGTACCGTGGCTGATTTGGACAATTTACTTTTACTTTTTAATATGCGGTCGCGCCTTTAAACACGTGCCCGCGCCCTTTTTGCTAAACACGTGGCCGCGTCTTTTATTAAAAAGTTACATTGAATTGGCGTCAATTGTTTTGGTGGTTAATTTTCTTTGTTGTTTTGTTATGTTTTTAGTTGCTGTTTTTTATTTTTTCATTATAATTTATTCCTGTTATTTTAGAGAAGTCTGTACTAAATTATTGTAACAGGATAAAAATTCTCCTGTTGGGCCAAAAGTCAGAATTTAAGCAGAACTTAAACCCAAACGAATAAAATTAGTAAGAAATAGGCAAATCGGCAGTGAAAAATTAATAAATGAATATTAACAGAAAACACAGTCCAGCTTAGATATCTCCATTTCATGTGAGGCGAAAATAATCAATGATTGTTTATATAACCTGATATATGTAAGATTGGTTCATTTCCCCACTGAGTGAAATGCCTCTTATTGACTGTATACATCCTTTGGGTCAAAACTGTCAGAATCCGACAGAATGGACCCAACTAAAACACTTTTTGTTTCCAAGTTTGAAGTGATATCTACGGGGCAAAAATTTAACACACTGAAAGAAGAAAGATTGCAAAAATTATCAGCACGCTGAAACATTTGGGCTACCTTCAGACATATTTTTGCTACTTCCAGAGACTTTCAAGTTGTGAACGTGATGATAGGGTGCGCTATGCTTCAGAAAACTTATCATAATAATTAAAGTGAAATAGTGACAGAGGTAAAGGGAGGCAAAGTAGATCAGAAGTTAAACATAACTAAAGAAAGACAATTGCGATTTCCTTATTTAATATCGTTTACCTAAAATCTAATATCGTTGTGAATGATGGTGTCTTATCTTGTGTCGATTATGATTTTTGTTCGTTTGCTTATTTTATTTAAACTTCAGTCAAAAATGTCGGAGTTCAGCAAAGTGAACTGACAGAAATCCATTATTGAAGATTATTGATTGAAAATCATACACTTTTCTACTTTGGGTCAAATATGTCGGAATGCGACCGAATAGACCCAAAGGGTTTTCTATGTCAAAATCAGTTAAACAGATGATGCACATATATACATAAATATGTAGCTTTTCCATTATTTTTCGCACAAGATTTCAAATTTTAATTTTACCAGTTCACAATTTTCTTCAAACATGCTCTGTACTTTTCTTTCTCGTTATATTGCCAAGAAAACTTTCAAGATGTACAAAGAGAAGGATAAATCAGAAATAAAAAAGAACTCACATATTGACGCTTATTCAAGTCTACCCATGGTTAACAGTCTGTTTAATTGTCTTGAACCGTTATTTCGGTTAACAAATGAAACAACCGCAACAGCAACCTTTCCAACAGCTCGCGGAATAAACAGAAAGGAGATTTTTTTCGTCCTGGCATTATAGGCGAGCGTCTCTGATGTGCCTTTACACAGTGATAGAAGGATATATAAGAGAACGCACTCACTTCATTCCCACACAGAAACGTACATGTGAGGTAAACCTCAACCACTAATCAAGGTTAATTTGGTTTTAGCAAATACAAGCAAGATACTCTTAATAATGACACTCAAACTTCGAGTAGCTACGGTATTTACGGTATTTACACAGTGACACTGTTTTGCCACCAAAATGTATAAGAGAACAATGATAAAACTTTTGTTCACATTGTCATTTTCAAAAATATTGCTTTATTTATGCTTTCGAAAACACACCAACTTAAGGACAGCCTACCCCATCCCACAGTACAAGATAGCATGTTAGGAGCCGTTTTTTTGAGCCGTTTTTTTGAGTAACATGCAGAACTATTTATTGCATTTTCAAAGATTTTATTTTCGAAAATATTGTAATGTAAGTAAATAGAATTTATGAAGCATCTATTAAAAAACAGTAAATACAGTACACATCCGTTATTTCGAACACCCAAAGGACCGAAAAATTTGTTCGAATTAGCGAATGTTCGAATTATAAGATAATTGGGATAAATAAGAATTCAGATAGAATTTCTTACATCTTTCTTGCACCTTTGACAGCAAACAAGAAGCCATAGATTTTGGGATAGAAGAAGAGCTACTGATTTACTCAAGAAATACATAATGTCTTCCTATAGGTTACCATGCTTATATGGAAAAATGGCAGCCAAAAATTGGATAAGTTCTGAACCAGAAAATGAATTTGACAAATACGTTGTTGCAGCAGGGGGATATTGATACGCTTTAACATATGGATGTTTGCAGTCACACAGAACAACGTCATGGTTGGACATTTGGCCAACCTCGAACCCAGGGTTTCTTGCATCGAAAAGGCATGAAACCCTGGGTTCGAGGTTGACATTTGGCTAAAGGAAAGAAAGGTCGCTTTGTAAAAACGAACTCATTTTTTTCTTCAATCAAGCGATGACCACAGCTGCAAAGTAGAAGTAACTGAGAAAAAAGTTAATCTTGGCGATAAAGAAGGACTCCAAATACCTGGTAAACTTCATTTTACTGGGAATGCACAATTTATTGAAAAGTTGAAAGAAAAATGTCTTCATTTTCAGTACAGTTTTAGATTAATAGTGCGCAAAAGTTCGAATTAACGAGTGTTTTTTTAGCCTAGGGACCGAAAAAACTGTTTGAATTAACGAAATGTTCGAATTAAGCGGCACAAAATATAAGACTTTATTAGACTAAACTCAAGGGACTGAAGAATTTGTTCGAAATAAAGAATGTTCGAATTAAGCGGCATTCGAATTAACGGATGTGTACTGTACTTCTATATTTCTTAGTACATTGCATCCTTTTTTACATGACACAGTAAAGGATAGCTTGACACAGCTGCATAATCGCCGTGTCGAGTTAAATTATTTTTGTTTGGGTAAAATTCGACAAAAATGTTTTATACAAGTTTTGTTGCTGAAAATAAAATTCTACTTGGCTTCAGACAGCCACATAAATATCGCCTTTATTTATTTCCGTCATCAGATTTATTTAACCAAGATGCGTAACATTTTAAAACAATGCAACCAACCAAGATTGCTAGTTTCATGGTCTCCTCCATCTTCACTTAGTGGCGCCGTAGTATAGGACGCATTTGTAAAACAAATTTATAGGACGCATTTGTAAAACAGTTCTTTGTAGACTGAAATGCCTATCCTTTATTCGTAATAATAATAATAATATAGTGTTTATCACCCTCGTGATTCATGCGAGAGATCGGGGTTCTTTTGCGGCTAGTCACCACGATCATTCCCATGATGTTCGTCTCAAATATATGTGCAATGTTAATTTTATCTTTAAATCAAGATTGAAAAGCATGCAAAAATGCGATGTACAGTCAACAATGCCACTTCATCCTTCGCAATGAAAACTAAAATGTGAAACTTTCTTCTAATCAAATACACAGCAAAAGTTTCATTCTTATCGGGATTGTGGGGCGTGGGCGGTGAAGAAAAACAACTTGTGTGTGTAAAGCAATCCTGACAAATGAAAATTTTTAAGGCCAGACTGGTGGATGGGACATCCATTCAACTAACTCCGTTCACTGTACTTTTCTTTTCTTCAAGGAATTTCGATACCAAAAGAAGAACTTGCAATGGCTAAGAAAGTTCTCAGTGTTCATGTAAGACAGTTGCGTCTTAAGTTTCTTTGTAGTGGCATTCTGCTGCTCGTTGATTTCAGAGTTGATACCATCAAACCGAGGGTATTTCTTCATATTGTAGCCAGCAGAGCAAGCTAAATACACAATACCACAACGTTGTGAGCAAGAGAGAAAACGCACGCAACGCAGTCAGCATCTTCCAGTAACTTATAACATCTACATCATATGTAGTTCCTGCTGCAGGAGTAAGTAAATCAAGAAAATCACAGAAAAGAAAGAATTCGCAGGAATGTCACTGGTTACACTTTTCATAATCATTCACTCAATACGCTTCAAAACAGTTTATACTTATGATGATCGAATCTTACCGGTATGGTTCTTCCAGTGAAACCTGTCAACTAAGAAAATTGTGTCTCTGAAGTAAATGGGATCTCTGTTGAGACAGTAAACATGTAAGGAACAGGCGTTATCATAAACCACTAACTCTGGTGCTAAAAGAATAAAAAGTTCTTTTACAAAACACAATCTACTTCTGCCACGGAAGACGGAAATAATTTACAAAGGAAGACAGCATACCCTTTTCAAAACGAGTTTTAAAAATGGTAAATGGAATATTTGGTGACTCCTGGCTCTCCATTACTTGAAAACCAAAACAAATACCTGTTATAACGAATGAAAACTACGTTACAAAGAGAATTAAGCCGTTTATCGCACGCTCAATATAAACATTATATACTTAATACCATGAGGGCAATATATGGTAAAGATGCCGGGCATCAGCCGTGGATGACCTTTGTACAGTTTCCTACAACTACTGTATTTCGTTGTCTCTTTATCCTGCTCATAAAATCCCCTTTTCCGCAAAATCGGCAGGGTTGGGAAGCTACAAACGGATATCAATGGTTTGAAGAAATAGTAATTTAACAGTTAAAGTAATCAATAACAGTCAAAGAAAACCAAAGTTCTGCTGATTGCAATTTTTCTGCTTAGTGTTGAGATGAAAAGTTTGTTTCAGTTCCATGAATCATATGATTTGTCTTAGTCGATTACATATTACATGTGATATTTCTTATAAAACCAGGAGAAATATAACTTATTTTGTTAGTTAACTGGACATCCCGAATAACAGAGTTAAGAGTACGTTTTTATTCTTTTAAAGGAAGAATTACTATAAATACCTGCAAATTTCAGTACTCGTAGATGCCGTTGGTGTTCGAACATACTCGGCGGTTTCAAAGGGTCTCTTTGAAGTATCAATCAGATATAAAATTAGACCTTTCCACTCAGGTGGCAAACAATTTTCTATTTGAAGACAAGTCAACAAATTAAAAAAAAGCGGTAATTCTCGTTGAATTGACTTCAATAGTTCAGGTTTGCCTTTTATATTCTCTTCCAGTAAGCTTTCTGCCAAGAAACCTGCAAAATCTGAAGGATACAGGTATGAGCAGACAGGACTTGGGGATCCCAAACATTGGAAAATATCGAGGATTGGGCCAGGGATTCTACATCTACCAAAACTTTCTAATGTCCACTTGAATGCTACATATATGGGTTTGTTGTAGAGACGAAGGTCTTCTAGAAGGACACACTCCTCTCTTTTATTTAATTTTTGCTTCACCCAAAGATTTAATTGTTCCCGAACAATCTTTCTGGAAATAGCTACTCGAGAAGAATGAGATCTATAAGGATAAGAAAGCATGACTGTTATGACATACAAAAATGATGGCTGTTTCACCTGCAACGTATATTACAACGAATGAATTAACACGTAATTAAGAAGCGCTTACGAATATCTCCTAAAGAAAGACTCGTCATTGGAATGAGGCTGAACTACGGCAGCGAACTTTCGTTGGTACCCCAAGCTCGTAGCATCACAAATAATTTGTTTTGGAGAAGGACCGCATGCTGGGCAAATTGTTTGTTCGGCAAAATCAATATCTAACAATTCCAAAAATCTGTACCAAATCAATCTGAAAGAGTTGTAATTGATTTTGTTTTTGAAGAGTGAATCTCCACCGCTTTGTTGATTTGCCGTCCAAACATCGTAATACGCATGAAGAGTACAACTATATTGAAAAAACAACCATAAAGCATTATGACAATTTATTATGTCAAAGAATATATAAGTTTACATATGAAGGTAATTATATGAACGATGTCAACACAAACCTGCTACCATGTAAAAAGTGAAACATGTAATCTCTAAGAACTTGATGATGAACAAGAAAATCCTTCATGTTGAAAATACCATCACTGCCGCCATCATATTTATATACAACATTGTTGCTGCATGCCGCGTTTAAACAGACTTTTGAAAAAACTAATAATGAAATTACGAATAGTTGTTAAAAAGCCATATTTTTTACTTATTTGTGGAGAAATACGGATACATATCGAATTAATTTTAAAGGAACTTAGTCAAATTTAAAAGGCCTAAAACAAAATATTAACCTTGACATTCAAAAGAGCTGTCCTTTGTCAACAAATGCACAACACTCCCCCCTTCTTGGGTCAATTCCCCATGGCAGGTTGGACATTCGATCAAGTCTTTATCAAAGCAAACATAGTCAGCACTTCCGGATTCAGACCGAGACAAATATTGCATTGGATGTGAACGAAGACACAATTGAAGGCGTTGGTTTGGTACGAAAGAAATTTTTTTCCATGAATCACATTTCCTTTGATATGACTTTTTGGCGATGTTTTTTGTCTCAAGAATATCAGCAATAAACGATGGTACATCTTCCTTTGACCGATAACTCTTAACAACAGTTGCATGGTTACAGTAAGGTGAGTCACACAAAGAACATTGATATTTCATGCCATCAAATGAGACAACACCAACAGTTGAATCTTTAATGACAACAATTTGCTTGCTATCATAGGAAAGCTCAGAGACATCATTAATCTACGTAAAAAAGTCACACGAAATTCATTGATTAATCAATAAAAAAATAGAGAATTGCATATTTTCAAATGGTCTAATATAAGGGACTGTTCACAAATGACGTCAACTGTTAGGGGGGGAGGGGGGTTATGCTAAAGTTGACGCTGGTTGACCGGGGAGGCGGGGGGGAGGTGATACTACTGTTGACGTCAACCTTCACAATTTTCAGAACCTTGATTTTTCTAATTAAGTAAAAGTTTCTTATGAAAATGTTTACACGGAATGTGATCTTGATGTGGTCTGTCGTGGCGTGGGAAAGTCCTTCCGTATTGCTTAATCATTGCAAATATTTTTGCGTCTAATTAAAAATGCGTAAGAAACTTAGATACATTCAGTGGTTAGTGGGGGTGGAGATTGTTTTGGGTTTTTTTTGGAGAGGGGGGGGGAGGGGGTCTCTTCTCAAACGAAGACGTCAACTGAGGGGGGGGGGGGGGGGGGGGGGGGGGGAGGGGGGGGCAACGCAAAGTTGACGCAGGTTGACAGAGGGGGGAGGGGGGGGGGGGTCAAAAATCTTGAAAAAATGGTTGACGTCATTTGTGAACAATCCCTGTAAATAGAAAAATAGACATTGCCCTAATTAAATTTCATCATTGATACCTCACTGAGAGACGCTTGACAAGCTAGAAGAACAAGAGTGTCTTGTGTTACTATCCAGAGAAATATGAAAACATCAAGTTTATGAACATCAGTTAAAGATGAAAGATGCAATACAAAATGAAAAACAAAATAAATAAAAAGAAGTATTTTCATAAAACGAACGTTTTTGCTTTGGAATGACATTTCCAATTAAATCAAAGTAGCAGTATAGAGAAATACTAACCAATTGGATCTTCATCATCCCAATGTGATAGTTCCATCACTATTGGCTTTATTGCATTGACATGAATACAAGACTGTAATTGGATGTCTTAAAAGAAGCAAACATACAAAACTACAGCAATGAATTCCCAATTTAAACATTCAAAGAACAAAGGTTTTGTACATTCAAACTAAGTTTGCTTAACATATTCCAAAACAAAATATCCAAGCAGAATAAACTTCTTTATAAAATGAAAATGAATAAAATGAAAAGTGTAAAGCAGTGTAAAGGTTGATAGAATCACATTGTCAGTCAACAGTCAACATCGTCAAGTCAAATCTGTCTGGAATATTCAATGGGAAAATTGCATGATGAGCTATAAATAAAAATGCAAATACAATATTGGTGACTTAGCAGCATAGAAAAATGCAATATAAACTTGAAAAAAGATCATCCAACATTAATCCTTACCTGTTTCAATAGATACGGATTGGATTGTACTTAAAAAACTAAGTTCAGCAGGGTCACAGGAACATCCATACAACCATTCAAGGCTACCTCCTTTTAAAATACAATGTCTTTCCAATAAGATACTTTTATGCATCTACGTTAGAAATATTAATATTTATAATTTATAACGAATATGAAGCTTGATTGCTGAAATCCAATGAAATTTTCAAATTTTATTAATAACTTAAAGTCATTAGGAAGTAAGCTAAAACCTTCAAGTTCAATAGTTAAATGTTTTTAACCTTTGTGAAATGTTTGGAACACCTGATTTTAATCCTATGTGGTAATATGATAACTAGAATATTATGTTAACTAGAACACAACTTGATATTAGTGTTACCTTCAGGCGTGATTGCTTCTCATCAAAATCAGGGAAAACACATTTAAAGAAATACGGATCAATAGGCATAATGGCATTGTGTTTACGTATTTCAATTTCATATGCTTTGTATGGTTCAACCTTCAATTTTAACTAAAAAGTAAAACTAAATTAGTTAACATACTTTATTGTTTCTCTAGCCATAACTGTACATTTATGCTATAATACAATTCACACTTATGTCCTTTCTTTGTTTGACATATTTTAAAATGATTTAATAAACCTGGAATTGCGTGTTCTGGATATTGTGTTTTTCTTTTGGATAATTCATAACAGTGCTTTCCACAACACAATCATCAATTTGGATATCATCATTGCTAACTGCTGATATTTGAAAGTCAGGATCTGCTGAGTCATCCATATCCGATGTATTTTCATGCATGTTGCTTGTAATAGGTATTGTTGAGCTTTGAATTTGTTTTTCCGTAGTCGTACCTGACATTGTTGGCCGTCTTTGAATTTTCAATGTCTTTGGATTGACTTGTTCTCCTCTTCTTTGAATTTTGATACTGAAGTTTTTGACATATGTATTACATATATATATTATGATAAGGAATGTCCATACACAATAAAAAACATTTTAAAAGAGGCTGGTGGCTATCATGAAAATGAATAAATTTCACAATTTGGCATTCCAGTCATCTAGTTATAAATAAAGATGATTCAAATCCAAGAACTATCATACTTGAAGGTTGCTGGTGAAAATTAAACATCTATTTTAGATTATAATGGAATGACTAGAAAATCTGATGCCAACATTTTAAGAGATTTAACAGTTTACATTACAAATTACAAGTGAAACTCAAATGCCATGTGATTGTAAATTTCTTACTTCTGTATGCAAAAATGGAATTTAAATAATTTGATTACTTAATTACCAATAACTAGAAGAAGGAAATTGTGAACAGTCTGCCAAGGTAATTGCATTATATATAAGTGAAGTTTGTTGCTACACTGTTTAAAACCCCCTTCCTTTTCCCACCCCTTTCTAAACATTTATATAGGAGAGGTTTAAAACATTAAATCATATTATCTAATTTCAACAAGGTACAGTTTTGAAAATGAATTCAATCTGATGAAACGCTTTCAATCGTGATTCTGCTAAATTATATGCATATTACATAGCATCTTTTTAATGTCTAGTTCCTTTTCATTGGATAGAGCTTTGCAGAGTACATCATAATCAAAACAATACTACAATAACGTTGTTTAACACAATACTGTATGCAAAAATAATTATATAATATACCTGCTTCTTTGTTGTACCTTCTTTTGACGTTGACAATTCACATGTCTTTGAACAGCTTTTTGAAGCACTGGCATTTTTTTCAATAATTCTGGGTCCTCCTCCGACAGTTTATCAACACAAGCTGGAATCAAAAATCCCAGCTTCATTTTGGGATTCCTTTTTCTGCTTGACATGTTTTTCAAACTTTTATATATATAATGAAAAAAAATGAGTTATATATGTACTACATGAAATATCATAAAGAACACTTGCCAATACATTATCTCAGAAATTACATTTCTCAGAAACAAAATAAAAATAAAAATTTCACTTTAAACCACCCAAGTTTATGCATTCAATCCAAACTTTTTTTCGTTTTTAACTTTATAGACGGGTTTCGTGTGACGTATCATGTTGTCGTTCCCAGTCCCATGCGCGGTTTTGGAGGCAAAAAAACATAAATAAACACTGAAAATGTATGAGAAATATTTAATAGACCTCTAAATATAC
The DNA here is from genome assembly GCA_027922465.2 of Turritopsis dohrnii. Taxonomy (NCBI): domain Eukaryota; kingdom Metazoa; phylum Cnidaria; class Hydrozoa; order Anthoathecata; family Oceaniidae; genus Turritopsis; species Turritopsis dohrnii. The sequence continues at coordinate 97,795 of BQMF02000113.1, read as the reverse complement.
ACATAAAACTTAGACATCTTTGTTTTTGAAATTGTAAGAGCAACAAAGCCTTGTAAAATATTGTTTTCTTGTGCTCGATGACTCTGCTTCAAAAAAAAATTGGCATTCATAAAATTATAGTTGATCAAGAAAAAACATCGTTTGATTGAAAATTGTGATTCTCCCAATCAGATTTAAGTATTGCTTAACAAACACGTGAAGCTTTTCAATCTTTTTTAATCATGTTTTGAAAGCGTGATTACAAAAAATGAAAATCTTCCATTTCCAAACACGTGCGTTTGTTTTCAACATTGACTAAAATGGTGTGGGTAACATACTCTGGATATTATAAAAGCTTAGAAAATGGTGATAAAGCACAGTATGTTAAGAAATTGACTCTCAGCAATGGTGAACTACTTCAAGACCCATACAACATTTCAGATGGTTGGGTTTCTGTTGGTCGATTACCAGATGTCCCTTGGCCAGAAACATACAATTACCTTATCAAAACACCCAGTGAGTTTAGGAAAAACACAAATTAAAGGAATATGTCATTACAGGCTTATAATTTCTTTATATCTACAAGATACAAGATATTTACATATATGATATGAAAAGCCCAAGCAAATTCTGCTGTGTTAAGACATCAGAGTTTACAACTAATGAAAAATCAATGCTTGTAGCTAAAAGATTGAATTGGAAATTCTGGTGCAGAAAACAATTTTTTTTATTCTTTGAAACATGTTTGTATCGCAACACATTTTCATTCTTGATATTGATTATAGCTTTCTTCAATCTGTGATTTTCTTTAGTCCTGTGTCGAAGATCAATTTGGTATTTGGAAAGCATGGCATTACTACCATTCAAATCATGTTTGGTTGATTGTAGTTTTTCATTTGTAGCTGCCAATTTTCATTAAGGCTGTCCTTGCCTAAAAAAAATACAATGTTTAAAAAAATTAGAATTCAAATCAACAAAAATTAGAATGAATGTACAAAAGAAAGCTTCACAAGATCTTCACTTAAAAAATAAGATATCATTGCTGATCACTGTGTATAAATCAGATGTTCTTTTTCAAGTTAGCAAAAAAAAAATACTATGACAAAGACATTAGCAAAAATGGAACTTTTCCCCAAACACATTATTCATAATTAAGTCTACTGACCTTACGATAGAGATAGATTTTCATCATTGTCATCAAGTCTCCTCATCGTCATGATCTTTGGGTACTGGTTATGGCTAAAATCTTCTTTTGGTTATGTGTTCATATCTTTCAGTCTTTTGGCGGTCTGTATCAAAAGAGTTCTTGGAAAACACGAACATGGATTACACTTTTCATTAGACTTTTTGCCTATTAAAAAGAAAATTATGAACACTTCATAGTTTGTTTTAAACGATAATGGAAAATTGACATAATTATTCATATGTCCATTGAACCTAAGCCAAACATATTTGTTGTGTTATGCAGTATTGACACTGTGTTGAGGTACAACAAACTAGAATAGTTGACAAATAATTACAAAGCTGAATTTCCTTAAAAAGTTGAAAAAATATGTAGATTACCTGATACGAAGTGAGCACTGCACAATCTAGCATTTTCAATGTCTGCATCTGTTTAAAGCCACTTGTTTCTCTTCAGTTTACTAAGCCATTACCTTTACTTTTGAACATCTCTTTTCTTTGGAGGAAAGCGATAGAAAATCAACTCAGAAGAGCTTGTTTTTCTGTTTGTATATCCATAATGTACAACACGAACTTCGAATAATGATATATTTTCAGATACATATGAAAAAAGTTGGAAATTACAAGTAAGTGAGCATTTATAACCTTCACATGTACTGTTTCGCTGTAAAAATGGTGGAGGCAATCAATTTGTTTTGCCTTCACTTTTTTACGCATGCGCGTTGCGCTTCGAAAAATGTAAACACAGAAACCCGTCTATATATTTTAATGAAACATAGTTGCTTTTAGTCACTTTTTTCAATGGAAACATGGAAAGAATTATCATTAACTCAACCCTGTAATGGTGCAGGTTGGAAGTACAAAGATTTTTGGACTGGAGTAGTTAAGTTTGTATATATATTGAAGCCCTTCCTTTTTTCAAAATAAAAAGTGGTGATGATGTTTATATATTGTATAAACCGAGATTTATCACTACTATATACATTATTAATTGCTTACTAACAAGTTGAATGGGATGTGCTTTATCTATAATCTGAGGAACTGTCTTAGCCAATTAGATATAGGGTGTTATAAACTATGTATGCAAAACACCAAGAGCAGTCTTTCACTAACATCAACACTCTAAAACAAGAACTTCCCAATAGACTCCTTATGATGTTGTCTAAGACATTAAAAGCAAAACAAACCGTACAAATCACATCCACTAATACTAGAACTTTTTTACAAAGCACCAATCAATACGGAAAAGAATCCATTCCTCAACTGCTACTACACGACATAATATAAAGATCGATTATTTACGCACGCTTCCTTGCTGCCATTATTGGAAATTTGCTCCGTAAGGTCCGAAAAGCTTTTGCTTTTTTCACTTGGGTCGCCCTTTGGGTTCTGTCGGAATGCGAACGCTTTCTTAGCTCAGTGAACAAATGCACTGATGACCAAGAAAGTCCCGGACAGTGACTTTAATCCTGTCAAAAAGGCTTTTTTTAAAGCCACACATTAAATAAAAAACATTATTTGGTCACCAATCATTATTTTATCACCAATCAAAGGAAAATTACAAGAATTCAAATATGACTATAAAGGTAAGGGAAATATTTCTAACTAATTTCTGAAATTTATTTTATTTTATTTTATTTTTATTTATCTTCCCAATTACACACAAAAATTTCAGAAGTTATATATACAAAAGTTCTCAATGTCTTCATTGACAATACTTATTTTAAGAGCGAATTTCTCACAATTCTACAAATCTGAGTTAATGCTATTCAATTGAAAAAAATTCCTGAAAGTACTTTATCATCTGTTATAAATCCGAAATTAAATGATTATCAATTTAAAAAAAACCAATAATATTTCGTACTTACCAAGTATTTCTTTCTTGAGATAAAACATAACCATATTGCCAATTCTAATGTTTTTTAACATTTGTAGCTATAAAAATAGCTGTTTTGACAGGATTATAGTCACTGTCCGGGACTTTCTTGCAATAACCTATTTTGTTCTAGTACGACAAGGCACAGTCTCAACATCAAGCTTAGCAAATTGGGAATTACTTTCACAGTTACCGCCAATTGACCTAAAGAGTTTTGTGGTACGTATAGTGTTATCATTGTAACCAAAATCACGAAGTGTTGGATTGTCTTTGCGGTGACCCATTGCCCTCTGACGACCAAAATAGTTTTCAAGTGGGTCCTGACAAAGTCTTTCAGTTAAGACATATGGAATGCCTGATTGAAGCAAAAACTGAATGAGTTCAACAGTAGAATGGACAGTAATTTTCAAACCCTCATAAGTTTGCCAAGAGATGAACATGTTAGACTTAGCATGTGCACTGAAGTTACCAGGTCTTGCTTCAATTGATTGTTGCCAATCTTCAAAATATTTTAGAAAAGTATCCAAGAGCCAGGTGAAACGGTCATCATCTACAGCTTCAAATGGTTTTAAAAATGGTTTTATCTTGGTCACACACTCGGTAGTATTTTTCACATTCATGCAATCAAAGAATTTGTCTATCATGCGACAATAAATGGCGGTTTCAATTGCTTCTGGTGGCCCATATGTTACAAGCGCTTGATACACAGATTCACTCAACACTTGAGCTGCTAGGCGGACATTCATAACAGAAAAACAGGTAAGATTGATGTGATTATTAGTAATTTTTGGAACCAAATGAAGTCCACAATCCAAGTCATCATAAAACAGCTTAGAGATGTGATTCCAAGTGAGATATTTACCATTCTTCCACATACTTCTAGTACCTCTTCCTGCAAGCGAATTTCTCAGACAGTTGCGAGCTGTTTTGATTAAGTGAGGTGGATCAGAGATGAAATAAATATATCTCTCTTCTTCAGCCATAACATTCAAGGTACGGTAAACAACACCAGCATCAGGACCATCTTCATGTTGATTCATGTGTAAATGCATCCGATACATTTTGCGATTTGATGAAGCACCATCACTAGTCACCCCAACAACTTTAATTCCTACATTCTCTTCAAGAATGCTGACTGCTTTCCAAAACAAAGTGAATAACTGTACAGAATCAGCAGTGGTTGTTGCAAAATTTGCAAATGAAAACTTTAATGGATTGACAATACTCCTAACCAAGAAAACTAACACATGTGAAGCAATTTCATCTGTCTTTTTCAATGTAGCATAATTAAGTTCGGTATCACCCAAGTCAACATAACCAATCAAGTCATTTGTATGTTTGTCCCACACTAGATTTTCTTGGACTTTCATCTCATCCATGAGAATGATGCCATATTTCTCAATGGATTCAAATTTACTGACAATGTCACAAAGCTCTTGAACCACCTTTTCATTGAAACCGTGTTTAGGACGAATGTAGTTTTTGTAATCTCTTAGGCGTCTTCGACTTGGAAGAATGAGGAAACCACTATTTGTCTTTTCATCATATCGTATTTCATCATACATAGCTGGAGACTTAGCAGCCAATCCTAAGCAATACCGAATTACCATTGGGTGATATCGGACACCTGTTCTTGATGATGATAGGTATTTTTGTTGTTCTTCCCAAAACATTTTCATGAAAGGATTGATAGACTTCTTGTCAGCCCCAGCCATAATTTTAATAAGATCATCACCAAGATTTCTATCTACTTCCAGAGACTTTGACTTGATTTCAAGTTGCAATTTATTTATTTCATCCCTCAGCTGCTTGTTTTCTAATCTGTAATTTTGAAGAGTAAGCTTTACTCTCTCAGGAGATGTGAGAGAAATTGGTGCTTTTAGTTTTGCTGGTACAGTTAAATTGGATCTTTTCCTTTTCAAGCTTAACTTTTCTTTAGATTCAGCAGAAGTGCAGGCATTGCACTTTTCAAGTTGACTATCAATTAACATCAAGCAAGATGAAGATCTGTACCATTTGGTTTGGTGAAGAGGATGACTATGGCTTACATTAGCAGAAAATAACTTTGGAACAGCATGCTCAATACAACTACCATTTAACTCACTCGATAAACCAGAGCATATTTTGTAACTTTTTATGAAGTTTAGCAATTGCGATAAATAAACATTCTTTAGTGATGATTGATTAGCTGTGTACAATGGATGCACTGACGAAATACTCCATAACAGGACTCGAATGGCGTAACTTAAATTTTCTGTGATATGTAATTCATACTTGGGTACCATGTGAATAGAATCAAAATAGCAAATAGATACTGCATTCTCCTCTTGATAACTTATTTGCCAATCAGGGATTTTCAATTTTTCTAACCTTGAGGAAAATTCCAAAAATGATTTGTAACACTCCTTCTCTTTGGTTATATTGGCTACATCGGACAAAAATTCTTCTTTTTTATGCTGAATTCGTAAGGCAGAATCACGAGGATGAGAGGTGGTGATGCATGATGATGTAGGAATACTTTTAACTGGCAGATTTAGAGTTGGGATGGCCATTGGGTTTAAAGTACGTTTGTTATCGTGAGTTGCATAAGAATCCTCAGTAAAATGACGTTGACATATAAATAAACTTCTTTTATTGATCTGTCTTTTTAGCGATTCATCAATAACCCTGTCTTTCGTAATGATATTTATGAGTTTATTTCTCCATTCGGTTTCAAACTCTCCATTACCAGATGGAACTTTAAAAAGTGAAATTCCCTTATACTTAACCTTACGAGAGACTGTGCAGCCGTAAATAGAACAGTTATCACCAGGCATGTTGATAATCTTCTGAGATATCTTCAACACAAAATCCAAATTACACACACATGTTCACGCGAAATGCGCCATTTTTTAAAATCTATGCACGAAGAAGACTGAGCTCCAGTTAAGAGTACCGAACAATAGCAAAAACAATAACACGCTTTGAGTGGCCAGACTATCTCTTTTCTTATGACTATGATCTAAATTTAAATTTAAGTTCATGACAAACTTCAGAGCATTCGGAATATTCCCGGGGAAAAATGTCTACTTAACTCAAAAAAGCAACTACTTTGGCCTTCCCGCTACCGTACACATCGACAATTTTACCCTAAAGCTATACACTGAACACTTTTGGGCTTGATCAATCATATTAATATCTACATCGCAATTTGCAAAACTTAAAGGTAAGCGAGAAAATTGAGATTTTTGGTATGTCCTGTAAGAAATTTCAGCAATTGACGGCAGCCGAACGCATCTCTCTGTTAGTATTTTGATGACAATATTTGATCTTGCCAAATGAGCTCCGTTCCGCTTAAAAGCTACACTCCGCAATAATCAATATATATAAGGTTTGAGGAGTGGTGCGTGGAATCACTCGTTCGCCAGCGAAAATATGGAATGCGTGAAAGCCGGATATTCATTCACAACAATGTGTTGTTTCAGAGTCATCTTCGAAGAGTAACTTTGTAATTATAAATTTAGATGCATCATTTTACGGAAAAATACTCTAATCGTTTTAAAATTTCAGCAATATTTCGAAGGGCTGTTGATATCTTCGTCGACGACAACAAAGGCCGAAGAGCGAGTTGAATACATGAATACGCATCCATGACTGAAAGGGCGCTATTTCCTTTTTGGGATAAGGAAATAGCACCGCTGCAAGAATATTATGTAATTTTTGTTAGTTTTCTTGAATGTATCCTATCAATATTAGTGTACATTAGTTATATTGCGATTCAAAGACCTTATTACTTTAAATGTCCAAATACCAAACTGTGCTCCCTTGCCTCATTTTGATGTGGTAATTTGTTGAAAATTATCAAAAATTGGCCCATTAGCAATTTTCAGTTATGAAAAACTTAAGTAATGTCACAATATAAAATCTCAAGTCAGGTTTAATAGTCTGATAATGCGTATTCAAGGATATGGTCAATGTGGGATGGAGATAGAAAAGAGAAGGAAAACAAAATGCTTATGAATCAATAATTTCCAGTTCTTTTATGCATAAGTACAGATTCAAAAAATTCTGACACTAATAGTGACAAAAAGAGCATGAATAAAGATGGCCTATTCTTAAAAAAATAGCTTTTTCAAAGCATAAAGAAGCACTAGAATGTAAAACCAACAAGAAATACATAACAGGCATCTTCTAAACTTTGCTAAAATGTTCAGGTAATTTAACCCAGATAATCAGCAACAGCATGTCAATCAACAAAATTCAATTTACATAAAAGATTCTTTAATCCATCACATGTTCCTTTCAAATGAATGATAAAAAACATTTTAAATGTCTCTAACTACATATATGCTGGAAATGCCAGACACGTCACATTTGTTACTCCTGTCTTGGTTCAGCAGTTTTTTTGTTTCAAGTACATATACCAGATGTTCCACGACCATAATAGTGACTATAGTGACTATAGTGATTCGTCTCAATTCATAAATTGATATCAATTACTCTTGATAATGCCTTATACACCTGAAATAGTAAAACCAACCAACAAATTATTAAGAGCGTAAATTTCCCATTCACAATACCGAAAGTAAGTAAAATCATTTATATTTAACATATTAATTATCTTATTATACTAATTCGCGTTGTGCATACCACTTTTAATTTAGAGAGTGTTTTGTTTTTGTTTTTTTAATGGTCAAAATCTTCATAATCGTGGTCATATAGCGGCAGTCCGGCCAGTGAAGAAACTCTTCCACTGCAATCCAACGATCATTTGTTTTGACACGTGATCGTCTTTTCGCCGTTTTCATTGGTTGCCGAAATCGTACAAACTATAGCGACAGTGTTCGTTGATAAGAAATCCATTTTCATTAATCGTTTGACGAACGAACAGGTCTGTACGAAGGTATTATTATAAAACGTTTATTGTTTAACTTTTTGCTTTTCTTTTGTTGTTTTTCTATTTTAGATTAATAAAAGAACGTAAGTAAATGTATTGACGTATTATTTATGTATGTATTATGTAAAATCATACTGAAATGTTTTTTATGTGGAAAACGAAAACATCCAGCACATGTTTCAACGTTTTATTTACTTTGTTTTAGTTATCAGATATGGCTATATAGAAGAAAGTGCAGTGAAGAAATGCAGAAAAAAATGATGTTCCTTTACACAGTAACGAATGGTTTTCATTTTAATTTAGTTTTGAAAGATTAATTAATTGAGTTTTGAAAAGATATATGAGTCAAAATAATTCTATCATTTAGTATGTATCTTCGCTGGATGAAAACCGGATGCTGGATGAAAAGGAACGCGGAACGAACGAAATTTGTTTTGGTAACGCGCGCTGTAATTTATTAATTTACAAATCAATTAAAAATGGTTCTCATGGCTGTGGAAATGGGGGAACGTCAACCACGTCTGCCTTTTATTAGATTTTCCTGTACAATTTAAGATGCTTGGTACTGCCTGTCTTCCAGCCAACTTTATGTCTTTTGTTTTTGTTTGCTTCAATATGGTTGCAATGAATGTGATTATTTTAGCTGTTCTTCAACTGAAATTTTTTCTTTTATTAAGTCAGAAAAAAGAAAAGTGTATAAACCATTAAAGAAATGAAGCACATGGTTAAATTATGAAGTTGAGAGGGTTCTGTACAATGAAACTGTCCTACAAAAAGAAGCATTATTGGATGGATTTTTCTTCAGTTTATATTTTATCAAGTTTATGCATTATTTTGTGTTATTGTGGTATATAATCGTTTACGTATATACTATGCCTGGGTGTATCTGTTTGGCATAATGTTTTTAATTGTTACTTTTTATCTTCTGGGTAAATTTGTGTTTTTAGTTATTGTTTTTAGGATATGCGTACTTGAATTTCCTTTTTGTTTTTGGTTTCTTTTTGTTTTGTTTTTTATTTTCGGTATTACAATTGAAATATTATTCTTTTAGGCAATAATAAAAAAGCATAAAGATGTTGATGGTTTTGGGAAGAGCAGACTATATATATATAATTTCAAAATTCATTAATGATTACAGTCCAGAAGTAACTTTGGAACAAAAGAAAAAGTTGGAAGGTATCAATTTGTTTTGAATTAACATTTTGTAATATTTGGTTTTGTATGTCTGGGTAAACAGTTCTGTGTTATATATTGCCATTTTTTTTACATTAAAGTTACTTCTCTTCTGCGTATAAATACATAATCTGAGTCATGTTGCTATTTGTTTCTGTTTTTAATCTTCTGAATGTAATAACAAATTAATGTCTGTAAAAAACTTTGACACAAGTGAAATTCTGCGACAGAACGCATACTGAACATGGGTAGCGAGCGACGCCGCCTTGGCGGCTAGTCTACTTATACTACTCCGCGTGTGTGCATACCACTTTTATTTTAGAAGGTGTTGTGTTTTTGTTTTTTTAATGATCAAAATCTTCTTAATCGTGGTCATAAAGCGGCAGTTCGACCACGCAAGACACATTCACGATTAGTATAATAGCACGTGGCATTTGACGTCAGATGTTTTTATTACCACGGGGAACCATTGCATTGCATCCTCAATCGAACGCGACGTTTTTGGGGAAATATCTCGAGAACCAATGGGGATAACTGACGTTTTTTAGGGTCCCCGATACGAGTGATGGGGTGACGCAACATTTGGGTCAAAATTTTATTTGGTACTGCGGATATGACGTCATTAAAATCTATGATCGACGATATCTCTGCAACGGTTGATCGTAGCCAAACGATCCCGTACAATTTTTTGATAAGTTTTTCGAGCTCTACAACATGGATACACTTTTGTGTTGCGATTCTATGATTTATGTTTTCGTCACGGGGTTCGCACATCCTTTTCGAAATTAAAGTCGTAAAAAGCTTTTACGCGAGTTACTAGTCTTATATATAATAGCGAGTGTGTGTCACACTTTTATTTTAGAGAGTGATAAATTTTGTTCAATTTCACGGTCAAAATCTTCTTAATCGTGGTCATATTTTTCGTTAGACCATGCGTTTTTTTACGATTATTATATAGTAGCACGTGCCCTGACGTCAGTTTTTTAATCTATCACAGGGAATCATTGCATTGCATCCCTAATCGAACGCGAAGTTTTTGGGGAAATATCTCAAGAACCAATAGGGATAACTGACGTTTTTTGGGATCCGCGATACGGGTGATGGGGTGACGCAAAATTTGTCCTAAATTTTGTTTGGTACTGCAGCTATGACGTCAACAAAATCTTTAACCCACGATATCTCTGCAACGGCTGATCGTAGCGAAACGATCCCATACATTTTTTTTATCAGATTTTCGAGCTCTACAGCATGGGTACACTTTCTGTTTCCAATTCTGTAATTAAAATTTTCATCATGGTGTACACACACATGGGAACGCAGGATGTGACACATTGTTTTCGCAATTAAAACCCGTAAAAAACTTTTACGCGGGATACTAGTGTAATTATAATTATACTAGCCGCCAAGGCGGCGTCGCTCGCCGCCCATGTGTACCTTCTCTGTGTCACCCCGGAGACCCCAATAAACCTCATATTTCCTGAAAAACGGCTCGCACAACTTGTGTTCAGCCAGAGGCAGATTCGAAATCAAATATCAAATATCAGTTTAAACAATGGTTCCAAAAAAAACCAAATTTCATGATGTGTTACTTATTTATTTTTTAAAACAATCGTTGATCAGTACAACAATACACTCAAAACGTAGGGAGAAAAAACTTCAACTTTTTATTAGCTTTTGTTTCAAAAAAGTTACGCGCTCTAACATGGGTGCTATCAAACAGGGGGTAAATGGTTTCTCTTCTTAAAAAGATCACACGGGAGGAGAAAAAAAGGCACGTGCTAAATGAATAAATAGAATAAAAAAACGTTCGATCAGAAGGGCTTAACAATTAAAAAAAGAAATTAAATTATTAAAAGAAAAGCAAAAAAATGTTTTGTTTTATGATACTCTTTTTTTACCTATCGGTTTTTAAAGATTTTGCCTGCTCGAAAAAAAAGTTCACCCGTCTCAGACAGTCAGGCAAGGATACGTTAGGATACACTGGCAAACCGAACATGCTACCACGTTTTGCCACTGCTGCTTTTTGTCCAAAATGTTTAATCAGTTAGTTTCTTTGTATTTAGTTGATGTATTGCTTTCAAAGCCAAGTCAACGTAGAATATAAAACTAACAATAATAATAAAAACAAAACGTTATTCCTATTAGTTCATCAGCCAAAAAAGTCACGTTCGATTGGGGTTGCAATGTATTTGCTTCGAACTCACGTCGCACACAAAAAAAGAAATAATTTCGCTCACAACTCAATCTACCATTTTGCGTGACTTACAAACAAACAGACAGAGAAAGGGCTATTAATATATAGACTAGCCGCCAAGGCGGCGTCGCTCGCCGCCCATGTCCACCTGCTCTGTATCACTGTATCAATAAACGTCAAATTTCCTTATAAACGGCTCGTACAACTGGTGTTCAACCTGAAGCAGATTCGAAGTCACAACCTCTGGTAAAACCAATCTTTTATCAGTGTAACAATACACTCAAAACGTAGAGAGAGAAAACTTCAACTTTTTATTAGCTTTTGTTTTAAAAAAGTTACGCGCTCTAACATGGGTGCTATCAAACGTAAGGGGGAAATGGTTTCTCTTCTTAAAAAGATCACACGGGAGGAGAGAAAAAAAGGCACGTGCTAAATGAATAAAGTGAATAAAAAAAACGTTCGATCTGAAGCGCATAACAATTAAAAAAAAGAAATTAAATTATTAAAAGAAAAGCAAAAAAATATTTTGTTTCATGATACTCTTTTTTTACCTATCAGTTTTTAAACATTTTGATTGCTCGAAAATAAAGTTTACCCGTCTCAGACAGTCAGGCAAGGATACATTTGGATACACTGGCAAACATGCTGCCACGTTCTGCCACTGCTACTTTTTGTCCAAACTGTTTAATCAGTTAGTTTCTTTGTATTTAGTTGATGTATTGTTTTCAAAGCCAACGTAGTCAACGTAGTCCTTGGAATATAAAACTAACAATAATAATAAAAACAAAACGTTATTCCTATTAGTTCATCAGCCAAAAAAAGTCACGTTCGATTGGGGTTGCAATGTATTTGCTTCAAAATCACGTCGCACACAAAAAAAGAAATAATTTCGCTCACAACTCAATCTACCATTTTGCGTGACTTACAAACGAACAAACAAACAAACAGACAGACGGAGAATCGGCTATTAATATATAGATATATTAATTACGTAACTATAATTATATTTTTAGAAATAACTCAAGTATATAACACGTATAACTGATTTGTTTCTTAGCTCTTCATTGTCGTTTATTTTTAATTATCTTATCCAATTAAAGAATTGGTCAGCTGTTTAACTATTTTACCTTTAGTAATTTTTCTCGAAGTTATAAAGTTTCACCCAGACATACGTATTAAACGTAAATACTGCAACGGAGTTGACTAGAATTCAAAGTCAGAGAATATTTTTCAGTATAGATGGATAATATTGTCTATATTACATTTTTTGTTGTTAAGCAGTCTAATTTGATAACATTGTACTCTTTTAAATAGACAAATTCCATGATGACGTTTACTGTTTTGATGTCTCATTAATTTAGACATTAGAAATTATCATGAAGTTATATACCGTCTATCGTCCTAACTTCGGACATCCTTCTAAACTTGGGACATAAAACAAACATATCTGCAAAATACAAACCACATCAGTAAAAGTCCATACTGCACTGTGAATTAAACTATAAATCTAAAACTTGTCACAACTAAACTTAACAAAAAGGAAACACTTAAATTAGTTGACTGTACCCTTGAGACGAACGTGATTTATAATAACACTGCGCGTTTGAATGCGAATATCCACTATAGATAATTGTCCACGGACATAAATACAAACATACGCAGGTGCTCATTACGTAGAGAAGAGTATTGTAAAATCATCATACGCAATTGATTAGTATCAAAGAAAAAAGTCGAAAAACAAAATGTAAACAAAACATTTCGCTAAATGATATTCAATGCTTGGTTCTCTGGTTACCTGGTTCTCATTCAGTTACATATAAAAGATTCATAGTTATTTCAAAAGTTAATACAAGTAAAAACCGTCACTATTTTAAGTCGTTCGACATGATTGCTATTGCAATTCCTTTATCGTTATTTTCAAATCACTTATTTTCTACACGCTTATTTACGCTTCACGCTGACTTTATTGCGTTTGAATACATTATTTTATCAGTTTTATCTAATATTTTAGTATTTATTACGACTTGGTTTGATTGATTATGTACATTTCGTTTACCAGACAGGTCTGTTTATTTAGCGTGTCCGAAGTTTGGAAGGATGTCCGAAGTTAGGACGATTGACGATACGAAACAGATATATAAGCTTGCAATAAGAATTCAAAATGGGTAAATCTCTAAAAGGACCTATAATGAATAAAATTTTGTGGGGCAACAAATGGTGTCACTGCGCACTGAGAAGCAAGCAAACAAAAACATCATACATTAAATTTTAGCATCATCTCATTGGACTTTTATATCTTGTTAGTTATGTGTTGTGTGTGGTAATAAAAACAGTTATATAAGTGGATCAAAATACAACATCAAGTTGCATAAACATTGCTTAAAGATAGTAGTAAAAGGAATGAGAAGAAATAACAGTTTTTTCTTTTTCCTCGATCCTCTCTCAAGTAGTATCCTCAGTCAGATACAACAGCTTGTGTTGTGAGCATAGATGCACAACGTTCAGAAGCTTTGATCTGAATTTAAATTTTCAAAAGTATTAACAAGCAATATTCTCATCTATAAATGTTCAACTTACAATGTTATCGTAAAGGATAGGAGGTATATTCCCAGTTTCCCAATTTGAATTTCATAACAAACCTCAGAGCATTCAGAGCAGCATTCCCGGGGAAAAATGTCTACTTGACTCTAAATGCAACCACTTTGGCCTGCCCGCTACCATATAGATCGACAATTTTGCCCAAAAGCTATACACTGAAAACTTGATCAATCATATAAATATCTACATCACAATTTGTGAAAATTGAAGGTAAGCGAGAAACTTTTGATTTTTGGTATGCACTGTAAGAAATTTCAGCGATTGACGGCAGCCGAACGCATCTCTCTGTTAGTATTTTGATGACAATATTTGATCTTGCCAAATGAGCTCCGTTCCGTAAAATAGCTCCACTCCGCAATAATAACAATAATAAGTTGTTTGAAGACGTCATTTACTAAAACCTCTTTGAAGTGGAAAGTTGAATAGATCTTTTGGTGGGTTTCAACAGGTTTTGACCAAGTACTATCTGGCAATACTATTTGGTCACGTCACAAAAACTTACCCATTATCTCAACTTAAATTACAATATCCTAGAGATATTTCGTCTCTTTTTCTTTCTCCCGTTACTTACTTACTTACTTACTTACTTACTTTTTCTCTTTATATCAGAAGGAACAAAAAGTGCAAAAAGATTGTGAATAAAGTTAAATGCATTTATCAGCAGAAAAGTTCCGCGTGATTTAAAAAACAAACATCAACACGGAAAAAACACTTCTAGCCTTTTCCAGTTACAGTATTTTTACGTCTTCACCATCAACACTGTTGCTCTGAACAGAAAACTGTCTGTACTCGGAAGATCAACACATCAAAAATACTGATAAAGATCCTTTCACGATAGGATATATACAGTAGAAATAAGTTGTGGGCACAAGAAATTAAGACCCCCGCCCCCCCCCCCCCCCCCCCCCCCCCCCCCTATTTAAATTCGAATAGTTTCGAATGTTTTTTTCAAATAATTCAAAATTCGAATTTCGAATATTTTGCTCCGTAAAGGGGGGTTTACACATAAAGATTTTTGAACAATTTTTGTTTTAGCCAGGTGTTTTCAGGCTTCAAAACAATTATACTGCAAGGGTTTCTCCGTATACTTATAGTAGAAAAGTATAGTAATGATCTGACGTACTGTTATCAAGAAGTGACGGCAAAGGTGAACTCAAATAGAAACCCGAACTTAATTGTAAAGAGTGAAAAAGCGGATGCACAGCCCGTATTTGGATAATAGATTGGCATCCCAGTTAAAAACCTTTTACCGTGTGAAACTTTGAAAAGGATGTTCCAAATCTTTTTTTCCCGAGTGAGTATCTCGTGACAAAAAATTAAATCAAGTAATCAAAAAAAGAAAGTGTATCCATGTTGTAGAGCTCGAAAAATGATCAAAAATGTATGATATCGCTTCACTACGACCAACCGTTATAGAGATATCGTCCATCAAAGAATTTGATGGCGTCATAGCCACATTACCCCAAAGGAAATTAAGTGCAAAATTTTTCTCACTCCATCGCCTATATCACTGACCCAAGAAAACGCCAGTTAACCCTATTGATTCTCAGGATATTAGCCCAAAAACGTCACAATCGATTGGTGATGCAATGCAACTTTTCCCCCCGCAATCATTAAAAACTTTAATGTCACCCCACGTGCTTTAATGCCAACAGTGAAAAAGAGTCTCTCACCCCTACGTGGTTTTACGCCCAACTAGGAAGAATTTAAGGAGAGCAAGAATGACACCACCTCAAGTCAAGGCGAACGATGCGGCACAGCAACCAGGAGCATTGAGCTGTCAACACATCGCTAACTCTTCCTTTTGAAAGTTTCTTTCTCACCAAACAGGATCTTTCCAATGCAATAGCAACACGATACCGATGATGTTGTTACCATCACACTTTGCGTGCATGAATATCTTCAGAGTAGAACAAGCAGTATCACTATCACTGCGAACTGAGAGACACGATTACAGAGATGATGAACGAAGTTTGCAAAGACGTAGTAGAACCGGAATCCGAGAAACCTACTAGTGAACAACTAGGAACAGCATCCATTACCGCAGATGCAGCCAGATTACACTTGAACGTGAGTTTTGGGTCAAAAAGCACTTTTCGACATTCGGGTTTTCAACTCAACTCATCAATATGCAACTCAAAACCTAAAATAAACAACTCTTCATCTCTTTTGGCGTTTTTTTCTTCAACCAAATTTCCCAGTGCAAAGTATTTCTTTTTTGTACTGTACCCTTGACATCTTATGTACTTTCCGTCTTATTCAGGAAGCGGAGGAGAAGAAAAACAACATCTTATAATCTCTTCGTTACTGAGGTTATCTTAGTCCTACCTTACCATTTATCTGAAAAATTACTACCAGGTCTCATCATTGTAGAAGAGCAAATCAGGACTGTGGTTATACATTTTAATTTTAAAGCTGTCATACACAGGTTATCCGGATGGATGAGTTTTGACGAAATTTCGTATTGACAAAACATGTCCTTTCGGCATCGCTTCACTGCTTATGAAGGTCAAATTGCTTTCTTAGTCAAAATAAGGTAGTAACTGTTTTCCCTTTTAATAGAGAAAGGAAGAGAAGACGCAGCAGAAAAACAGTTATTTCTACAAATTGTCAATAATCATTGTACAAGGTAGTTGTGTTTTCATTTATTCATACCCGCTAGTCTGTCAGTGTATAATGATACATTTAATCAACTAATAATTTTACGGCTATCACATATACGTTGAATTATCAACGAGTCTGCATTTATTATTCAGGAAAAATTAAAAAACATTTCTGAAATTCGAGTTATTCTCTCTCATCAACTAGAAGAGGAAACTTAGTAGTGATGTTGTTTCTACGCAAGATCTTTTTATCACGATAACATAATTAGTGGTAGATCTCAATACATTGAATATACCATTCATAATCGTCAGGAGATCCTCTGCACCCTTGAAGTCTCCAGTTCAAGAATTATTTTGTTTCCACACAAAAAGTAAGAGGGATCTCCTTACAAGTTCCTATTATACAAAATGGCTGATTAATGAACTTTTTGGCTCAGTGAAGCAAATTTTTTTAACTACTAAAAAGAGTTTTGGTTGGGTTGATGTTACAGCCATAGGCTTTTGTGTCTCAGCACATAAATATATTAATTGAATTCAAATTACATACATAGCCCATGGCCAAACTGAGACTTGAATACCCATTTTACTAGCAAGATTAAGACGTGGCGTTTTAACAGAAACAAAGGTGTCTATTCACGAATTAATTTCTTATGGATTGGAATTTTTATGGCGATATTTCATTGGCATTGAAGAGAACTTTTAAAATATCTGAAAGTTAATCTCACATCAAAATATCCTTAAGACTTCTATAGATTAAAGTGAAGGAAGAAAAATCCCATCAAGATCCACTTTTTACAAGGAAACAAACTGAAACTGACGTGAAGCAAAGAAGAATTGTTTTCTACGCAAATGATTACAACTTAGAAAAATATAAACAAATTGTGTCGGTGTTTCCTTCTTCTTGGTTCTCTTCATCTTCCACCTCAATAGATTCAATGAAATCCCCTAAAAGGTAAACACTTTACTTATAACATCGCCCGCATAATTCCGTTATCTTCCTACCACTTCCATAATTCAATTGAACAAAATAATAAATAACCTCTCAATTGAATATTAAACTGAGTTTCACAAATTAAACAGATACCCTCACATTTATTTGCAACATTGCTTGAAATAGCCCTAACGCAGGTAAATATGGAATTACGTTTTGGTAGTTGTGGTATATATTTAGGGGGTAACTGAAATTTAGCCCATCCGCTCTTGTTTCAAAAAAACCCATGCGCAGCATCTAGCAATACTAACGGGAGGTAAAACTCCACCGAATGTATAACAGGCTTTGGGAAAGTCATCATTATGTTTCTTACCTTTTGCTTTTTTTCGGAGCATCCGCCATAATGGCATCATAAACTTTATCAAAGGTATCTGTTATATAAAAGAATAAAGTTCATGACAGATAAGTATTAAACATTACTTTCAGAATTTGAAAATGAACTGTTACAGAAACTTGAGTTCCCCAAGTCATCAACTTGCAAAGAACAAAATCTCCTGTGTCTTTCTTAAAACTTACCTGATTACAATGTACGTTCAATATATTATAACTTACCTTCATTCTTCTCATCAGAGAAAATGCTTTGAATTACTTCTCGCCAAGCAGCTAAAAGGAAAAATTATTATCAAGTCATTTCTATTGAAATTCTGTCACCTTATCATTTCTCAACCAACAATCATATTATGTCCCTATAGTTATTCCTCCTAGCAATTTTAGTTTGAAGTATGCTACAATTCTATAGACAGAACTTTTGGTACGTCTGTATTGATCATTTCAATATGATGTTGTTTAGGTCATGTGTATCTGCTAATGAAAAGCGCATTGGTTTTGAAATTCGTGTAGAACATTACCTTCATCGTGTCTTTGACGAGCATGATCGCCCATCTGGCCACCATGCATCACTGTAATTGTAAAATAATGATAACGTTTGTAAGTATATTACTGATTCATAATGCTGGTTATCGTATTTTACAAACAAGTTTTTTCATATAAAAATCAATTAATAGCAGTATTAACTTAGATAGAACTTATGACTAAACCTATGTATTCTTACTTTGCATTGAGAATGCTACGAACACAGTCAACACCAATAACGCTATCAAAGTCTTCATGATTCGTTTTTGTCAGCGTATTTAAATCAAGCTGAGACGAAAATCCGGAATGAAATTCAAGAGTTACAGAACGTCTATTTATACTCAAAAGGCAATCTACTTTTGTCTGGAAAGTGCTCGTCCTCATTCCCATTTCATCTCCGTGTAAATTACAGTTCCCACAATTACAGTTTAATCACTTTCGTCTTGCAATCAATGGCACCACAAAATTGTTAATTTCATTGCTTGACTTAATTTACTTATTCAAACAGGAAAAATGTTTCCTTTTCATATTTACGGGTGGTCGAAAGTAATTGACGTATGAGCAAAATTGGGTGGGGAAACTGTATTCATGCATGCGCTATAAATTGCGCATGCGTAAGTTTCCTCGATTACTCCGAAAATAATTATAGTAAAGGTGTTGAATCATTAGTAAAGAATTACTTATTTACAGTTTTAGGCACAACTGCTCGTTATAGCAAATCAACACAGCGGAAACCATAATCAAAATCCTGATAAATATCATTTTGTGAGGAAAAATAAAAATCAAAAAACCTCTAAAATAGCTAACTTCCTTGGAGTTGATTTAAACTTTCATGTCCTTTTTATTCTATGTCTTTATAAAATACTTAGTCATTTTTTCCTTTTCTTCCAAACGTCTTCCAAAGAGGATTAATAGTTCCATGGCACGATGAATATCTCCAAATACTACAGACATTACTGGCTGGACTAACTGAATCTTCTAATGACTTTCCTTTTCTCAGTTTCAATATTTTTAACCCTGAGATTCAATTCATCTATATATTAATAGCCGATTCTCCGTCTGTCTGTTTGTTTGTTTGTTTGTTCGTTTGTTTGTTTGTTTGTAAGTCACGTAAAACGGTAGATTTTTCCTTGATTAGATCTCTGGTTAGATGTATTCGTGGAAGTAGATCAATATATGGGAACGTAAAAATAATCAATGACGCAGCAGTCTACGAACAGCGGGCTACTGTTGTCAATCATTAAGTAATGTAATAAATAATATCATATCTTGTAATAAATATTATGTATACTAGCCGCCAAGGCGGCGTCGCTCGCCGCCCATGTCCACCTGCTCTGTATCACTGTATCAATAAACGTCAAATTTCCTTATAAATGGCTCGTACAACTTTTGTTCAACCAGAAGCAGATTCGAAGTCACAACTTCTGGTAAAACCAATCTTTCATCAGTGTAACAATACACTCAAAACGTAGAGAGAGAAAACTTCAACTTTTTATTAGCTTTTGTTTTAAAAAAGTTACGCACTCTAACATGGGTGCCATCAAACGTAAGGGGGAAATCGTTTCTCTTCTTAAAAAGATCACACGGGAGGAGAGAAAAAAAGGCACGTGCTAAATGAATAAAGTGAATAAAAAAAAAAATTCGATCTGAAGCGCATAACAATGAAAAAAAGAAATTAAATTATTAAAAGAAAAGAAAAAAAAATTTTGTTTCATGAATTTATTTTTTTTGTCTACGGTTTTTAAACATTTTGATTGCTCGAAAAAAAAGTTTACCCGTCTCAGACAGTCAGGCAAACATATGTTAGGCTACACTGGCAAGCATGCTGCCAAGTTCTGCCACTGCTGCTTTTTGTCCAAAATGTTTAATCAGTTAGTTTCTTTGTATTTAGTTGATGTATTGTTTTCAAAGCCAACGTAGTCAACGTAGTCCTTGGAATATAAAACTAACAATAATAATAAAAACAAAACGTTATTCCTATAAGTTCATCAGCCAAAAAAAGTCACGTTCGATTGGGGTTGCAATGTATTTGCTTCGAACTCACGTCGCACACAAAAAAAGAAATAATTTCGCTCACAACTCAATCTACCATTTTGCGTGACTTACAAACAAACAGACAGACAGACAGACAGACAGACAGACAGACAGAGAATCGGCTATTAATATATAGATAGCCGCCAAGGCGGCGTCGCTCGCCGCCCATGTCCACCTGCTCTGTATCACTGTATCAATAATCGTCAAATTTCCTTATAAACGGCTCGTACAACCAGAAGCAGATTCGAAGTCACAAAAACCAATCTTTTATCAGTGTAACAATACACTCAAAACGTATAGAGAGAAAATTTCAACTTTCTATTAACTTTTGTTTTAAAAAAAGTTACGCGCTCTAACATGGGTGCTATCAAACGTAAGGGGGAAATGGTTTCTCTTCTTAAAACGTTCACACGGAGGAGAGAAAAAAGGCACGTGCTAAATGAATAAATAGAATAAAAAAACGTTCGATCAGAACGCTTAACAATTATATAAAAGAAGAAATTAATTTATTAAAAGAAAAGCAAAAAAAAAAAAAAAAAACATTTTGTTTTGATATGATACTCTTTTTTTACCTATCGGTTTTTAAGCATTTTGCTTGCTCAAAAAAAAAGTTCAGCCGTCTCAGACAGTCAGGCCAGAGTCAGTGGCAAAAACCGAACATATGTTGCCACGTTCTGCCACTGCTGCTTTTTGTCCAAAATGTTTAATCAGTTAGTTTCTTTGTATTTAGTTGATGTACTGTTTTCAAAGCCAAGTCAACGTGGAATATAAAACTAACAATAATGATAAAAACAAAACGTTATATTCCTATTAGTTCATCAGCCAAAAAAGTCACGTTCGATTGGGGTTGCAATGTATTTGCTTCGAACTCACGTCGCACACAAAAAAAGAAATAATTTCGCTCACAACTTAATCTACCATTTTGCGTGACTTACAAACAAACGCACAAACAAACAAACAAACAAACAAACAGAGAATCGGCTATTAATATATAGATTATGTATATACTAATGAAAAATATAACTTACGTTGAAAAAAAAAAAAAATGGTAGATGTGAACTGCGAAAGAGAGTCAGCAATGTAAGATCACACATAAATTATTTCTCGCGACGTCAGTGTAAAACCATTGTATTGAGACCCTAATCGAATGCGACGTTTAGGGAAAATTATCTCGGTAGCCAATAGGGATAACTGACGTTTTTTGAGGTCCGCGATACAGGTTATGGGGTGACGAAAGAATTTAGGCCAAATTTTTTTTGCGACGGGTGTGTGACGTCATCAAAATCTTTGATCGACGATATCTCTGTAACGGTGCGTCATAGACATATGATCCCATACATTTTCTTGCTCAGAATTTCGAGCTCTACAAGATGGTAACACTTTCTATTGTCAATTCCTTAATTCCATTTTTCAAGAACTCTTTGGGAGGTGACACAACGCAGGCTGAACCTGGGCGGCGAGCGACGCCGCCTTGGCGGCTAGTATTTTCTTAAATACTTATGAGACATCTCCATTGACGTATAATTGACGTAGATCTGAGAAATGTTTATCGAAAGATTTGAAAGATATTTGAAATTGTACGATGATATCATTTTTATTCATCAAAGTACAACCTGACTACGTCTACGATTACGATTTCTGGCAGTCATACTAAACGTAATGTATTATTTTAATTTCGCGTTTGGGTGTCACACTTTTATTTTTAACTGTTTTGGGTTACATTTACTGTCAAGTTCTTCCATAGGGGCGCGTAAAATAATGTAGAGGCAACGCTAATTTCTTTACATAAGTAGAACGCATTTCTTTTGGTCGTTTTGAACATTTTTTATTGGTTCATAAGATCAACAAACAATAGCAATCTGATTCAATTGTTAGGAAAGACTTCATTTTATATTAATAAAGCAGGTAAAGCGTGTGATGATACATACCAGCGTAGGTAATTTTAAGAAAACAAAGTTATTAACGAAGGTATGTAAAAACTTTCAAATGGGATACTAATAGACTATATAATGACAAAACAATTTATTTAATTTTGCTAAGCGAAATATATTGGTTTCGGCGTCGTTCTATCTATTTATCTATCTATCTAATCTATGTACGGCGAAGGTTTTTAGGACCGCACTTACTTACTTAAAGTTCTTTTATTTCTATTTCTTTTTTTTCTTGCTGTCATGACCATGATATGCTTTCGTATATTTTGTGAGCTATATAGTGTATTTATCGCATAGTCACACAAAAAGGATCTTTCCCTAATGGAAAAACAAAAAGAAATGTTCGAGTTACTTTTTTGATTCAAAGTACCACTGTGATATTTAAATTAAGTGAAATTTAAATTAAGTGAAGCTTTTGATGTTGTTATACTTCCAAGTTCAACTGCAGTAAAGGAGAAGCTTTAAAAACAGTTTTAATTTTACTCTAACTTCAAACTGTCTATTTCAAACAAACTATTTCTTCGTTATTTGATTTGTTTAATTTGCTTGAGTATTTTGGATGGATTTTCATTTTTTTAAAAGCCTTTTTTTCTTGTCTCTTTTGGCTCACGTTTTTCTTTTAAAATCATTTGTTTAATTCATGGTTACAGCACATACAAGTATATTTTTTTTGTTTCAATTTGTGATGTTTTTATTAATAAAGTTTGGTTTACACAATAAAATTTTTTTATTTCTATGTTTACACTAGCAGATCTTTTTAACAAAATACTTCAGTAGTGCGACTAGGCTCAGAAACAGGAGGTTACGCAAAAATACGAAAACACGTAGCACTATGAAGACGGGTTTATTATAAATTCCGCTCTGCAACCCAATGAACTCTCGAGTATGTATTTAGAATGGGCGTTATTTATAGGGCGCTTTTCTTAAAAACACAAGCAAAATCTTTCGACCATCCGGTAGTCTTGTTTTATTTAAAGTTGAATGATATGGAACCAACATTTAAAGTTCAATCCCACACAAAAGTCACGTATTGACAGCAGAGTAGATGAACATAACGATATAAAAATTCAAAGAAGATAGATGACATTTAAAATAATATTTATTCTGGTTGGAAAGTTTTGATCGAATTTTTCCAAAATCGTTGTGGGATGGTGTTGTAAAACAGCTTCGATTTTCTTCAAATACGTAAACAAAGAGAAAGGTATTGTACAGATGGGAAAATGTTGAAACAGCTGTTCCACTGAGTTTTGCACTGAGTTTTGCATAAATGTCAAACTTAGAGAGATATTGACCGGATCGCTGGGGCGATTTTGAATAATAAATGTTTAAGTGACAAATAAGTTAGGATAGTGACCGCTCCTCGTTTTTTCTCCTCGGGTTTCCATGCGTAATGTTTGGTTCTTCCGCCTGTCGACTTGCAACTTTGATATCGCTAAAAGTGTCTTATCTTAGAGTAAAACAATGTTCTAAACACGCTCTTAAAAGGTTACTTGGATTCGAGCATTATCCAGATTGCAGAAACATTTTATTGTCAGTTCTGTATACTTCACAATTACCTTCATGATCCTTGTTCCTTTGTGATACTGCGTTTCAACTGGAACATAAAAACAAAAACAGATCGAAATATTGGACGTGACGTTACCGTGACTTCAGTTACGTCCGAAGTTAAACTTAAAGGAAGTTAAAGGAATTGTCGCTCTTTTAAATATTTTGATCTGTTTTTGTAACACCACTCTGATGATGATTTTGCTAGAAATCGAAATATAAGAAATTTTTTTACAAATCTTGTTGTGTTTGTTTGAATCTGATTCTAGATTTTTCTTCACAATGAATTTATTCGGAATCAGTTTTGTTTTAATGCCTTGTAAATGTTCATCAGTCAAGGACACAACCGTGTCTTTATTAAGGATAAAAACAAAGTGAAACTGTTATTTTTCATGAAAAACAATAAAACCTTTCTATAGAAAAAAAGGATTCGCTATAGAGAGGTGTGCACTGCGGAGAGGTTTCCGCCGAATTGGCTTTTGTATTTTAAAATGTCCAACTGATATTGGGTATAGTAACATCGACCCGAACAGGTTAGCTTTTGGCGAAGAAAGAGCCTATCGGCAATATACATCAAATATGTTCTGTTCTATTTAAAAAATAAAACAGATTTTTAATACTTCCCAAAAGTACTTTCATACATTGGTTTGTCTTTTTCAATTATTTCGAAAGTCAGCACTATGACAGTTTTGATGTTTATCTTGCGAAATATTTTAGTACTTCATCCAAATTCTGAAACATTTGTGAAGGAGAAAGTTTCCTAAGAATTATTTCCTGTTGGAAACAATTTCTTGGTTTTCAGTATGTCTACTACCAGAGACATCTTTAAAACTCTTTGAATATCTTCTTCTCAAGGTGAAATCGCAGGTCAAAATTATTCATGCCAGTGTTCAACAACTCTTCCTGCCTTTTGTTGTAAAATTTATCGATGTCATTACGTTTCTTTAATGTTATTGTTCATTTCGATTTTCGTTTGGCAAAAGATTTTTGATACTGAGCTAGCTTTTATTTGTTCAACTCATGTTGAACTTAAAATATAGAACATGCTGTCTTTAAGTATTGCTTATATACATTACATACATATGCAGTTTAAATCATCTTTTGACGATAGCTATTTTCAGAACGCGTCCTGGTAAAAAAACACGTTTATTTGTTGCCGCTGCAAAGTGGAAGCGTGTGAATTCAGTCTTTGTAAAATTTAGAACTTTCAAATTTATTAGTGTTAATTTTTTCATTGTTTTATTTGCTAGAAAGGAAATGTTTTTCCGCTCTTTTTAAGTAGGTAATTATGTTTTATTACCATATGGTCGTTATGGGTCTAGACTATGCCATATGGTTAACCACGTTCACATGGTTAATGACGTCCATATGGTTAATCACGTTCTTTTCATGTTGCTCTATAATTCCGAATTCCAGAAATGCAGCTGCAGAAAAATGCTGCTGCAGTAAGACAAATAAAATTGATTGAGAAACAATGAACTTGAATCTCGGATGTCCAATGGAGATTTGGTTTTCCATTTAAACAGATAATTTACCTCTTTTTAAAACAGCTGTTTGTGTGATTTATTACTTTAGGAATCCCTTACTAGCCTCTAATTTCAACAAGAATCATTTTCCAGTTGTACTTTTGCCGAGTCGCCGCTCCTCATGAGAGAGAACTTATGAAATCAATCCCATCGGGCACAAGACGTCTTTGAGACGTCTCATTTTAATCGTAAAATGTTCGTTTGCTTTTCAGATCATTTTGCGACGTCGTAGGGACGTCTGAAAATGGGACGTCCAAATTGCGACCTGACAAAAATTTTCAAATTTCATTCTGCAGTCATTAAACAGTATAAATCGAGTAACACTAACATTCTTATACAGAATTTACATTCGTATCGAATTCTGTTTATTGGTCGTGAGAGGGATGATTTTACGACGTTTTTGGGACGTCTCTATGCAGATTCAATAACGATCTTCGAAACAATTATAAACTTTCAAAAGCAATCAGTCTCTATAGAATGATTTTTTGTGAATGCTTTTAAACGTCTTGAAAACAAGCAGCAGTGGCGTAACGGTTGCGAGTTCGGCTGCCACACCAGAGGTTTCGGGTTCGGGTTCGCCTGTGGCCTAACACAGTTTTTGAAAGAGTAAATTTCATAATTCTGCGACGTCATAACAACGTCATTGGGATGTCATCGAGACGCCTCAGTGAAGATGTGATTGGGACGTCTTTTCAGATTCCCACTTCGCAACCATTTTGCGACGTCTTAAGGACGTCTTGGAAAGACGTCTTTGTGCCCGCTGGAATGTTGACATGTAAGAATTTATGCTATGTGGGCTTGAAGAAAATAACCACAGACATATAAAAAATTGTAGTATTGCACAAGCTCCTCCTTATTTAATTTACTAGATCGTTCTGTCAATAAAGTAAAAGTTTTCCGAACAGGCTATTATCTCTGCAATAGATATGCAATTTCATTAATCAATAAAACTTAGATCTATATAATTGCTATAATGGAGAATCGAAATTTGCTCTAATTGGATTTGGGCGCGGTAGTATAGTGGTTATCACTTTTGTGATTCATGCGAGAGATCGGGGTTCATTTCCCCTTGGTGGCGATTCACCATGCGCAAATGAATGCAACATAGCGTCGAGTCTACCCATGTCATGTGAAGGAAACTGTGTAGACGATCCATCGGATGTTGCAGGAGGTCATCCAAAAGAGCACAGGCCCTTGATTGGGTTTGTGTCACTCATGAGTGTCAAATACTTCCCAGCCTCCAACCTAAGCCGTGGCCTCTCCTGGATAGCAGATGCGATAGCAACTGAGTGAGGTTAGCCACGTTAAACAACAAACACAAGAAACAAACAAACACTTCTGTTTCAATTCGTCAGCATATTGTATGTACTTAATTACATCTTTATTTTAGTGAACGTTGATTTACTCATGCACCTTACAGAAGATTTGCACTTTATTCGAAACCTATTTGTTCATCATTTTTATTAAACGCATTTTGTAAGCACTTTCACGTAATAAACCTTTTCACAACTAAATTCTGTTTATCACGTTATGTTTTTCTCCTGAAGTACAAGTTAAAACAAACTTCTGCTTTTGATATACAGTGTGTCCACCAGAAAGTGGGCACCTTGTTTAAAACACAAATAACTTTTCGAGTTTTTAACAATACAATGCGGTTTTTATACCATTGGAAAGAAGATTTTTTGAGCTTTCCAAAAATATAAGTTGTTATCTATAAAAATTTTTATTTCAAAGAATATTAAGTATTTTTTATTTCGATACGGTTGTTAATTTTGTAATGATCAATAAAACAGACTTTTAACGAGCAATTAGCCTTTTGTTTCGTTGAAACAATCGCTGTTGGTGGTGTTGTGCCAATTTTGTCACGAAATTTTTTGTAAAGACACAAACTTTTTTTCATTGTGTAAACTGACCTTAAATTTTTTATTATGATTTAATAATTTTATATTCCCAAGCATTGCCAAAATCTTTATTTGCGAGAAAACAAACTTTTATGAAATTCATTCAATCATGCAGTTAACAGTCCAGCAGTGAACTTTCGTTGTAAGAAAAGTTTCATGAGACGAAAAGTTATGTAGCTGTTATTCAGGCTTTTAGACAGCAGTTTCTGGGTAGAAATCCCCCATCAAAAAGCACGATTCAAAGTTTTTAAAAGTTTGTAAAAGAGTTTTAGAAATGAAACTTTCATGTTTCAAGCTTGTAAAAACGTAAAGTTTTCCTTATGTAAACGCAGCTTTATTACAATATTTTAGTTTTTTATGATTTCCCATGCTGCTCGAGTCGTTAACATCTATTCAAGCAAGCGTTAATTGATCGTTATTGATTTAATGTCATGGTTTCATGGTAAAATCGATTATATTTCCCGAAAAATTGGTTTTTCTATGAAAAGGGTCATATATTTAGAAAGAGCAAAACATTTTCTTTCTGTTAATATAAAAATTGAAAAAAACAAGCACGAAAAACAAAAGATATGCTTATTAAAAGTTAGGTGCCCACTTTCTGGTGGACACACTGTATGTTCGGTGCGGTTCGGTATTTAGACAAAACACTATTGTTTATGTCATTTTATTGAATTGTACTTCTCAGCATTGTATCATTGTATCAGTCTCAGTGAATTGAAATTATCAAAAACGAAATTACGGCATGTAAACTGTTTGGGTTTTTTTACATAAAAATTTAAAAAAGGTGAACGGATGTTTTTGCAACCATTCATCAAAACCAATTTAATGTTTATTTAGCTCTGTCTTTCTTTAAGTGTTTTCTGTCTGCACTCCAGGTTCATTGCTTCATTGTTTGTTTCTTTGTTTCTTTGTTTGGAAAGCACAGCTCTAAAAAGGAAAACTTTTTTTAAAAAGCAGCAGTGGCAGAACGTGGCAGCATGTTTGCCAGTGTATCCTAACGTATCCTTGCCAGACTGTCTGAGACAGGTAAATTTTTTTTCGAGCAATCAAAATGTTTAAAAACCGATAGGTAAAAAAAGAGTATCATGAAACAAAATATTTTTTTGCTTTTCTTTTAATAATTTAATTTCTTTTTTTAATAGACCTTTCCCGAGTTTATTTTTTATCACACTCCACCTCGTTTTCAATTGCGTTACTATGACAACCGAATCTCTTGTGTTCAATCATTAACACTATCACAATTATTACACTTATTGCACATTACTGAAATGAGTCCCGTGACATTTCGTTACCATATTAACCATTGCGAAAACGAGGCGGTGCTTGATAAAAAATAAACTCGGCAAATGTCTATTGTTATGCGCTTCAGATCGAAGGTTTTTTTATTCACTTTATTCATTTAGCACGTGCCTTTTTTTCTCTCCTCCCGTGTGATCTTTTTAAGAAGAGAAACCATTTCCCCCCTACGTTTGATAGATTCATGTTAGAGCGTGCAACTTTTTTAAAACAAAAGCTAATAAAAAGTTGAAGTTTTCTCTCTCTACGTTTTGAGTGTATTGTTACAGTGATAACAGATTGCTTTTACCGGAGGTCATGACTTTGAATCTGCTTCTGGTTGAGCACCATTGTTTTGATAGTAACGTTTTAATATTAGGACTTCGTTCTGAAACTTTGTGACTTTTCCTAACTTTCTATTTGGAAAATTTTAGTAAAAAAAATTTGAAAAAAAATTTGATCATCTTCCGCATTTGGATAACTGTTTAAAACTGGCAGTATAGTTTGTTCACTACATTCATATACAAAAACGGTTGAATACTTCAAATTTTAATGATCGCTATCATAAATTAAGCTAACCTTTAGTGGTGACCTAATCTGGTGACTAGTGACTTTTTTAAAGTGAAAAAAAAAACATTTTTCCTGTTTGAATAAGTAAGAAATTAATTAAACTCAAGCAATTAAATTAACAATTTGGTGGTGCCATTGATTGCAAGACGAAAGTGATTAAACTGTCATTGTGGGAACTGTAATTTACACGGAGAGGAAAGGGGAATGAGGACGAGCACTTTCCAGACAAAATTAGATTGCCTTTTGAGTATAAATAGAGGTTCTGTAACTCTTGAATTTCATTCCGGATTTTCGTCTCAGTTTGATTTCAATACGGTGACAATAACGAATCATGAAGACTTTGATAGCATTTTTGGTGTTGACTGTGTTCGTAGCATTCTCAATGCAAAGTAAGCTTTCATTATTTTGATGCTTGTTTGTAAAGTACAATAACCAGCAATTGCAATCAGGAAAATACAAGCATGCGTCATCATTATTTTATCATTACAGTGATGCATGGTGGCCAGTTTCATGGTGATCAAAGACAAGATGAAGGTAATGTTCTTCACGAATCTCAAAAACCAATGAGCTTTTCATTGGTCAATACAGATATCCCATATTTTAAAGAGAATATTTACACCTTACCTAAACAACGTGATATTGGGAATGATCAATATAGACGTATCAAAAGTCATGTTTATAGAAATATCACATGCTGTAAAATAATAATAATAATTTCACAAGGAGTAACTATAGCAACGTATTGTGAGTAAAGGTTGAGAAATTATGAGGTGAGTGACTTTCAATAGAAATGACTTGCTGACATTTTTTTCCTTTTAGCTGCCTGGCGAGAAGTAATTCAAAGACTTTTTTCTGATGAACGCAGTGAAGGTAAGTTATCTTATTATACTAACCCGCGTGTGTGTGTAACACATTTAATTTAAAGAGTGTTGGGTTTTTTCAAATTTACGGTCAAAATCTTCTTAATCCTGGTCATTTTTTCGTTAGACCATTGCTAATCGAGCATCAGTATAATAGCACGCGGCGTGACGTCAATTATTTGTATCTTATCACGGGGAAACCATTGCATTGCATCCCCAATCGAAGGCGGCGTTTTTGGGGAAATATCTCGAGAACCAATAGGGATAACTGACGTTTTATAGAGTCCGCGATACGGGTGATAGGGTGACGCAAAATTTGGGCCCAAATTTTATTTGGTACTGCGGCTATGACTTCATCAAAATTTTTGATCGAGAATATCTCTGCAACCGTTAGTCGTAGTGAAACGATCCCCTACATTTTTTTTGACCAGTTTTTCAAGCTCTTCAGCGTGGGTACACTTTACATTTCCAATTCTGTAATTAAAATTTTCGTCACGGGATGCACACACAGGAACGGGTATTTCTGCAAATTATTTCGAAATTAAAGTCGTAAAAAACTTTTATGCGAGTTACTAGTAATATAATAAACGTAGATTGCAATCAAGCATTTTTCTGAAAAAGACGCTGGATGTTTTGTTGTTTGGAAGTTTATGAGTTGTGGAAATCAAATTTCTGTAACAGCTCATTTTCAAATTCTGCAAATGTTTAAGTAGTTATTTAAGTATTAGTTATCCGTTATGATATTTATTCCATTCTATAATAGATGCTTTTGATAAAGTTTATGATGCCATTATGGCGGCTGCTCCGAAAAAAAGCAAAGGGTAAGAAACATAATGATGACTTTCTCAAATGCTATTATACATTAGGTGGAGTTTTACCTCCTGTTAATAATGCTAAATGCTGCGATTGACCTGTAAATGAAACACGATATTTTGAAACAAGAGCGGACAGGCTAAATATATTTACGTATCTGCTTCATAGAAAATTGAGTTTGAATTAGTCGCTCCCATAATTCAGTTATCTCCTGAATATAAAACCCAATTCTATAATTGCCTTCCTTAGGACTATTTCAAGCACATATCTGTTTTATTTCTAAAATACCGTTTAGTATCCAATTAGGGGTTTTTAGTTATATTTTTACATTAAATTATGGGAGTTGCAGGGAGATAACGGAATTATGGGTACGACTAATTGTAGATACTCTAAGTCGAGCGATTGTCTTTTAGGAGATATCATTAAATCTATTGAAATGGAAGATGAAGAAAATGAAGTAGAAGAAAATACCGACACAATTTCTTTATATTTTTTCTGATTTGTAACCATTTGCGTAGAAAAGAATTCTTCTTTGCTTAAAATTAGTTTTCGTATGTTTCTCCTTGTACAAGGTGGATGTTGATGGGATTTTTCTTCTTCACTTTGACTTATTAAGTTCTTAAGTATATTTAGATATGAGCTTGCTTTTCAGATATTTTAATTGTTGCTGAAATATCGCCATGAGAACGACAATACAAAAACGTAACATGAGCCAGATGGCGCAAAACGGTTGCAACAAGCAGCATACTTTCGAAAGCACCACCAAAAATTGCCATAAAAAAATAGTTAGTGTAAAGAGGTCTTATCGAATGTAAATGGGGTCTTATTAAGAAACGCCACCAGCAAATAATTTTCAAGACAAAGAAATGTACATACATGAGTCGAATTTTGTCAAGAAAAAAATTATAAGAACTTATGTGTAAAAAAACGCGTCTGCTTCGAAAAAAATTGAAAACAATAACAAAGATTCCATGGACTCAAGAAACCTTCCCAAAAAACTGTGATCTTTGAAATATTTAATGCAAAATGACGGTTTAGATAGCTGACAAACTTTAGATGTAATTAAAAAGTTCGTTAAGGTTGAACTACCGACGATAAAATCGTAGCTACCTTACATCCAAATGTTAAGCATTTTTAGTAAAAGTAACTACTTACTACTTTTAACTTAACACGGTTGTTTCATCCGAGAACTTAAGTAATTTTGGCGCGGAAATCTTCCTGTTGTATTGATTCAATATGGCGGAAACTTAAACTTTTCATTCGAAAACAGCTGATTTATATCTGTCGATATCAAGCTTCTACCAATAATTAATGGGACATTTTTTTAGCAGAATAGACGCAGGAGAGATGGAGTTAAGTGGAAGCATGCATATTTTGTTGACGTGCTTCTAAAACAGAAATTCCAAAGAAAAATTTATATAATACAAGTTTACGAAATTAATCTGTGTTGATATAAAAGTGCAACAAAATACTGACTTTCAGAGTTTTTATAGCCTCCAGAGTATGTAATGACTATGAAGTGAAGATTAAATCACAAGATAATTATATTTTAGTGCTGCGTTCATTTTTATGATTGGAGAAACATTATGTATAACAAACTACTAATTTCTGTTGTTGTTGAATGCAAGTTATTTATGTATAGAAGTCATATGTGAAACTAACTGCATTTGTATAAAACCATTACATATGTGCATAATATGTACAAATATGTATAATTATTTATTTCTCCAATTTTCTTCTCTTTGGGACTGGTTTAAGCTCTTGGGCTTTCGGAAATATGGCCAGCAGATGTTCATTCATTGTGTATCTTAATCGGTCAACAGGATTCTTTATTGATTTGTATCAGTTCGCAATTCTTGAAAAATTGGCATGGAGTGATTCTCCACCTTGTTCTCCATAGAAACCTAAACCAGTGCCCCATCTTTGTAGAAATTCTAATACATGATCCTCCAATATATGGAGCTTTGGAGTGATTTTCTCATCCGGCCAATTCACTCTCAAAAACATCATAAATGCATGTATTGATATTTCTAAGAAAAATTTTATATCATTATTAATATTATTATTGTGTTGGAACAAAAACCTTTAAGAGTTTATACATTTTTTGTTTATAATGCATACCTAAAGTTTCTAACATTGTATCTGTCATCTCTTCTGATGAGTTGAAGATATTATGGCATTTTCCATACAGATTAAACAAACGTTTGAATTTTTCACATTCAATGATTGCCTTGTTCTTCAGATAAGTATCATCACAGTTTTCTTCTATGATCTTCGGAATACTGTTGCATAATATCTCGATGTTACAATCCTTTTAGAATGATAGTAAATTTGTCAAATTCATAGATTATATGGGAGTTATACATATATCAATAAAACACTTTTGTTCCATACCTTTAACAGTGTATGGCAATGATTTCCAATAAAGCTTTTGCTATGATAGGCTTGCCTTTCCACATGAAGATCTTTTAAGGTCTTATCCAATGACAAAATTCAAGAACCAAAAGAGGTATTGGCTTTCATTTTTTTCTTTAAATCGTCAATAGATATGCGATGGTTATTAATGGCACTTTGTATTTTTTCACAACAGGGTTGGTAACGTATTTTGGCATCACTTTCTGTTAAACGCTCATTGATGACCATCCAGTTGATCTGTTCTTGTAGAACTTTTTCTTTTTCCAGTAGCACATCAAGTTGACTTTGCAAATTTCTAGAATGAACAAGGAAAGTTGCTTTGAATAATGCATATAGACTGGAGTTATATTTTATACATAATTTAGTTTGTGATACCTGCATGTTTTTACATCCTCTACATGTTCAAGGAAATTGATGTCATTGGAACAATAGTTATGGGAATGTTTTATGGCCATTGCCTCGTCAAGTGTATAACAAAATGACTCAAACATTTGAAACATCTTCAAGTAAATACCAAGTGTAAGGTGGAGTCCAGGGATAGAAACCTAAAAAAGATTTGTGTGAATTTCTAGTTTATGCAAAGAAGAAATGTAATCTTTTGTACATTATTATGGTTACATAATGCAGTTATATACATACCTGGTTAATAGGTATGTCGAAAAAGATTTCATGTACTACATTATTGTATTTTTTGGCATCTTTTAACTTGGAACCATTTTCTTTAAATTTCTGCAAATCTGTTGATATGTTGTGGAGTGACCTTTTTTCCATTTTTCCTCGCGCGAATACTTTTACTTGCATTTCTGTTGAAGTTATAAGGCACCATAAGCAACAATGTTTACCTGAAATATGGAACAACGGTTTTCATTTCTTTTCATTCATTTTATATTTTAGAAAAAAAAAATCATGAACCTAAAGCCACAAACAAAATTAATTTGAAACCAGATGGCTTTACACAATGAAATGGTTTAACAGAGAATGTTAGTGGACATACTAATACTAATTACAATAATGGATTAAATATCTATGTACCATTTGCTCCAGAAAGACCATACATTGCTGTCAGAAACTGATAATTATAAGAATATTCGAATAATTCTGTCATGCCATTGTCGATTTTGCAAGAAATTGATTTGATTTCTGTACCTCTCCAGGCAAATCCTCAAGTTTACTATGGAATCTTTGCCCTCGAATATGCTAAAAACAGTTGTGTTTTCTTTGCTGTTGGGATGTTTGGTGTTCCCAATCTGATAAGCCATTTTGAAAGAATTTCCACCATGGTCTCCACCAATTTTAACATGTATCTCACCAGATGGTATAAAATTGTGATTGACAATTTGTTTGTGTTCTTCAAGGTGGTCTAATCTTAATAGTATATGTGCTACAACGTTGTATATATAAGCCCAAGGACTTGGAATGATTGATACATCTCTCCTCCCGTGAATTTTCTGGGAAAGAGGTGCTAATTCTGCATTCAAGCATTTACCAACCCATTCTTTTGTAATTTGCCTGACATTTTTCTCTGAAGGTAGCTTCACATTAAAAGTAGCTAACCATCTTGACATTTCCCTCATTAAATTCCAAGGTAGATTTAATGTTGCTTTCATGGCAGCTGCGACTTCTGAGGATATAGCTACTTTTTCTGTCATATCTTTTACAATTTGTTGTCTTGCCTCCTGTCCACAACTTTTGATTAAGTTTGCAGTTTGTTTACAAAATGCTGAAGATGTATCTCCTGATATTAGTTGCAGTATATTGTTGGCTGACTTGCTTCTGTTGGAAATTGTTCGGGAACATGTTTCATCTGTGTTTTTACGAGGTATGTTTACACGTGTTAATGTGATAGGCTAAATGTGAATATTTGTAAGATTGTATTACATGCATTGTTTGCTTTTGATTGAAATATAATAAGTAAAAACATACCTGAGGGCCTTTTGTTTTCAGTTGTATGATGTTGCTTGTAGAGGATTGTTGCATCTTGATTTTTAAAACATGGGATATGCAGTCTTCAATCTTTTTAGGGATTGGTTTTGATGGGGTGAGGTTTATGATATCTTGTGCTGTCATCTTAGATGGTGATGGTGGCTTTTTCGGTCCACCTCCATTCCCAGTCCTTTTAACTTTTCGAGGCCTTCCACCTTTTGATTTTTCTGTTACCATATCTGCTGCTGATTTGAAGTGCCAATTTACTGCAAGTTTGGAAGTTTGCGATGACCTTGTTTCACAATTAAGGGCAGTAGAGTAACATGAGTGACAGAAAAATTTAGGGTGAACTTCTGCTTGGTCCATTTTAAAATTGTCTTTAAATGCTCTTTCCAGACGTTCAGTATAATCGGAGACTTTGTGTGTTACCCTGCCATTCAAAATATTGCCACAGATTCGACAAAGTTTATCAAGGGGATTAGAATATTCAGCCATAATTTTTGCCAAAAAATATAACCGGTCTTCCAAAAGAATAAAAATGAACGCAATGTAAAATAATCATAAATGAGAAGGTTGACGTGTATATTATCAATTAAACCGAAATACTTCAGTGGTAAAACTTTGTAGGTTCCAAAATCCAATAAAATATTCTGATACTTGTTTTCTACCAACCGATGGTGTATGACGCTCAGGTGTTTATTTGGAAGTTCTCGCGCTAATTTTCAAATATTTGTTAACGGACACATAAACTTCTGTCCCAATCCCACTGGGTTTTGATAATTTAACCAGGAATACTCTAAATTTTCCCATGTTTTTGAACAACTTAATTTAGGTAATTTTCTGTGAAACTTTATTTACATTTTTCCGAACTCGCCCCAGTCCCCTAGTAATTACGCTTAGTTTCCATTATCCGGCGTTTGAAACAGCCGTGTTAAAGCCTTACTACCAAAATATCTCTTTCTTCATGTATTATTAAGCGATGAAATATTAGGAAAATTTATTTTAGAATGTTTGCTGGATATAACCTTCGAATACTTTTAGACTGCGTTCCTTTGTGAGATTTCATATGATTTTCGAAATGTGATCGACTGTTAAGCGTAGGCTAAAAACTGCTGTTTCGGCCGGAGGAGTAGGGGGAGAAGTAGTAGTAGGAGTCCAAAGGTGTTTTAATACGGTATTTGCTTACGCTGCTACCGTATTTATTCGGAAGAGACAACTTTCCCTAATTTACTCTCCCGCACTGATGATACCTGTGTATCTGTGATTTCAGATATACTAGCCGCCAAGGCGGCGTCGCTCGCCGCCTATGTTTGCCTGCGTTGAGTCACCTCCCAAAAAGTTCACAAAAAATGGAATTAAAGAATTGTCAATAGAAAGTGTTACCATCTTGTAGAGCTCGAAATTTTGAGCAAGAAAATGTATGAGATCATATGTCTATGACGCACCGTTACAAAGATATCATCGATAAGATTTTGATGACGTCACACACCCGTCGCAACAAAAATTTGCTCTAAATTTTTTCGTCACCCCATAACCTGTATCGCGGACCACCAAAAACGTCAGTTATCCCTATTGGTTACCGAGATAATTTTCCCTAAACGTCGCATTCGATTAAGGTCTCAATACAATTTCACACTGACGTCGCGCACAAGAAGAGAAATAATCTATGTGTGATCTTACATTGCTGACTCTCTTTTGCAGTTCACATGTACCATTTTGCGTGACTTAGAAACAAACAAACAGACAGACAGACAGACAGAGATACGGCTATTAATATATAAACCAGCCGCCAAGGCGGCGTCGCTCGCCGCCCATGTGACCTGCTCTGTGTCACCCCGGAGACACCAATAAACCTCATATTTCCTTAAAAACGGCTCGCACAACTTGTGTTTAGCCAAAGACAGATTCAAAATCCTATATCAAATATCAGTTTAAACAATGATTCCAAAAAACCCAAATTTCATGATGTGCTATTTATTTACTTTTTAAAACTAATCGTTTTTCACTTTAACCATGGTACCTCCATGCTTTAACAATACACTCAAAACGTAGAGAGAAAAAACTTTAACTTATTATTAGCTTTTGTTTTAAAAAAGTTACGCGCTCTAACATGGGTGCTATCAAAAGTAAGGGGAAATGGTTTCTCTTCTTATAAAGATCACAAGGGAGGAGAAAAAAAAGGCACGTGCTAAATGAATGAAGTGAATAAAAATCATGTTCGATCAGAAGCGCATAACAATTAAAAAAGGAAACCAAAAAAATATTTTGTTTTATGATACTCTTTTTTTACCTATCGGTTTTTAAACATTTTGATTGCTCAAAAAAAAAGTTCACCTGTCTCAGACAGTCAGGCAAGAGTTAGTGGCAAACCGACCATATGCTGCCACGTTCTGCCACTGCTGCTTTTTGTCCAAAATGTTTAATCAATTAGTTTCTTTGTATTTATTTGATGTACTGTTTTCAAAGCCAAGTCAACGAGGAATATAAAACTAACAATAATGATAAAAACAAAACGTTATTCCTATTAGTTCATCAGCCAAAAAAAGTCACGTTCGATTGGGGTTGCAATGTATTTGCTTCGAACTCACGTCGCACACAAAAAAAGAAATAATTTCGCTCACAACTTTATCTACCATTTTGCGTGACTTACAAACAGACGGAGAATCGGCAATTAATATATAGACTAGCTGCCAAGGCGGTGTCGCCCGCCGCCCATGTTCAGCCTGGATTGACTTCACGAAAATAAAATTAACGAATTGGCAACCGAAAGTGTTCCCATGCTGTAGAGCTCGAAAAACTGATCAAAAAAATGTATGGGATCGTTCCGCTACGATCAACCGTTACAGAGATATCATCGTTCAAAGATTTCGATGACGTCACAGACCCGTCCCTTAAAAAAATTAGACCCAAATTTTTCGTCACCCCATCGCCTGTATGGCGGACCCCAAAAAACGTCAGTTATCCCTATTGGTTACTGAGATAATTTTCCCTAAACGTCGCATTCGATTAGGGTCTTAAAACAATGGTTTCACACTGCGTCGCGCACAAGAAAATAAATAATTTATGTGTGATCTTACATTGCTGACTCTCTTTCGCAGTTCACATCTACCATTTTACGTAACTTACGAACAAACAAACAAACAGACGGAGAATCGGCTATTAATATATAGACTAGCCGCCAACGCGGCGTCGCTCGCCGCCCATGTCCACCTGCTCTGTATCGCTGTATCAATAAACGTCAAATTTCCTTATAAACGGCTCGTACAACTTGTGTTCAACCAGAAGCAGATTCGAAGTCACAACCTCTGGTAAAACCAATCCTTTATCAGTGTAACAATACCCTCAAAACGTGGAGAGAGAAAACTTCAACTTTTTATTAGCTTTTGTTTTAAAAAAGTTACGCGCTCTAACATGGGTGCTATCAAACGTAAGGGGGAAATGGTTTCTCTTCTTAAAAAGTTCACACGGGAGGAGGGAAAAAAAGGCACGTGCTAAATGAATAAAATGAATAAAAAAAACGTTCGATCTGATTAAAATAGATTAAAAGAAATCGATTAAAACAAATTAAGACAACTATTATGACAAAAGCAAAAAAAATATTTTGTATCATGATACTCTTTTTTTACCTATCGGTTTTTAAACATTTTGATTGCTCGAAAAAATGTTCACCCGTCTCAGACAGTCACGCAAGGATACGTTAGGATACACTGGTAAACCGCACATGCTGCCACGTTCTGCCACTGCTGCTTTATGTCCAAAACGTTTAATCAGTTAGTTTCTTTGTATTTAGTTGATGTATTGTTTCCAATGCCAAGTCAACGTGGAATATAAAACTAACAATAATTATAAAAACAAAACGTTATTCCTATTAGTTCATCAGCTGAAAAAGTCACGTTCGATTGGGGTTGCAATGTATTTGCTTCGAACTCAGGTCGCACACAAAAAAAGAAGTAATTTCGCTCACAACTGGATCTACCATTTTGCGTGACTTACAAACAAACAAACAAACAAATAAACAGACGGAGAATCGGCTATTAATATATAGATGTTGAGAATTGATGAAAACAACCACTGTGTGATTAAGAGATCATAAGATGTTTTCTTAGCAATATTTCAGTTGATCAGTCGTAATTCTATTAAGCAACATCTGTTTGGAATTGGTTTATGTTTGACCAAACCAATTAACCTCAGTAATATTTAATCACCAGATGTTTTTTTAGAAATATTTGAGTTGGCCAATTGTAATTCTATTAAACCACCACTGTTTGCAATTGCGTTATGTTTGACCACACCAATTAACTTCAGTAATATTTAATCACAGGTTACCCTGATAAAAAAATCTACCGAGTTTAATGTGTCAAATTCGCCTTTTCCGTGTGCGAACCCCTTCACGAAAATTTCAATTAGAGCAATGGAAACAGAAAATGTACCCATTTTGTACAGTTCGAAAAGCTGATCATATAAATGTATGAGATCGTTTCGCTACGATCAACCGTTAGAGAGGTACTAGCCGCCCAGGCGGCGTCGCTCGCCACCCTTGTTCAGCTTGCGTTGTGTCGCAGTATTCTTTAACCCGGGTAAACAATTTTTACTGGTTTTAATCAAAAGTGAGCTGAATCGCAAGAAAACCATCAACATCATGATTAAAACCATGAGTTTCATTTCTTTAATGGTTTATTGGATTTCTGCGAAAGCAAAAAATACCTTAAAACCGACTCTGTTTTTTTTTGTCACTGTCCAAACCTAGCGATTTTTTAATCTTAAAGTTCATTGGTTCATACAGCCGCCGTCTCAAAATTCATTGGTGCATAAAGCGCCACTATTACGAAAGGGTACTAATTAACTTTAATAGCGCTAGTTAATGGGCTTGAATTTCCGCCATGTGATCATCAGGATATTTTTCGACTTCACATTTGCACGCCGTTCGCATAATGGTAGAAGAAACCGAAGGAACCCACTTAGATTTCCACGTGTTGTTTGATCAATATTGAACAGATTTAAAAGAAGATTTAAGGGTGAAAGGGGAGAAATTTATAATTATCTTACAATAATTTTACTGCGTTCATTTTTTTCTAAAAACAAGTTCTCAATGTTTTATAAAAACAGTGTGTGAAAAGAATTGCTTTTATTTATTGGAAAATGTCTGGGATTCTTATAAGCCTTTCTAAATACAAAATATCGTTTGTTTCATGTGTGGGCTGTAGTGCTTTTTAAGCTCTGGATACATACAGCTCAGCTCAGTTTCCTCTTCAGCTCCAACAACATACAGGAATGTCTTGTCTACCCTCTGCCTGTGCATCATTTTATGTTTATGTTTGATGCTTCTCTAGCTATTTTAGCTTATTTACTTGTATAGTTCTTGGCTGTATTATCAATGTCTTGAATTAGGAATGGGACTTACTATTTACGTTAGCAAATTGAAACTCAAATTTCTGCTTTCAGTTATGTTTGCTAATTTTGGTAAGTTTAGGTCATACCTTTCATAATCCTAATGTTTGTTTACTTTTTGTGTTTGGGAAGTCTTAGTAATTATGAAGATTGACCGTACATACGTAATCACTGTGATATCTGAAAGCATATAAATTTGATGTTATATATTTTGTTCATAAAGTTTATTGGGAGTTAATGTAAGTTCCGTATTGTGTCAGTTATCCTCTTATAATGCCCTGGCGTGTATACGTAATTAAAATTTTAATGTTTTTTAAGTTTCTGAACAAATCTTTATAATCTTTTCATGAAATTTAGTTCAGGTAATGCATGTTTCTAAATTAAAAAGATGGCAATGACATATTGTTACTCAAATTAAAGCACAAATTTCTATTTTCAGTTATGTACGTTGATTTTGTATGTATATATAGATGTATTTTGTATCATTAAAATCTAAGCTTTCGTTTTTGTGCTTGTAAATTAGGAATTCTGTTAGGAAGATTGACAAGACATATTGAATTCATAAATTCATAACATTTACATAGACTTACATGCATAATCATTGCCTTATCTGAATTGATCACTGAAATTATTAATATCATTTCGTACCGACAAAATAAAGAACATTGTGTCATTCAGATATAATCAAGTTTATTGGTGTTTATTGCTATAAAGTTTTGCATTGTGACAATTATGTTTTTTCCAGATTTTTGGGGAGTACATGATCAGGACTTTAATAAATATATATTTCGGCAATGATTAAACCTTTCTTAAACTTCAAGAATGTCATAGTCTTTCTTTTTTCATACTTCAGTTGATTTTGCAGAAATCCTTATGCCTGCAAGGGCATCTTGTGCTTTTTTTATTATTACCTTAGAGAATAATATTTCAATTGTACAATAATATGGAAAACAAAATCATCCTATAACAATATTGAAATAAAAAGGAAAAGAAAGAAAAAATTAAAAACAAACAAAAAGTAAAATTCAAGTACGCATTTATCCTAAAGATAATAATTGTAAACACAAATTTAATGACAAAATTTCTATAGGTCGGAAGGTCTATAAAGTCAACCGATACTGTGAGTCAATACGGGTTCACTCAACACTGGAGCTTAACAGAATAGAGACTTTTAACCTGGCATACACAACCAAACATCAAATTAATAAAAATAACCGAAACCAACGTCGATCCCAGGGCTTCTTCTAAAGAAAGAAAGCCCTGGCATCGGCTGGTCTATTTCTGGATTCTGATTGGTTCCCGAAAAATCAGATGTTTTTTAGGGCCGCTTCAAATCTGGCGAGGATAGCGCGAGTGCAAAAGCGAGTGCGAATATGAACAAAAAATGGTAACAACGAAGTGACGAAGAGCAAGTATTTGAAAATTTATCAACAACAACAAAGACAAAAGATGCTTACAATACTTATCTGTTTAAAAGACATTATCTCGGCTACTATGTACTAACTTAAACTTATATATAGATATTACCATACATAGAAATATTGGGAAATATCGATTGAAATTAGTTATACTCCCAACCATACCACGTGGGTGCGCACCACACACACTAACGACTTATCCACTGTATTAATCCTAAAAATGAAAGACACAACCAAAGAAGGAGATGGAGAGCGAAATCTCATTAATCAAAAACTCCTGTTAAGTATTTTCAAGTCATTAGGGGCTTACAGTAAATATGCTGTTGAAATGTTTTTATGCATCACACAAGTTGAAAGTCTATTGACCCCACGGCTGTCAGAGCAATTTAAGTGGGGGTACTTTGTCAATTGGAGAGGAGGACTTGGAAAGAACATGGAAGAAGACCTGGCTCAAGAGATAACAAATAAAATCAGCAAAAATATTGTTCGTCGAATGGGACCCAACAAGACAATTGCCTCGATAAGTAAAATTTGTAAAGCTGCTAATGGTAGCAAAGAAGTTGTAGAAAATGTAGACAAGGAATATAACATTCATAAAACATCTACTCAACATGCTACAAAAGAATCATTGAATGATGAACTTAAAGATTATTAAAGATATAATGGTACTTCAGCCTTTTACATACAAATCAGGAAGAAGCCATCCCAGTTTTCCAGACATAAAAAGAACCCCACTACTTTATCTCAAGATTTCTGAGTTTCACCAGTGGCTGGATAAACACAAAGCTATGATGTTGATTTGAATTCAAGATATTACAAGTATGGTAAGAAAATAATCATAAATATATATAAATCATTACTTTATGTTATACTTTGGAGCAAATGCTTGAATGAGGACCATTATGGCAGAAGAAAGGTCTTCTTCCCAAATTCCAAAATCATTTAAGAGATCCTTCTCATTACTAATCAAATGAACGTTGCTAATCATTTTTCCAATCACTTCAGAAGTTAGACTACATGGGTAATAAAAGTTATAATCTTGACCTTCACTAGCTGATGCAAGGATTTCCAATTCTTTTTTTAGGTCATTAATATTAATATCTTCAGCAAATTGTCTCACATTTCTTTGTTTGTTCATCTGATCACTTTTTTTTTCAGCTGATGTACAGTTAGAACAGCAAACCAATTGAACTTTTCTCGACTTACTCCAATATCTGGGTTGTTAAAATATAATGTTGCAAAGGATGGCATACCATTTCTACCAGCTCTTCCAATTTCCTGAACATAGCTTTCTAAGTTTCCAGGAGGCCCAATATGTATTACGTTTGTTATATTAGGTGCATTGACACCCATACCAAGGGCAGAGATAGGAAAGTGCCGATTCTAGCGCAGAAATTGTATCATATGATTTTCGGGAATTTCCC
Organism: Turritopsis dohrnii; assembly: GCA_027922465.2. Classification (NCBI taxonomy): domain Eukaryota; kingdom Metazoa; phylum Cnidaria; class Hydrozoa; order Anthoathecata; family Oceaniidae; genus Turritopsis; species Turritopsis dohrnii. The sequence goes on along the minus strand of BQMF02000113.1, from coordinate 54,448 downwards.
TACTATCATCTTTGTTTTCATAACGCGATACGAGTTACGAAACGTGTTATTATAACCACAAATTACTCATAATTGTAAACAATTAAATATCTCATAAAAATGTAGTAAAAAGCAGTTTGTAGTAGTTTCATTTTTATAACATAAATGAGCTAATAATAATCCCAGCTTTACATATAAATTCTACTGCTTTACTAAAATCATTAACTCCATTGTTTTTCAACCATTCTAAAACGTCGATGCGACCGTTAAAACATGCAAATTCTACTCCTTTACTAAAATCATTAACTCCATTGTTTTTCAACCATTCTAAAACGTCGATGCGACCGTTAAAACATGCAAATTCTACTGCTTTCTCAAAATTAGTTACACGATTTTTTTCTTTCAACTGTGTTAATATATCAGTATACCCGTTACCACACGCTTGTTTTATAATATTCTCGTAATATTTATTATTTCTATGTATCGATGATAGGTTACTTAGTATTTTTTCGTCTATCTCTATTATCTTATTGGAATCTATCGCGTCGTTAAATTCTATTAATTGTTTACAATGTCTTTTGATTTGTCGAGGTATATCTAACGAATCGATTTTAGTTTTCGAATCTATCGATTTTACAACATTATCGAGAGCTATAGTATATAACATGCTTGTCATTTTATTATATATTACCGTGTATAATTCCTTTATAATGTTTTATTCAACTTTTTTGTTTTTGTTTTTACCTCTTTGTTATCTTATACATATCTATAATGTCCTCTGGCATATGTAGCAATACCATCTTTTGCAATAATTCTTTTGTCATCATCCGCATTGAGAGCGAGTTTGTTTGTTTTTATAGTGTGAACATCATGCTTAATCGATTGAAAGGTTATCTGTTCCTTGTAAACATTATCACCATCGAACAAGCATCTCTTGTAATCATCAAACCCCATGGTCGTCTTTACTACGCACTTCTTGACTCCCTTGCACTTCTTGTTTTCTTTTCCATCTAGCTGTTTATATGCATATGTCTTCGCTCTTAGAGCAACAAACTCTGTCATTATCTTACCACTCAACTCATCTTTCATTAGACCAATGACTTTCTTATTCAAACCTATGGGTAAAGGTCTGTTATCTTTCTCATCGTACGCTGAAGTGTCGAATCTCAAAGCTACATCATCAGCAATATCTTTGTAGAAGTCGTCGGTTTTGATGTGATAGACAAAGCTGTCTGTATCCATATAGCAGAGCTTTAGATTGTCACCATATTTTGGTTTCATGTAATCATAGTGAAACTCGTACATAATCATCTTTGACAAATCAAGAACTGTAGGTCCCAGATAGATCGGCTTGTTCAACACGAGTTTGATCTTTTGCATTTCAGCAGCCATCAAATGTTCACTGAAACAGATACTACCCTTGAAATTAGGTTTCATCACCAGCTTCTCATATTGTTCTTTCTTGGTAGCCAAGCGTATGTCTTTATGTTTACGTTGATTCTCCATAGTTTTACCAAAGACTGAATTGTTCATGAGTTTGAAAAAGTCCTTTTCAAATTCATTCTTTGATTTAGTACGCAAATTGGTGTTGAAATCGATGTAAGGCTTCAACCATGCGCTTTGTCTAAATCTCAGTACTCTATGAACCTTCTCAAGAACAAGACCATGCTTCAGCGCTTGATCAAGTGCACGGATATGAATAATATAGTTCTTCTTGTCTGAAAGACATGGAGTTAGCTTTTCTACACCATTGATCTTCTTTCGCTCAGGCATAAACGGAAGATCGTTATGTGAATCGTGAAGCTCCTGAGGATAGTTCACATCAACTTCAAGAAGATAACCATATTTACCGTCTTTCTCAGCCAACTTTGAAATGAATTCAGTGGTAAATTTATTAGCATCTACCCACTTGAAATTCCCTGTCGGTAGCTTCTGAATCATAGCCCATCCATATAGATTATTTGCATCAAGATATTGGAGATAGCTACTTTCTTCAGTCTTCTTATATTTAGCATCCATATACTTGTTATTAGCTTTAGCATGTCTATGAACAGCCTGACAGAGACCTCCTCTAATACCTTGCTCTACGAACAGAAACATATCCATATCTGACAACAGATCCAGCTCAACCTCTGTCTTTTTCAAACATGCTTGCCAAGCTAATCCTGGAGCAGTGTAAAAATGCGCAGGATCCAGTTTATAGTTTGTTATACATGTTTCCCTAAAAGTCTCAAAAACATCAGCAAGCAATAGAACGTCTGTCTTGAGGTAGAGATCATGATACGCACCCATATTTTTATTTTTCATGTGTTTCCACACATTCTGCGCATGCGTATAATCAGCATCACTGATATCTTTCATGTTCAACTTGCTGTAAAAAGCATCTTTCGGTGGGAGCTTAGTTTCGTTAAACTTATCAAAAGAATCAATGTATTCATAAGGATAAACTCCTTTTCTTCTCAATAGTTTGAATTGCTCATCACCCTTGAAGAATTTTCGAAGGTTTTTACATTGATCATCAGATAGATTGTTTACCAAGTTATCCAGACTACTAGCCATGAAACGCACGCTATCGATGAATCTCAACTGTATCTTTTGAACCCTAGTCACCCCATTTTTATCAATGTATTCACCAACCTTAACATCCAATGAGAAAGAGATATATTTTTCTTTGTTTTCAGCGATGACAGCAATCCCTTCATCTCCATACTGTTTGGCTAGTTCTTTGATAAACAGATGAGCATCATATCCACTCAGATTGTGAAAGACGATCGGGATGTATTTAGGCACTTTGTAACGGAGATTACAAGACTGATGTGCAGCTCCACGAAATTTACCAGTAAAATGACAGTGATCCCTAACCTTAATATTATCTTTTTCAAATTCTTTCATACATATGTGACACTTATCAGAATCGGTAAATCCCTGTTCCTCTTCATATGTGAGGTCTCGCATTCTCTGTTTAGGAAACATATTGTATAGTCTTTTCACTTCACCTACCGCATGATCTACAAAACGTAAAACACAGTCTTCACCTCGATAAAGCGTTAGAGGGTCTGAAACTTCACCATGAGCAAATTTGCTATAACAACAGAAGCCTGTGGGGATATGTATACCAACCTTTTCAGTGGATGATCCAATAACGCTACGCGGTTCTTTACAAACCTCTTTTGACAAAGCTTCGAAATCAGCATACATTATGAAAGGAGCTTTGAGCTGGTACTGACCGTCATGAAACTTAACGGTGCTACCCTCATTTGGCATCTCAATCTTCGCGACATCATTATTTTTACAATATTCAAAGTGTTCATCTCGTGTTTCTCACTTGAGAATCCATTGAGACAATTCAAACAATAATGCTCCTTATGTTCGTGTTTCGAGTTGACCTTGCTCAAGACACCGCTCAAGTTCTTTACAGCTATATAATGCCTCTTTTCCTCTTCACATAGTAAAAACAAAACAACCGTTTCTTTGCGATCAAGATGCTTCGACTTACGACACATATAGATACCATCTTTCTCGTCTTTTGTCAAAACATGCACAGCGATATCAGGGTTCCTCCTCTCGAACAAATCTATTTTATTTAGCGCCATTGGAAACGATAAACCCTCCCAATTATATTTATCAACATGTTTCTTGAGATTCGTTATCCTTTGTGGATCTTTCTTAATCTCATTGTGGTTCAAAGCTGCGATAACAGCCCATTTGAAACACTCTTCATCATCTTTGTTTTTAGGATTGATTATCGAATACTTACCACTGAAATTCTTAGGTAGCGGCAAGTAAGAGCTGCCTCTCGTTAGTTTTAGCTTGTGAAAGTACAAATCAATATTTAAAATTTTATCGATAACAAAGCCGGATTGAGGTAACGCAGGGTTTTCAACCTGTTCGATTATCTTATTGAACATTTTATTAATAACATCAGATATATCGCTTTCACTATGAATTGTTTCCATATTGCTATTGAACGCCTTATCAACATAGATTGTTGCTTCAGGATTGGATAAATCCTCCTTTCTCCATTTAATCCACACAGTTGCTTGAATTTTTATTGATTTTTTATTTTTGAGTTCTCTCATAATCAGATCACTTAAAATGGGTCGAACCTTTTCGAGAAACGAATCAACGTCCTTTTTTCCATCTGAGTTTATCTTGAACCTTTTGTAAGAACCCTCAAACGCCGTTTCAATGGGGACAAACGCTTTTGGTTCCACCAATTTTTCATCTTTTTCATCATTCTTTCTCTTATAGAGATTAAGAATCTTCTTCTTCATCTCTCTGAAAGCGCCACTCACTTTCTCCTTAATAGCTTTAGGTACATGATTTATTAACCAATCTCTCCATTCATTCAACTTGCTTTTCACAACAGGTCGAGATTTTCCCATTTCTTGTTGCTCATTCAAATCCTCAGGAGCAGTGGGTAGTTTTGGATAAATTTTAACATTCATATTTAGAGGTTTGTTATAACATAATTAATAATAAATTATCCTCTAAATAAATAAAATGGCGGACATTGACATTGACCCCTTTGGAGAACATGGGATGACGACAGATGAAACAACCGATGAGACGTTTCCTCTCATACCGACCGGTGACCGTACGGATTTACAGATACATACATCAGGTGAACGAGAAACATCATTTGGAGGTCTCAGTCTGAATACTAGAGTTTTGAAAGAACTAGTTGAAGAGCTGTATGATAGATTATCCGAAAAATTCCAGCCAAAACCTGAGGTGTTATATACCGATCAGTTTGAAATTAGAGATGGTGAATTATACTACAAAGACAGTAGCAAACCATTGACAAACAATGGAAGACTAAGAACTACCGGTACTATAGTTGAAATATTGGGTAAGAACAGGTTACGTAGTTTAGGGTATGATATACCTAAGAGCAAATGTTCAGCCAGACAGGCAGCTGTACTTAATAAAATAGCAGAAGACCTTCCTTCGACATCTAAAATCACAACAGCAACCGATGTAGAGTTGGAAGATATGTCCGGTGATGTGGTGAACAGTACAGAAGATTTAATTTCAACGCTTAGACAACAATCGGTCGATCATGAAACAACTCAGACCGGCGATCTATTTGAATATCCTGTACGTGAGCTGTTAGGATTGGATAAAGCGCTGAGAAACATACGAGGAGGTCTTCAGGAAGAGTTTGCAAAAAAGGTTCGAATAGAACAGCATATCGATAAGGAGAAAAACAAGTTGGAAGAGATGGAAAATGATACAACATACACAGATGAACAACGAAAAGAGGTTGAAGAGAGAATGGAGGGATTACATGAAGAGTTGAAAGCTAGGAAAGAGAACATTAATATTCTCAAAGGTAAACTAAACAGTCAAGTTACAAGCATCAAAGAAACCATTGCTAAAGTCCTCGACAAAGATACCTTATTAGGTGAAAGGATACGAACACTATTCCGTGAACAAGGTATCACAATCGTTAGCATTCTGATAGCGTTTGGTATGGCTATCGGTGTCCTTGTGGAAGCTTTGTTACCAGGAGGGTCAGCAGCTGGAAACTCTTCACAAAATCCTGACAAAGGTGGTGATAAAAAGGACGATGCAAAGGAATGGATAAAAAATAAACTAAAAGCGTTAGCATCACTTCTAGGTAGATTGGCATCTAGAGCGGCAGAGGCTTTACCAGGAATAATTGGGTCTATCGTATCATGGATATTGAACAGGGCTAAGGAAGTTGTAGGTTGGTTAAGTCAAAATTTATGGGCTCTGATTGTAGGGGTTGTAGGGTTGATCTATACATACCTTGTCACTAGACGGTAACCATCTGAAAGTGTATATGTTACATGTATCGTGTAACATAATTTTTGTTGATGGTCTTCATCTTTCAAAATACCACACAATTCCACCAATTCCGAGCATACTCAGAGCTATAAAAGCCAATTCTCTTTCATGTTGATCATGACTCGGTGTATAAAAGTCGCTCAATACAGGCTCTCGTGGTAGCGGTTCAAGATGATTACTAAATACTCTATTGTACTCTCTCATTGCATCATTTAGTTCTACGAATTTTGAATCAGCCTTCTTTTCGAGCATGAGCTGCTTATTGATGAAATCGATCCTTTCCTGTCGTTTTTGCTGCCATTCAATCTGTGCTTTTTGTAATTTTTCTATGGCCAAATCATGACGTTTTCTTTCCTTATCGATTCTGTCTTTGGATAAACTTGAAAACAAATAGCTTGATCCTGTAAAAGCCAAAGCGTTAGCTAAAGCTCCACCCAACATCATTGCGATAGAAGCCATATTTAGATATTGATATTTTCAGGCAAAATCTTTTGTTTGATTAAGTAGTCCTTTGTCACTTCACTAATGGCGATAATGGCAACTAGTTTTACCGTATCTTCCAAGTCGAACTTTTGAATAGAGGGAGGTGTCATTTTTAACACCTTTTTTACAAGCATAGAGTAGCCGGTAGCGAGTCCCGATATGACTGATGCGTGATATAAATCGTTGACGATACTTTTCTTGTCCATATTTGTTATATATACATTTTTTTCTTTTTATTCCATTTCATGTTTATTGATTTTCACTGGTATTTTAGATTTTTGTGGAAGGGGGGTGGATGGTGACCCATGGGGTAATATTTGCTCTTTCTTTTTATACACAAAATAAGCAAATCCACCAACTAAACCGAGAGCTATTATTCCACCTACACCATAGGTGTAGTTCATAGGTTGTTCATTTGGTTTGGTGAGAGAAGCCTCAGGCTTCTCCATTTCTTTTTGAGGTGACACTTGTTTTAATTGTTCTCGTTTTTTACGGTTGTATTCCGCCAACTTCTTACCCGCTTCAACCTTTTTTGGGTTCTTCGTTGTCACTTGAATGGGAGTCTGTTCTTCTGACATTTTTATTATCTACTATATTTATATTATCATCGGATTTATTTAAATATCTTTCATTGATATAATGCTTCCCGGTAATAAGTCCAACACTGAGTGGTGCTAATAATGAGCCGAATTTATAATATAAGCCACATGCAAATTTTTGAAGGGCAGAGTTTAAGGAGGGGTCAGCTTCCAAGTCATTGCTCAGCGCTTCTTGATTGTCTATTCCTAACATTATACAAGCCCCCCTCGAATAAATGCGTATGAGTGATTTCCCCAAGGATTTCCCCCATTGACCTGATAGGTTAGCTTCATAGATACTAAAAAGTTTTTCTACCTTTTCATCTTTGAGTTTGTTAATCTGCTCTTCCGTGTACATTTTCTCTAAGTATAGCTTGCTATTACCGGTTAAGACACACTCGAGCAATTTTTGTCTTTTACCATCTGAAGGTGGAAATTCACCCGGAACATCATAACTCTGGTTGATTAAATTATCGATCGCTGTTTCCGCCATTTTTATTAGAGAGAGGTATTTTTTTAACACAAAATAAAAGTAAAATAGCGAGATCAGCAGTATGCTTAATAACACGAAGTTGACATATTCTATCATTTTGTTGTGTTTGTTATAATTTTCTTATACTCTCTTATAATTTTGTTGAAATTTGTTGTATAAGAGTTTGCTATCTTCTTATGATTTTGTTGAAATTTGTTGTATAAGAGTTTGCTGTCTTCTTATAAGTTTGTTGAAATTTGCTGTATAAGAGTTTACTATCTTCTTATAATTTTGTTGAAATTTGTTGTATAAGAGTTTGCTGTCTTCTTATAAGTTTGTTGAAATTTGCTGTATAAGAGTTTACTATCTTCTTATAATTTTGTTGAAATTTGTTGTATAAGAGTTTACTATCTTCTTATAAGTTTGTTGAAATTTGCTGTATAAGAGTTTGCTATCTTCTTATAATTTTGTAAGACAAAATAATTATAAGAGGATGATGATGTTTAATAATATATTCTAACATTGTTAAATAAATAAACATTGTTTACTTAAACAATTATGTCTGATGATGAATCCTCAGATGATGATATTATATTTTCCCATCAAGATACAAAAAGGGTTACTTTTAATGATGAAGTAGAGGTCCATTATATCTTTGCTTGTGAATCTCGTAGAAGTAACTGGAGAGAGGCTGCTGTTGATAGAGTACGCTTTGAATCGAGGATTAAACATATTGGTAAAATTCTAGAACCTGTATTGAGACGTAAATTATTCTCTTACAGTAGTCTTACAGTAGTCTTATAGGAGTCTTATAGGAGTCTTATATTTTTGTTACAAGAGTCTTGTAACAAATAACGTCAACCTGTTTAACAAATCACGTGCGTTCTTGGGTGTTCCATTCTCATGACTAGGCACGCGTGTTTCCCTCCTTTCAGTTTTTCCTTGACATCTTTCAATTCTTCTTGCGAATCAATGACATCGTTCTCTTTATGAATGGTGGTTAGATCATTTCTATCTTTTGGGTACCATACATATAACATTTTAGCTTGCCGTCGTAAATTTTTAGGTATAGCTGTGTATGATTGTGTAAGTAACCATAGCGAATGATTTCGATGTCTACCGCTAATTGCCAACTCGAGCAAAGGCTGTCTCTTTTTGTCCAATTTTTCATCAGCTATTATATCATCAATCAGAAATAAGGTTTTGTATCCAGCACAGAAAACGTCCATTTTCTTAATCCATTCATACAAGCGACCTTCCGGCTCAATTAAAATCACATAGCTGTCATTCCAGAACCACTTCCGATCTCTGTAAGTTTGATTCCACCTTAAGGTGGGACATATAATCACGATGAAATCAAAGTGATCAAAGTATTGATTTTCTAATAATTTTACAACACGATCCGTTTTACCGCACGATGTTGGTCCAACGAATAATGCTGTGTGAGGTTCTTTCATGTAAAGTGTGTCCATTTTACTAATATAATGTAGACATAAATTCTCCGTTTTGAATATTTAATTGAGCATCCATGATTAGATATATATAAGCGTTTAAGTTTCCTGCAGTTTCAGCGGTCTTTTCAATCTGTAAGGTGATGCCTTCACTTGCATTTTCAATCCTTCGACCGGTCCCATGCAAGGAATTCTCATCAATTGTTCTGAAATCTAACCATAGAGCATACTTGTTTGTCAAGTAATCAGCGACTTTTACATCATGTAATCCTAAGCGCTTTCGGTTTTCGCCAACGCTATTATCTTTTGGTTTTCCTTCAGCAAAATACTTGCAAATCTCATTGTATTGTTCAAACGGCTGCATCCCTTGAGCAAAAAGTTGGTTAGGCTTGCCCTCGACGATAACAGATATCTTTTTGATTTTTGGATTGTAGAATTTACCGGTATCTCGTTTGTAGGATTCTTCTTCTTCAAACAGAACTAAGATACCCTTCAAAGATTTGGCAGGTGTGTTGAATGACCAATTCCACGTTGTGTCTGACTTGTTTACTCTAATTTGTCTGTGTCGCAAAATCCTATCATAGAGCAAAGCCATGTTTTGATATTCAGAAGCGATTTGTCTAGCCAACGTGGGTTGTGTCACAAGCTCATATTCAAGTGAGATGTTGGATATTTTGTATTTACCGTCTGGGTCACTTCTTTGACCTGCGGCAGAAGTTGGAGGGTCAGAATAGATAACTCGGTTATAGTCGTTAAATGTGATCTCGTAGCAAAGCCTATTCCCTAAACCCGCTTGATAATATGGGATAGTACTATCTAGCATCTCAAAGTCGAGTGGAATGACAAACTTGTTTTTATAGGTGTCAGCAATGGCTTTGTCTTCATCATCATTATCATCTTTATCAGAAGCGTTGATCCTCAATTTCATACAATTTTCTGTACACCCATCGTCGATGATGATACCCTGTCTTATCGCGTTTCTCTTTTCAAACTTGGTTAACCATAAATCTCTGTAGCACCCAAAAAGATCAAAGTCATCGATGCTCAATATCTCATTACCTTCAAACTTGACAGCCAACTTCTTAACGATAGCTCTTCCAATGTTACTGACCAATGTTCTTTTAGTGTCAGCTGTCGACTCGAGTTCAATATCAAAACTTAGATTCGTTGTTCCTGGGATAATGACATCATCACTTCCTAAATTTGGAAACCTAACCAATAATAGCTGATTTTGATCGATCTCACTCGGATTGTGTGTGACAATTACTTTTTGACGAGAACCTTTTACACCGCGGGCAGTTCTAAGTGAACGTTCTGGATTTAACCTCTTTCCGTATTCCATTGTTAATTATATGATATATATAATTAATTTTTACTTTTTATCTCGGTTTAGCGGATGTGCAAAACAATGGTTCTTCCCAGGTCTTCTTTTAGCATATTGCCATGCTGATCTGTGAGTTTCAACGTGAGAGACTGAAATACACCATTTTTTAATTTTTTGTACTGAGGGTTTTTAGGCTCAACATGTGTGAAGTCGCTATGTTCAGCCATGTGATAGGTTAGTAAAATATCACTTAGCTTTCCATTCTCAAGATTTTGAGTGTTGTCGAGTTCAGATAGATGCAAATTAATTTTGATTATTTTAGCGAGCTTATTTGTTTTGATTATTCGAGGGTCTTTGTCTAATGAGGTAAGTTTTACATCACCTGCTAAAAAGGCACCTGCTAAAAAGGCATTCAATTCCCTGCTCGTGAATGTTCCTTGAGGTACCAACTTTTCAGCTTTCCCATGAGTCAGTTTCAACTCTTTGGTTATTTCATACGTAACATTGTCTGCAAACATATCAACCAATGCAATTTCTTTTGAGCCATCCAAGTTTTGAATTGGGTCAGAAAAATAGATTGTCTTTTCTCCTTTTGCGATATTTACTGTGATATACATTTCTTGTATTAGAGAATAGAGGATTATATTTTTAAATAATGGAGAACATTTTTAAATATGCTCCCAATGCGCTTTATAAGCCAAATGGAGGACAATACCTCCAGATATTGAATGCTAAAGATTTATACAAACAAACAATTATTGTCTCTGAGAATGGTTCTTTTCCTGCGAGCTTTCCTAATATTTTTACTAATTACAAAATGGATGAAAATGAAAAACGCATGAAAATTTGGCAGGAACAACCATTTAAATTATGGCAAACCCAACTCAATTTTGTCACTTGGTGTGCTTCAAGTGCTTGTGGAGTCAGTTCTGAACATTTGAAAGAAGGTCGCTCTACTCCTATGATTAGAGCAGTATATCGTTTTCATGTCTATTATCATATTAGACGAATCATTAAGCGTCTGCAGACACCTCTACCTTTTGAAGATAGTTTCAACCAATACGATAATCCTTATAACAAAGAAGAGTTTTTAAAAATCTGTAGTGAATATGGTGTCGATTCTGATCCTAAAAAATACAAAGGACAATATTTTTATAGCTCGTATCAAAAAAGACGTAGAGACTATCCAACGCCAGGTGTGAGTTATTTCACAGACGACTCCATGACACGATGGATTATAGAAAAATCTAAAGGCTTTACAAAAACAGGTCTTGTAAAAATTTCAGAGAGTGTTAGAGCATATGCTTATCTTGTTCTTAGTTCGCAAGCCTCAGCTCGTTCTTCTATTTTAGGTAATAATTCAAGCTCTTTGACAGCTCAAAGAGTTTTTATGAACAACTTTGAAGACATTGTTAACCGCAGAGTCGATATTCAGGAAGACATTAAACGTTATCAAGATACTTTAAATTACGCTTCAAGCAAAGTTGATTATTCTGTTGGACAAGGTATTTACATGTTACCTAGTGACATGAATCTAAACATCAAGTCAGGGGTGTCTGGTTACAATAACAAAATTCTAATATCTAATGATAACCTAAGCCTCGGAAGAAATAAAATGATTAATGTTATGCAAGAGCATCATATTTCAAACAAGGTGACAAAAAATAAAAGTTCACAGCACAAAGTGCTTCACCACAAAGTGAGTCATAGTGTAACAGATTCAATCCTATCTCACGAAGATGAGAAAATAGCTTTGGTTTTAGCGATAACCACGGTGTTTAGTATATGGTATGTATTTCGCTGATCAGCGTATGTAGTTTGCAATTATAGCCGGCATTGTGGATACATGCTAACACTTCTAAGCCCTGGCGTTTGTTGAATTTCGATCGAAATGACGGTAACCTGAATGTCTCTATATGGACCAGAGAAACCTGACAGTGATAAATCACCCAGACGCAATGCTAACCATTCCGCGATATATTCAACACAACTGCGGGGAAGTGCGCACTCATGCAAGTTTTACAACCAGAACATGAGAGATCTACAACCGCCGAAGTATATATACTTCCTCTCAGACGAACTGCGTGGGGTTCGAACACACGACCTTGTTGTTACAAGTTAGCGTTCTTATCCACTAGACTACGCTGATCTGTATGTTATATGTATTGTTAGCTCATTTATGTTATAAAGTTTAAACTGCTACAAACTGCTTTTTACTACATTTTTATGAGATATTTAATTGTTTATGAGTAGTTTGTGGTTATAATAACACGTTTCATAACGCGATACGAGTTATGAAAACAAAGATGATAGTAGGGAAATTCCCGAAATCATATGATATAATTTCTGCGCTAGCATCGGCACTTTCCTATCTCTAGGGCAGCAGTTGCAAAAATTACACTGACAATTTTAATAGAGTCAATATGAGAACTCAAAGGGAGTCATTTCAGAGTGCCTGTGGCGACTCCTTTTGCGAGTCATTTTGACTCCCTTACAAGTATCTTTTTTTTACTCCCTTTAGCTTCTCATTACCATGAATGACTCCCTTTCAGTTCTCAAAAATGACGATATTTGTGACTCTCCAAAGGGAGTCATTTGAAAATGACTCTCTTACGATTCTCATTTCGTGATTCCCGTTTGAGTATCATTTTGAATTAATGCTCAAACAAGAGTCATTTTTTGATCACCTTAAGAGCTTCAATCCGCTATGAGTCCCTTCAGAGCATCATTGCGCTGATATCAAATGACGCCCTTCTGGGCATAATGTGTTAATATTAAATGACTCCCATTCTAGTATCATAATATTGAGGCACTTCTCAACGCTTAGTCATCTTGCTGATCTTGCCCCCGGATTTCATGGTGATCTCAAGATAATTAAGAAAACAATGCCATTTACTTGAAATCATGTATTGATCTTTTCATCTAAACACTATGAATATATACATACAAAAACATTCATGAAAACGCAAATAGCTTATATACAAACTTGGATATTTCATAACAATAAATATTTTTGCGTGTTTTTTAATTTCTACGATATACAATATTTCTTTTTTATGCATTATAATTCGATTGTCTCCCCCACTTTTCAACAAAAGTTAGACTGAGAATGAAGAAAAACCACGAAGAAAGTTCACGGCGCTAATTTGTGTTAATTAATATTTCATTCAAGATGAATACCAATTTTGTCTCGAAAATAGTAAGAATAGAAAGAAACACAAAGAAAAATTGAATTTTGGATTGCAGATTAAATAAGATGACTTTTCAAAAATTACGTCACATACAGCCGAATAATGACGTTTACAAATGAAACTATACCAATAATACAGTGCGAACTCAAAAAACTGATCATCAACATCTTCATCATCACTGCTATCACCAGCAAGATTATTGTCACTTGCATTGATATCCAAAAGTCACTTCAAGTCTTGATGTTGAACTTTGGTGTTTTTGCACAGCTCTTTTGATTTTTGAATTTTAATACACATCCAGAAATATTGCATTGAATAGCGAAGCTGCCCTGTATTGCATGAAAGTTCCAAAAATATTGCACGAGCCATTTGTAATTGACTGTTTTATAAGAGCAATCAAATTGACAGGAAAATTTCATAATAAGAATCTAAAGAAAAAGTAGTATACTGTAAAAAGTAAAGCTGTCACAAGTAATCAAAATATAGCAGCTAATCATTCAAAATCGTTTAGCTTTTCCCCAAATACTTTCATTTGAAGTTTATGGCTGATAAAGAAAAACAGTGTACTTATAACATATTTAGTTACTGTCTGCATAGCCGACCGTGTTTTGTGGGCATCATCAGTGTTTTGTTGTTCTTTAAAAGAAATTTAAGGAGTAAGCAAGCTAACTTATCATATAGAATATTAATATCCGATTATTTAAGAACAAGAAAACAAACGAAAGAAACTGTCAGTCGCGCGGACACATTCAGTTTCGTCAAGAAAGGAATCCAAGAATAGTACAACTACATACCTCCTTATATGAAATATGTATATGTAACCAATGAAACCAGTGAACCAGTGAAGTTAATAAATTAGCTATAGATGTTTTTTTTATTCAATGCGATCGTACGGTCGCATTAAAGAAGTTTACAATTTTTGTGGTTATATAGGGAAATATCTATACAAAAGAATAATTATTTAGTAAAAAGCAAAGAAAGTACCGTTAAGAGTTAATAACCGTATCTTTATTGTTTAAAGGTGTAAAATCTTTTATACCGTTATGTGACATCTGAGACTCTCATTAAGAATTGCTTACGTAAAATTTTTTAAAACGTGCGAAAAAGTGGCTTTGTTTTTCGATTTGACTCTCCGACGAGCATCAAAATGACTCCCTTAAAGAGCCATTTAACTTACCTCACTTATGATCACTTAAAGGAGTCAAATTGATTCCCTTCAAGGTGGTCATTTTAAGGAAATTGAAATTGACACCCCTTAAAAGCAAAATGACTCCCTTAAGATGCTCTCTGTATCATCTGATTTACTCCCTTAGGTTATCATTGTTCAATGACTCCCTTTCAGGAGTCGCAATGACTCCGCTAAAACTGTCAGTGTACTCTAATTTTGGAAGTTGCTTTCTTAATCTCTTCTATAAATTAATAATAATAAAAAAAGTATTGTTAAGACAAATCACTTAGCCAATTTTATTTGAGGATTATAAATGTATCTCACCTAATATTTGTTCTTTCTCTCTGTTTATAGTTGGAACATGCAACTGTGTAAAGAGACGTGAGGCAGCATTGTATTTTGGTCCAACAAAATGACTTTCAATTCTCATGCTGGAAAGCTGAAAAGCATATCCACAATATTTAAGCCCCATATATATAATTGTCATAAGGTATGCTTCTCTCAAAATATTTAGTTCCTCTGCTATAGGTCTTACAATGTTTTCGTAACTGTCAATACCATAACAACTAGCCATTCTTTTCTTTACACACAAAAATACTTTTCTTCTATTTGGAGAAGCTGTAACTATTTGAGGTGATTTCATACACAAATCTTGCATAATTTGTTTTATTGATGACTTTGCAGCAGTTGCAGTAAGAGCCAGTGTAACAGAGGAAGGGTAAAAGGCCTTCAGAAAAGCAAGTTCCTTGTAGGCTATCCTGAATTCTTCACCCCTAAAGATGTATATATGATTTATATGAAGTATGACAATGCGTGAGTTTATGATTATTATTATATATATTCTATACATATACTACATGACAGACCGATCTTGCCAAGACAAATAGCCATTCCATATATATTTATCATATATTTTCTTCCAAGGTTTTCAACATCCCAATATCCCTTGAAGAAGGAAGCAACAACGATTCACATATTTCTCTTGATAAGGATCAGCTTAAACTTTTCAGAGTAGTGTTTAGTTTTCATATAGTATTTACAGATGATACAACAGTTGGTTTAATATGTAATGTGTAATAATATACCATACTATAATGTATAAAAATACAATCTCATATTATAAAAAGGCCTATTTTGAGTTACATGTAGTTAAAAATACATACCACATTTCCATGCAATGGGCTTCATCTATTACACAAGCAACAACACTTGTTTGGTACACATCAGATTTTAATAATTTTCTACCCCGACTACTCAGCATTTTAAAATCCCTTCATTTTTGAGGCCGATGCCAGGGCCTTCTTTCTTTAGAAGAAGCCCTGGGATCGAGGTTGAACCGAAACAACAAAATGCCCTACTTTGACCAAACCTACTATTTCCAGAAGATATTAAAAGCAACAAATAGAAACATAATGCCAACTTTATATACCCAACAGATATAGTATGTAACAATTACCATAACACAAAATAATGAATGCGTAAACATGAAAAAATATAAACTGAAGAAAAATATACCCCAGTAATGCTTCTTTTTGTAGTACAATTTCTGAAATACATAATCCATTCTTCTCTTAACTAACCTTCTCAACATCATAGCCTAACCATGTGTTTCATTTATACATTTATATATTTCGTTTATATAATACAATTTCTCTTTTCTGACCTAAAAGAAAAAGATTTCAGCGAAGAACAGCTACAATACTTACTACTGCAATCATATTTAAGCAAACAAAAACAAAAAAAATAGGACATAGCTGGCAGACAGGCAGGCAGTCGATACTATTTAGATACAATTAGACAGCATAACACGTTTCCCCCTTCCGCAGCCATGAGAAATAAAAAAATTCATAGCTGTGGGACCATATTTAATTGATCTGTAAATAAACAAGATTCGCAAAAATGCGACTATATATTTCCCCAAAGTTGCAAACATCTTATCAATTATTGTGTGTACATTGATAACCATGAGAAAAATGTATCATAAAATAATAGTAACTGGCGTAAAAGTTTTTTACGGCTATAATTTCGAAAAGGATGTGTTGAAAATAGGTGACGAAAAATTAAATCACAAACTCGTGACTGGAAAGTGTTCCCATGTTGTAGAGCTCGAAAAGCTGATCAAAAAAGTGTATGGGATCGTTTCGCTACGATCAACTGTTACAGAAATATCGTCGATCAAAGATATTGATGACGTCATAGCCGCAGTACCAAATAAAATTTGAGCCCAAATGTTGCGTGACCCGGTCACCCGTATCGCGGACCCTAAAAAACGTCAGTTATCCTTATTGGTTCTCGAGATATTTCCCTAAAAACGTCGCGTTCGATTGGGGATGCAATGCAATGATTCCCCGTGATCATAAAAAAAAACTGACGTCATGCCGCGTGCTATTATACTAATCGTGAATGTGTCTTGCGTGGTCGAACTGCCGCTATATGACCACGATTAAGAAGATTTCGACCGTTAAAAAACAAAAATACAAACCCTCTCTAAAATAAAAGTGGGATGCACAATTGCGAATTAGTATAATAAGACTAGCCGCCAGGGCGGCGTCGCTCGCCATCCATGTTCAGCTTGCGTTGTGTCGCAGAATTTAACTTGTGTAAAAGATTTTATAATTTTTTAATTCATTTCTAACATTCAGAAGAATTAAAACAGAAACAAACAGCAATACGTCTCAGAATATACATATACGCAGAAGAGAAGTAACTTTAATGTAAAAAATGGCAATATATAACACAGAACTGTTTACCCAGACATACAAAACCAAACATTGAATAACATTACAAAAATGTTAATTCAAAACAAATTGATACCTTCCAACTTTTGCTTTTGTTCCAAAGTTACTACTGGACTGCAATCATTAATGAATTTTGAAATGATATATAGTCTGTTCTTCCCAAAACCATCAACATCATGATTAAAACCATGAGTTTCATTTCTTTATGTTTTTTTATTATTGCCTAAAAGAATAATATTTCAATTGTAATACCGAAAATAAAAAAAAAGCAAAAAGAAACAAAAAACAAAAAGGAAATTCAAGTGCGCATTTATCCTAAAAACAATAACTAAAAACACAAATTTACCCAGAAGATAAAAAGTAACAAATAAAAACATAATGCCAAACTATACACCCAGGCATAGTACGTAAACAATCATATACCATAACACAAAATAATGCATAAATTTGATAAAATGTAGACTGAAAAAAAATCCATCCAATAATCCTTCTTTTTTGTAGGACATAATTCATAATTTAACCATGTGCTTCATTTCTTTAATGGTTATATACACTTTTTCTTTTCTGACCTAATAAAAAAAGAAAATATTTCAGTTGAAGAACAGCTAAAATAATCACATTCATTGCAACCATATTGAAGCAAACAAAAACAAAAGACATAAAGTTGGCTGGAAGACAGGCAGATAGACAAAGTACCAAGCATTAAATTGTACAGGAAAATCTAATAAAAGGCAGACATGGTTGACGTTCCCCCCATTTCCACAGCCATGAGAACCATTTTTAATTGATTTGTAAATAAATAAATTACAGCGCGCGTTACCAAAACAAATTTCGTTCGTTCCGCGTTCCTTTTCATCCAGCATCCAGTTTTCATCCAGCGAAGATACATACTAAATGATAGAATTATTTTGACTCATATATCTTTTCAAAACTCAATTAATTAATCTTTAAAAACTAAATTGAAATGAAAACCATTCGTTACTGTGTAAAGGAACACCATTTTTTTCTGGATTTCCTCACTGCACTTTCTTCTGTATAGCCATAACTAAAATGTAAACAAACATTTAAATACATACATAACTTACCTGTTCTTTTATTAATCTAAAATAGAATAATAGCAGTAAAAGTTAAGCAATAAACGTTTTATAATAATACCTTCACGTACAGACCTGTTGTTCGTTCGTCAAACGATTAATGAAAATGATTTTTTCTGCATTTCTTCACTGCACTTTCTTCTATATAGCCACATCTGATAACTAAAACAAAGTAAACGAAAACTAAAACAAAGTAAAACGTTGAAACATGTGCTGGATGTATACTCGTTATTTGTTGTTCGTTTTCGTTTTCCACATAAAAAAACATTTCAGTATGATTTTACATAATACATACATAAATAATACGTCAATACATTTACTTACGTTCTTTTATTAATCTAAAATAGAAAAACAACAAAAGAAAAGCAAATAAACGTTTTATAATAATACCTTCGTACAGACCTGTTCGTTCGTCAAACGATTAATGAAAATGGATTTCTTATCAACGAACATTGTCGCTATAGTTTGTACGATTTCGGCAACCAATGAAAACGGCGAAAAGACGATCACGTGTCAAAACAAATGATCGTTGGATTGCAGTGGAAGAGTTTCTTCACTGGTCGAACTGCCGCTATAAGACCATGATTAAGAAGATTTTGACCATTAAAAAACAAAAAAACAAACACTCTCTAAGTTAAATGTGTTACACACTATTGCGAATTAGTATAAGTAGATTACAGTATAACTACCATCAACCTGATACTCAGATTGAATTTAATACCACAAAAAAACTTACTTTGAACTTATTATGATATGAAGTTGTTCACGGTCAAATGATAAGGTTTCTCTTAAAATTTTTTGCTGAGGAGTTAAAAAGTGACTGAGATATTTCCCCTTAAACAACTGCATATCAATAACCCCATCAATGTGTAAGACAATTTCATCATAACATAATATGTATGATCTTTATTGTTGCAGAAGCTTGACAAGTTCCTATCTTTTATACCATAAAATCACGGTAAACAATGTAATTTGAGAGAACACTTGCTTTTTGTAACTCGGATAAAATTATCTTACAACATTATACAATCAAATTTGTATACAGGTTTTCTGTACAAAAGAAGAAAAGAAAATCGTTAAACCTAATTTTGATACCACAGTATACTTTCGGGTAGACATATAAGCAAATAACTATCGAAAGCAATCAAAATCTCTACTAACAAATAATGTTACGTGTAACATTTCAAATTAGGACAGAATAGTTATTTTCAAAAAAAAGATGGGCTTAAAGTGACAATTTATAAAACTATAAAATAATCTGTGTCGATCCGGCATTCCCAATATAAAAAATCTGCTGCAAGTGCTCATATTTCCGGGGGAGGGTTGTCGAAAGGAATTGACGTGTGAGCAAATTTGGGTGACAAAATTGTATTCAAGCATGTGCTATAAATTGCGCATGCGTAACGTTCCTCGATTACTTCAAAAATAAGTTACAGTAAATGTTTTGAATCATTTGTAAAGAATTACTTAATTACTTTATCGGTTAAAAATGTGTCGGGTGAAAATGACGAAATTTTTGGCCGATGACGAAAATTTTAACCTTTTAACCGATAAGGTACATTTTAAAGCACAACTGCTCGTTATTGCAAATCAACACAGCGGAAATCAAAATCAAAATCCTGATAAATGTTATTTTGCCAGGAAAAACAAAAATCACAAAACCTCTAAAATAGTCAATTTTCTTGGAGTTGATTCTCAATTTAAATTTTCATGTCCTTTTTATTCTATGTCCTTATAAACCTAATCCTTTTTTCCTTTTCTTCCAAAACGTCTTCCAAAAAGGATTAATAGGTCCATGGCACGATGAATATCTCCACATACTACACACATTTGGCCGGACTAACTGAATCTTCTAGTGACTTTCCTTTTCTTAGTTTCAATATTTTCAACCCTGAGATCGACGTAGACCTGTGAAATGTTTATCGAAAGAGTTGAAATATATTAGGCAACGCTAATTTTTTACGATAAGTAGAAGGTGAAACCGTTACAACGCATTTCTTTTGATTGTTTTGAACACTTTTATTGGTTCATAAGATCAAGAAACGATAGCAACCTGATTCGATTGTTAGGGAACTTCTTTTTATAATACGAAATGCAGGTAATGATACATACCAGCGTAAGTAATTTTAAGAAAACGAAGTTATTAGCGAAAGTATTGTAAGAACTTCCACATGGGATAAAAATAGACTATATAATGACAAACTATTTATTATATATTTCCCCGTAGGGCGCAATATATGTTAAAACCGGCAGTTTCCTTCTTCATCTTCTCCGTTCACTTTTATAGCCGCGGTTCAGTATTGCATTTCCACCTAGCCGCCAAAGTAGATAAGAATAGAGTCTAGTCTACAGTGAAGTAGTGCGCCATTTTTTTTCAGTCAGTGTAGATTGTCAGTAGAAGACTTTGCTTTTCCTGCCAGCTTTTAAAATGATTCAAAAGATACAAGGTTGTTAAATGATGGAAATAATCGTTTTAGTTCAGTGTTGTTATGAAAGGTTTTGCAAAAACTTTTTAATGAACGTGTAAAATACAGAAAAAAAATTGTTTTGTTTTTGTTGATAACAATAATGATGCTATCTATGCTATGGATGATTGGTTGGTAGTTAAATGTTTGGAACAGCAAAACATTGAAGCTGTGATTTCAGTGCAAAGACGAAAATTCATTATCAATACAGGCTAAAGATTTATTTTTATTTTACATCCTGATTTGACAGGATATAAGAATGTATAGCCAAACTGAACTGACACAGCACACACATGATGTACAGCCACCACAAGGGAAACCTTTTATACGTGGAGAACAAGTAGTTTAACCAATTATGTTAATTCAAAGAGTACATTACAAAAACAGCAAGTAAAAACGTGATGTCGTATATGCAATAAGATGTTCCAGAAAACAAATTACGTACAGTATTTTTATACACAGGATTGAGACAGATAATAACTTGAAAGAACCTGGTTGAATGTGCTTCCCTGGACTGGATAGGCTGGATACTATGGATTAATTCCATGATCACGCATACTGTTTTGATACTGTATTATGATATTTCATTTTGTAAAAAGTATTATATATAATATTTATACTGTCAACTTTCCTTACACAAACAACAAACATAAATTAAAACACAATCCAACATAAGAATCTGTAAATTAAATCAAACCAGAACTCAAATTTCTTTTTTTGGCTTCGTAGTGATGTGTATTTTCACTACCAAAATTTGTTTGTTTTTTTCATTTGAGATTTACGAAAGTCATTTTTATCACATAGTAAATAATGAGTGTCCACATACTTTTGTGACTGAGATGTTTATTCTGAATACTTGAATTTAATTTTATAAATTGTCACTTTTAAGACCATCTCTTTTTGGAAAATAAGTCTTGTCCTAATTTGAAATGCTACACAGTACAAATTTGGATTGTTTTTGATAGTTATTTGCTGTCTACCCCAAAGTATTTTTAATACTTAGACTGTAGTATTAAAATTAGGTTTGACAATTTTCTTTTCTTCTTTTGTAAACTTGTAAACAAATTTCATTGTATGGTGTTGTAAAATAGTTTAATACGAGTTACGAAAGCTGTGTTCTGTGGAATTACATTGTTTGCCATGATATTACTGTGTAAAAGGATGTCAAGCTTCTGCAGCAATGAACATCATACGTTTATTATGATGAATTTACCTTATACTTATTGATGCAGTTGTTGATATTCAGTTGTTTAAGGGGAAATATTAGCTGCATTTAGGTCTTCCAATTTTTAGCTTTGTCCATAATAACTTCTCATAACTCATAACTTTTTGTAACTCCTCAGCAAAAATTATAAGAGAAACCATGTCACATGACCATGAATATCTTCATTTCATAATAAGTTCGAAATAACTTCCTTTGTGGTATTAAATTGAATTCTACCCTGATTAGTATGGACAGCATTTTTATTTGCGTTGATGGTAGTTATACCACTTTTCTTATGGTCTTCTATGTACACACAATAATTGATAAAAGTTTTGCAACTTTGGGGAAATATATAATCGCATTTTTGCGAATCTTGTTTTATTTAAAGTTGAATGATATGGAACCAACATTTAAAGTTTAATCTCACACAAAAGTCACGTATTGACAGCAGAGTGTATAGATGAACATTGCGATATAAAAGAAAGACAGACAGATGACGTTTAAAATAACACTTATTCTGGTTGGAAAGACTTGATCGAACTTTTCCAAGATTGTTATGAGATGGTGTTGTAAAAGAGCTTCGATTTTCTTCAAATACGTTGACAAACAAAAAGGTATTGTACAGATGGGAAAATGTTGAAACAACACTCTCACTGAGTTTTGCATAAATGAATGTCAAAATTAGAGAGATGTTGGCCGAATTACTGGTGCAATTAATTGCCCCCGCAGCGAGCGTAAGCGAGCGAGGAGGCATAGTAGTTTCACGAGATAGGCGAATGTCAGTTTCCGATTTTGTTCTTCATCATCATCATCATCTTCCAACTTTCGTGATGAGGTTACACTGTGGTATACAATTATTAGCTGACTTTGCTTTTTTCCCATGTCAAAGCATGGTACTGTAGGTGGGAGAGAGAATGTTTTTTTTCCTAATTTATTATTATATTATACTATGTTATTTAGGAAGTTCGTATGCTAAAATTGCTTAGACATTTTTCGTATTACTTTTGTGTTGTTTTCGTGAAGTGAACGACTAGGATTTTGAAGCACAGCTTGAAATCTGAAATTTTGCCAACATTACATTTTATTTTTGTATAGGTATGTTTTAATTCTAAATCTTTCATTCGATAAATTTTATTCAATGCACTGATTTTTGGCGGATCTTGCCTTAAAAAAATTTCATTTGGATTTCTGTGTATGCGAGAAAGCCTACAAATTGTCGTTCTTTGTGTTTTTCTTCTTTCTGTCCTCCAAACTTGGTGTGATCATGATCAATAAGACCTTTTTATATTTTTTTCTTGTTTTTTTTTATGTAAACTTTGGCTATTTTTTGTTTCGAATGAAAGTTTGAAACGCAGATTTCAGAGGCGTATTCAAGGTCAGTCAAAAAAAGTGGAGGAGTCCAACAATATGATACTTCTTTTCGGTGTTAAGTGGCGATTAGGTTACTTGCACGCTTTCCTTTACTACTCTAAATGACTAAACTCTCCTCCACAAATTTTGACTGACCTCTAGCTACGCCTCTGGATTTCTAATTGATTTTTCGCATTAATTTTTTTTTTGAAAAAGTTTGCTTTTTTTTCTTTTGGCTCTTACAGAATTTCTTTAACAAATCTTAATCTTATTTTGATTATAAAATATGTATCCATGGTTTCAGTTCACACATTTCTTTTGTTTGTAGCAAATACTTTCTGATAAGCCTTATTTACACTTTTTGAAAGGTATATAGCATACGTGTGACATAGGCCTAAGATGTATAGCTTGCTGTGTGTACAAATTGGAAAGCTTGAGCGCGGAGGCATTTTTAGCTAAAGCTACATGCTAGTTTATTTGATATCGTTAAAAGTGTCTTATGTAAGAACAAAAGTGTGTTATAAATACGCTCTTAAAAGGTTACTTGGAATCAAGACATATCCAGAAAACCACTGTCAGAATTATGCATACACGTTTTCCACGTATGCCCTTGCCATTTGAATTTACCAAACGACGTTAATGTCACATATTACAACGTTACAGAAACTTTATGTCAACATAGATTTTGATCTATTTGAATCGGTTTTCATATACAAAAAGAAAGAAAAAACTCATGAAAATTCCTTCTGCTGAGTATGCCAAAATTGAGAGAATTATGCTAAAACCTCAAACTCATGCAAAAAATGCAAAAAAAACCCATTTTAAGTTCTTCATAATTACTTCACGATCCTTGTTCCTATGTGAGGCTGCGTTTCAACTGGAAAATAGATGAAGGTTAATTGAAATGTAAATCATATGAAATTTTGAAAAATGAAAAACAACTTGGAAACTAAAGTATTGAAGATATTGAATTATATAAAAATTTCACTACTTGAACAAAAGTAAAACTTGATTCCTTTTTGTTTCACAACGCCATATGTAAATTAATCAGCGCTGTAGAGCTTTGATTATTACTTATGTTGACTTCGTCTATGTAATTTTTAAAAGATTGTTTTGCAGATGTTTTAATTAACAAAAATCCTGCTGACTTGCTACTGTAAGCGTTTTTCTTTTGAAATACAGTTTTTGAGAATATGTCAACTTTTGTACATAAGTAGAAAACATTAGCGAAAGATGTGTTTTGAATCATTAGTAAAGAATCCCTAAATGTGATTTTTAAACATAATTGCTCAATATGGAAAATCAAGAGACTTTTAATTGTTCGTTTATCAAAGCGGAAACATTCTTCCCTTTTCCAGGCAAACGATTTATTTTTTTCCTGTTAGAATTACTTGTCATCAACGAAGAATAAGCAATGACATCGTAACAAATAAATAAGGTTGTGAAAATAAAAACTCAAATGAAGTCAAGAACTTATAGGAAAACTAATTGTCTTGCAGCTTATTTCAAATTTAAATATTCACTAGCTGCCATGTTCAGCCTGCTATGCGTCAACCAAAGACTTCACAAAAATGAAATTAAGGAAAATTCTTAATGATCTTAATAAAGCCCCCGCTCCCAAAACTTTTGCTCGAGGTTTTATTGGCTATGGTTTAAAAAACAATGTGTTCAAGTCGTATGAAGTAATGCTAAAAATTATCAAAATATTTAGCCATGGTAAACATCAAAAGATTTATTTTTCAAGGAAGCTTTTCGCTCTATAAGAACATCATCAGGTATGCAATCCTTTTATTCTTTATTTATTCAGTTACTCATGACTGTGGTCAAACTAAAGACATATTAGTTTAACTGTAGTTTAACTACCAACAGAAAGGAAAACCTTCTTTTGATTCAAGTATTACATAAGTAAACAAATCGTTCATTCTGTAATCATTCAAACCATGTCCAAACACTTCTAAACTCTAACCTTTAGAATAAATTAGTAAACTTTCTTTATTTTCCAGCACAATAAAACGCTTTCATTTTACTTCTCCTCTTTGTTCTCTACTACTGAAATTTTGCTACCATTTTTACACAAAGGATGTTCAAAAGCTTAAAAATGGATTCATTCAAGGTCATTTCTAAGTATTATCGAAATATTAATTTAGCAATTCGTTTACATTACTCATGCACATACATTTCAGTTAAAAATATTACAATTTCATGCAGTCATTGCTAGTTCTTTGATACATGGAGGTATAAAACAGAAGGAGAACGAACTCTTATTTTTCTATTATTCAGATAATGACTATTCTATTCATTGCGGTATCACTTTGATGTCATCCGTGATTTAAACGACAATTTAAAAACCAAATATCATCCATTATAACAACGGATCAACTTGCTGCATAGTGACAAGCAGATTATTAAACCTAAAGCTTCCTTGAGAAACAAATGAAAATCTATGTTTTTATACAGAGTTGAAGATATCGCGCAATTCATGTATAAGTTCCAATCTACATATCTTCTGACTTAAATGCGCCTCGATAGTGCCGCGGTACGTGCAAAAACTTAGGATTATTCTCTCTTCAAAAACTGAAGCTCGGCGAAACTGCTTGAGGGGATCACGAGATATATAGACCTAAAGTTGCAATGTTTTCGTTGCATATTTGTGACGTTTTTGCATAATTCTCCCAATTCCTACAGATTATGCATGCTAAGAACTTTACCCTAACGATCTTTAATCACATTGGAGAATTGATATGAACGAAATTTTCACGCAAGAACGCCAAAATTATAAAAATTATGCAAGATGATAGCAATTATATGTTATTACACACTGAGGACTTAAACAATGCAGCGCATCACGGATAGTACAATAGCAGATTTTGAGTTCGTTCTCCTTCTGTTTTATACCTCCATGTTTGATAGTAGCTTGACATTTATACCCCCTAATTTGCTTAAGATTTCTACGATCTCTTCATTGCAGATCCCAGATTTATGTCAAAGCTAAATCTACCAGTTTGCGTGAGAAAACGGAAAACAAACAAACAGATAGACAGGCAAAGAATCGGGTATTAACTTAAAGGCTAGCCGCCAAGGTGGCGTCGCTCACCGACCATGTCGACCTGCGCTATATCAACCTGCAGACCTCAAGGGACGTCGTATTTCCTTATCGGCAGCTGGTACAACAGAACCAGACTTGAAACTGCAACCTCTATGTCCAGTCAGTGTTGCATCTTAACGGTTTTTCAAGGTGTCCCAGTCGGGCAGCCAGTGCTCCAATTTTTTGTAATTTTGGTTCCGGAAAAAAGAATGTCTGTCCGAAATTATTACACTTAAAACCAGCAATTAGCGAGAGACGTATAATGGGAGAACTGAGGTTCAACTCTTATGGGTCCTGCACTATTTTAACTTCCTTTGCTGCTGGCTTATATTGCTTAATAAACCTTGTTTGCAGATGAAGACAAATCCGTTCCCTGTGTTTCAAATCTCGTATGTTCTAAACCGAAAGAAACACCTAAAGCTTGACAAAGAGTTAGTTTTTTAAAAGCTTTTAAATTGTAATAATCATCTTCTGCTAGCATTCATAAATCATTCATTCCATTCCTTAGTACTGTTATCTGCATTATCGATACAAGTATTAACTTCTAATGATTTTCAGCCGTTTTGCGCAAATTAAAAACAATGATCCCCAATTTTTAAATGTGAAGTAAATATATTCACTCAGCGTTTAAGGATGCATTTGGAAAATTGAAGCAGTTGAAGCATAAAGCATAATGCTAAAACCACCACAAAAACTCCTGAAGTTATATAACTAGATATAAATACAATCCCTGTAATATTCAATAAAGCCATGTTTTCCAAGGTAATGACAGACGCCAAGAAATAAACATTGCCAGTCCTTAATTCCAAATATTCGCACAATATTTTTTATTTTCTGGGTGCAACAATTAGGCCATTGAAGACAAAAATGAGAATTATCCAGATTACATAGATTTCTGAATCACGGGCATTACACAAACTAAGAAGTAAAACAACGTACATGAGTTCTAGTGGGAGACGGGGTTGATCGTACGTAATATAAAACGTGATTACTACCTTGTCCTAAGCAGAAACAAATACACCAGTTGTGTGTTCAGTAACTATTGGCATCAACAGTATAATTTACTAAAATGTAAAGAAAATGGTAGGTAATACTTCGTTCCTACTTGTCGAAGTTTGCAAATGCGACAGTTTGGGACACCGCTCGGGCTTAAAGAAGAAATTACCAATCAAATTAGCTATTTTTTGCGCTATCCAGAGGTGTAGAATGCATAAAAAAATATTAAGGCAACTTTGAAACTTACTTTATCTGGACATAAAGCCACTGCATACACCGAATTTTTCACAACTAATAGAGTTATGATCCCCTAGCATATCTTAATGTAAGACCGTGCAAATGGAAATATACGCCCAAAAGGTTGAAAATTATGGGCGTATTCAGGGTCAGTTTATACAAGAGAGTTGTCTCCTGATACGATATTTCTTTTCAGTCTTACGTAGTGATTAAGTTACTTGCACGTTTTTAAAATCTCCTCCACAAATTTTGTTTGAGGTCTAAATACGTTTCTGAAAGTGTACTCCTCCACTTAAGCTAACGAAATACGACGAAACTGGGACTAGAACACGATCGTCATGATTACATTGTCAAAACAACAAAGAAGGAGAGTTGATTCAACGGAGTGTGAACTTCAATTATTCCTCAAACTTCTCAATCAATTGCAATGATCAATTGCAATGATAATCTAATCTTTTGTACACGCAAAAGAGAACTTAAATAACGCAACTATTAAAAATTCCATTCTTAAATCCTGTGTAATATAACAATGACGTGTTCTTGATAAGTCCGTTTCAAAAGATGTTAAGAACTAAAAAGGTTTTACTCATGATCGAGTACATTTTAATTAAACTTTTTAACGATGAAATCAGAACTTGCTCACAAGGGTGTAACACTGGATTTTTTATTGATGAAATTTATGGCTAACAAAGAAAGTTATAAAGTTAAAAGTGTAGAGAGGAGAGCGCTTACTTATTCATAAAAGAACGTGGCGAATGTTTTAAGGAAAAAAGGTTGACGAACAAACTTTCAGTCAGCGAAGTAGTGGGAGACTTCACCAAGTGGTTTCATTCTTTAGACTTTCCTTCATTTAGACAACATCAAGTCTAAACATTTGCTTGTGGAATATTTTCGTACAACTATTTTAGTTGTATAGAGCTAAGAGATTCTCCTTGTATAAATTCTTATTGTAATTTAATGGCGTCTTTATTGCTAATGGCAAATGAATCTGTTACTAATGACCTTATTCTCGCTGACTCAGAATTATGCGTAACAGTTGTTATTAGATATTCTAAACGTTTGGCCAAAATTCAGATTTGGTGACAAGTAA
The DNA here is from genome assembly GCA_027922465.2 of Turritopsis dohrnii. Taxonomy (NCBI): domain Eukaryota; kingdom Metazoa; phylum Cnidaria; class Hydrozoa; order Anthoathecata; family Oceaniidae; genus Turritopsis; species Turritopsis dohrnii. Next base: position 25,729 of record BQMF02000113.1, on the reverse strand, counting down.
CTTTTATAAGTCGTAGGGACTTCTGTGGTTCATGGGACAAAACTACGTAAGCAATTTCCACCTACAAAGCCTTAAGAAAGTTATAGGGATTACTTTTATGAATTCCGTCTCAAATGAATTGCGTTCTTAAAATAGATACCATTTTCTAGTATGCAACATTTATCAAGCATAAGACAATAATGTTTATGAAAATTTAATTCAAACGTCAGTTGTTAAAACTTAATTGTCAACTTTCATCTTTACGTTTAGAGAGCGATGAAAATATTACCGCTTTTATTAGTGTTTCATTTCACCTGGGCGGCGGATTGGGAGGCCAGATTTCGCGAACTCCAAAAGGAATCAGATGAGTTGACATCAAGTATCGAAAAATTGACAAATGATCTGCTAAAAGTCAACAACGATGTGAAGGAACTGGAAGAAAAGGAAGAAAAAGTGAAAAGTTCTGTCCGTGATGGCCTAGCGGAAATTGAGAAGACGAATTCCGAATATTTGGCGAATTTCGGCAAGAAATTTCAAGCTACGCATGATGAAAAGCTGCAAGGATTGGAAAAAGAAATTAAGGATAATGTTATTTCGAAAACATTTGCCGATAAATTCAAAAATGTTATCAATAACCTGAAAAAATATAAAGAAGGGTACGATAAGTCGTCCAGCAAGGTGAGATTGGAAGTGGACACAGGTAATGAAGAAACGGGAAAGTCGTTGCAACACCTGGAAGAACTTCAGAATCCTTTAAAGGACAAGATGGAGAAGATCTTTCCAGATCTGACAACTGCCGAAAAAATCAAAAGGGAAGAGCTGATCAAAGATTTCCGAACGAACTTTTATAAAATTTCAAGGAAGGTGCAAATGGATGCCTTTCATGGAGAGGAGAAACAAAGATCAGATGGGAACTCTGGCATCAAGCAGATTAGAACACGAAGAGGTAATATTTTCTTCTGTTTTGGCGTGAACCTATTGGAAATTTTTAACTTCTTCCGCCAGTGTATTGATATGATTAGGGCGATTCTAAATCGTATTAAGTTTATACTATTATACTACTAGACACATGCGATGCTCAGCTTAAATGTTGAACCAATGGCTTAACCAACAGAGACACCTGAAGGTCTACAACTAGTTTTAGTTTTTACTTCGCTTTTTAGTTGGTGAAAAGAATTACTTTTCCAGCACTCACACGGGTAGATCTTTCAGTGCCATCCATAGCCACACCAATAACATACGTACTGTAGGTATGGGAGAGTTCATTGGCGTTTTAAATGGCGTAGAATTCCGTACAAGACATAACGACTACCGATTAAAACAGCCTGCAACGAACGACAAAGGATACCATGAGACCTCGCCAGTGGAGTTTCCACCCGTTCCTGAGGACGTACTGAAGGCTGGCGACGTTAACGCCCAAGCCAAACAATTAAGAAAATGGTTCAAAGCATTTCACGAACAAGACTATAGCGTGCTTGACTACCGCCCTTACTTTAAAGCCGTGTTGGTGTATCTGGAAGGGGCGTGGACAGTTGGCGCTGCCGGCGACGCCGTGGACGAACCGTTTGAAAGCGATAGACACCATATTGACGCCACATCATGGTTGGATTTGCAAGAAAAGGCAATAATTAATTACTCTTTTTGTTTAGTGTTCCAGCATTGTTCACAATATGCAAAAACATTGATCTGGCCACGGATTTGATAATACACTTAAGTTCTGATCTTCTTTATTAACGAGAAGGAATTCATTCCATATCTGAGTGTATGATAGCATTAAAGGTCCCTTTGCTTCTTTCTATCTAGCAAGTAACACGTTATTATCAAAAGTTCCGTTTCTATTAGGTGCGTTTTACATCTTATGCTGGTACGAAAAGCCTTCTTGAAAACTTGGCCCATTTGCCCACGAAAATTATTCGTTTTACAAAAGATAATAAACCTGTCATCGCCCAATGGAACTACAGGATCTTATGTCATCCCATCGATGGAGACTTGCCTACAAGTTACTTAAAACTAGCCCCGGATATCACTTCCCAAAAACGCGGCAAGATGATGGAGGATCAATATAGAAATTCGAGAGCGGCTAGGTTTGACCTATATGGCATAGACCAAGACGGGAAGCGCGTTGAAGGGCCAATGGCGTATTCCTTCATGGACATGATTATGGAACAAATCCCTGGTAAGGACAACTATGGTGCTTATATTGAAGCAGTTCCTTTTGGTGATCATAATGGAGAGCTTCGATACGCTAACCCAAAGCGAAAGGGTGATAAACTGAATGCTGCATACTACCACAGAGTCTTCCGTCAATACAGGAAAAACAGTGAAGAAGTTAAGTTTGGTCAACGAGGGTTTTCAGACAACTTGTACGTGGCCCATACAACACAAGACCGAGTTGCCCATGTGTCGTACAACGTCACACGAGACGATAAGACGGAAAATATCAACACAAAGGTCTCCTATGCAGTACCGGTTGAGATCATTTACTTGACACCGCTATCACAGTGGAACCCTTACAACCTCGAAATGGGCAAATGTGCTGGCTTAGGTACTAAAAAGGAACCTTTCGAAAATATCTGCAGCAAGAACTACTACATCACACCCAGCCTGTTTTTTAAGGGCGTTGAAAATGAAACTGATCCTGCAGATACCGTGGCTAAAGGAGCATCCCTCATCAAAACAAAAAGTGGCGTTGAAGCGGTGAGGGCGGCTGGAGTACGAGTGAAATTCCCGGAAATCGAAGGGATTGACGGGTTTATTCGGCAACGCTATCCAATCATGCCGGTATTTGGGGAAGGAAGCGCCGTGTGGAAGAAACTGGATGCTCTGGAAGAAATCTTGCAAATCAAACACATCAATAAAATCGAAGAGCGATATTTCAAAACTGGAATATCGCACAGTGAGAAAATAACAGGTCATCAACATCGCTTGAAAATCAACGAAGAAAGTTATTTCCAGCTTTTGAATGGGAAAAGAAAGTCGTTAAAGGTGACGGCAGAAATTGCCAACGGTCACGTCCATACCCTTGTCGTCGCTGTCAACGATGCCGGAAAAATCTATATTAAAGATTGCGATGAAAAGTGGAAGAAGGATAAAGTTAACCATCCGAACCAGGTTTGCCACGACTACCATCAAAACATTTTAACAGAAGAATGAGTGCAAACAGATTTCTAGTGTGCGATAATGCAGTGATTGCACGTAACATGTAACGTTTATTTCTGTTTTGTCTTTTTTGATAAGTAACGCATAGTTTATCTAACAATTTGAAAGCATCAAAACTTCATGGTGTAAACCTTGTAAAATATGTTTGGGTTAGCGAGAGTTAGGTTCAGGCGCTATGCCTTGTTCTTTCAGACTATTTTAAGAAGCTTTAACCGAGAATACCGATGCTTTCAAATTGTTTGACGAACCCACTCGTCAGAGGTTTTCCTGTTTCCGTGTTATCACCACACGATCTAAATACAATGTTTTGCAAGTAAATGTGGGCGTAATTTATACCCGCCCCTCTTCCAATCCATCCAACAACAAGCACCATTTAATAACTTTCCCAGTCTGTAAATGTTTTTGAAAATCACTGCTGAGGAATGCACTTCTATAGAAATATACACATTATCTCAATAAAAATGCTCTTCATCGTGGTGACTATTTTACGGCTTTGCCCACTCATCATTAATATGATTGAATTGTAATGAAACAATCATCAACATGTAAGGATACACTAATGTTTCAGAACGAGGTTGGGCGGGAAAATTCGACAAAATATTTGCGTTTATAACTGAAATTCCAACCTCGAACCCAGGGTCTCTTGCCTTTTCGATATGCGGATTGCCGCCATCCGTATATCGAAAAGGCAAGAGACCCTGGGTTCGAGGTTGCTGAAATTCGAGAAGATTGGATTCCTTGAGCACGTTCGCCAAACACTCGTGTTTTTATTTTCATGAATAAAAATTTTTTTTTAAAGTTTATTCATGATTATAGGTGTTCCATGAAATACAACTTCCTTGTCTCGTGGGAAGTCCTCGTGTTCTGCTAATATTCTAAAACGTTCCAAATCAAAGAAGATATATGATAAAGAGAGATGGACGGATAGTGTGAACTATTTATGACAATCAGTATTGTTTATTTGAAAAATTGTCTTAAAAAAACAGTGTTAGCAAAATCGATCCATCACAAATACTTAGGTGTAACAATAAAATTTTTTACAATTTTGTAATAAAAACTTTGTCGGTCGAAAACGAAGATTTTTTGTACCGACAAAACATTTTGTCCGACGAAAGTTTTTACCGACCAATATTTTCAACTGACGAACCATTTCGACCATTTTGAGCAATTTCTGATTTATATATCTTTTACCAAGCTCGTCCCAGGGCTTCTTGGCTTCATCCGTATATCAAATAGGCAAAAATCCTGGGGACGAGGTTTTTCTTTTACATATTGACGTAAAATCAGATGCCAACTGCTGCAAAAACAGTTGAGGTTTTTTTTATCCAGCCTTCTACTTTCGCCTTGAAGAATTCTAACTGGGTCGGTGCTAGAAACAAAATTGCCTTTTCTTAACTTTTAAGTGCATTGTTAGTTTGGGTGGATTAATTAAGGGGGATCCCCCCAAGCTAACGGCTTGGGCATAGAGACAAATTCGTGCAATTAACGAAATGGAAGTTTTTCAAACATTTTCTTATGACAGTTTAAAACCTTACCAGGGCTACATTTCACGTACGTTATTCAAAGTCGCTATCTATCTGGAAACATCTTTGGCTATGTTCACACTCACCGGTCAAATTACGTCTAAAATCAAAATCAAAGCACTTTTGTTTTGTTAATAATGAAATCGAATAATGTCTGCTCCAAAAAATAGTATAAACAATGGAATCATATTTTACAGCCCCTTAAGGGGAACCCTCTATTAAAATGAGTAAGAACATAACGAGCGTTTTTTTGTCAGACGAAAATGACGAATCTTCGGCCAAGTGACGAAAATTTGTACCGACAAAGTTTTTACCGATAAGGTATAGTTAGCTGCATTCTGAAAATATGACGGAAATTCGACCTTTCTTTTTTTGATCTTGATTTTCCTGAAAGTTAGATTTCCTATACAACGTGTTCGATATGCTCGAGTTGCCGATAGTTTATTGTAAAAGAGTGTTACATCAAGGCCATTGCTAAAGTTTCTTGATGTTAATTAGTTATGTAATGTTTATCAATGTCAACAGGCCCTTGAAAGTTTTGGTTGTGATTGAATTGTGAAATTTGACTGGAGAAACGAAATATATTTATTTCTTTTATTTATATAATTTAGATACAAATTTTTTCTGGATTTAGGATTACAATTTTTTTCGCATTGACTCGCTTTTCCAAATTAAAAGCTCCCCCTTATTTCCTATGATTTAACAGTAAACCCCCGTCTGACGTCTTCCACACACTCAGCGCGTGATTCCCAAAATGACATGTCAAACTTATTACAAAGTCCATATGCGAAGCTCATTTATCAACAAAGTCGATCACAAGACGGATGGTTGTTTACTTTCGACAGAGCAATCTTTCTACTTTGGAATGTTTATATATATGATTATTTTAACTATGTTTATCTATATATATTCGTTTCTGATAGGAAACATAGTCGATCAAAAGACGGATAATTGTTTACTTTATAGTTAACATATTTAACATATTTCTATTCTCTGGTGTGAAGCTAGGATGTTTTTAGCAATTTTCTGACTGAGGTCTGTGTTCATTTTTAACATGGTTATAACACAATTAAACTTTATTACAAGTTGTTACAAGTTGTTAGTTTTTGCTTGATCAAGGCTCCTTTTTGAGAACTTTCAAGATCCATAAGAATTGTTTAGACACAAATAATTTTAAAAAGATTATTTGTTTACATCGTAGATTCCATGTTTCATATATATATATATATATATATATATTAGTAGAGTATCTTTACTTCAAGTAGAGTGCTCAACACAAGTCTAGAGTGGAGCTATGATATCAGCGGGAGAAATAATAAAAACACAGTTTTTCTCAATACTGTGTTTTTATTATTTCTCCCGCTGATATATATATATATATATATATATATGTGATCCTCCAAGGGATTTTGATTACAAACGATATAAATAAAATAAAGTAAAGGCATTTTGTTAGAATATGAAAAGTAGGATTCACCTACTTACTACGTTTCATTTCATTCAACGTCTACGTATGTCGTCTATATTTTTCATTTTCCCATGTGCCAGTTTTCAAAGCTGGAACATAACGGGAGTATTATATCTAATTGCTATTTTGCCAAATAAAAATAAAAAGTTTATGAAAAACATTTTTTTTATTGATAAAGATGTCTACACTCTCAAAAGATGTTGTTATTGCGACTCTGCAGCATTATTTTGAAAACTCACTATGTATAATTACAGGTAGCACACGTTAAGGCCGAGACAAATCGAGACAACATTGTTTATCAGAATTTTAATCAACACTTGAGTGAGAGGAACAGCTATTTTAAAGAATGGCTTTTTAGTTTCAAATAATCGCTTAATCGATTAAGTGCTTCAAATCGCTATTTCGCTTGTTATCCTTTTCCCCTTAACCTTCACATATATAGTTAGTGTGATGACAGTTTTTTAGGCTCATGGGGGAGCCAATGCATTTGTATCCCAAATTGAACATGACCTTTTTCGTGGAATTATGAACTTAAAGTATATATATATACCAATGTTTTAGAGCTCAAAAAATTGTCAGAAAAAAGAAGGGATTGCCTGACCAGCTGTTACGGAGATATCGTTGATCAATGAATTTAATGTCACAGCGTTTTTCCCCAAAACATTTTATATCCAAATTTGTTTGTCACCTCCACCAATATTGGAACTCGCGAAAATGTCAGTTATCACTAGGGTCTTAAGATATTTTATATAAAACATCTCCTGGCTCTCTTGAGTTTCACTTTCATTTTCTAAAATAACAGTGAGATGCATAATGCAGCTTCTGTAATAAGTTGCCTTCAGTAGGTGTAATGTTTTTCCACCACTATACAGACTGTCTGTTGATTTTTTGGTCCCCTAATAAAAAGCTAATTCTTTACAACAGGACCACCAGATTTGTTTGAATATTTATATATTTTTTTCATATAGATGCTAAAGCAATATATATATACCTTTTTACAAATTTATTTGTTGTTTATTGTTTGATATATCATCATCTTAAAATTTAATGTTCCCACTTGAGCAAAGTAGCAGGTTATAAAATTTCTGTGTAATTTCTATTTATTTCTGTTATTATTATAATTGTTATTTTATTATTAACAATGGCCTTGCTTAGGACCAACGTTTTAACAAAATGTCACCTATTGAACTTCCAATGAGATCTGTATAAAAGTGTACAGGAAAAACTGTATGAAGTATATATGGAAATTTTTTTCTTAAGGAGATGTAGATGGATGTATCAGGACTGACTCCTTATCCATTCCTTACCAAGCCCCAAACCAAAAAACGAGTTACCTACTGTATGAAAATATAGAAACAGACCAAAGATTGTTTTCATTTTAACTTAAAAAAAAGAATTCAAATTCTGAGTAGCGATAAATGCATTTTATTTTCAGGACAAACAGTGATAGCACCTAAATCTTTTGTATGTAAGCTGATGTTTTGACATCCTGTGTAAATATTCATAAATAAATAAATATTTTAAGCTGTTGTTCTTTTTTCCGAAGTAATGAATAAAAATACAGCATCATATTAAAGGATGGATGATAGAGGTTTTGTGCGTTTTGATTGGATTTATAGAGTGTATCTTATAAATCAATATCAGGCATGGATCTGTTTCTGGTCTCTCAATATACAGTAATTTAACTTTTAATTTTAACTTAATACAGGAGATATTGAGCTTAATTTAGTTACTGTTGTTATTTTAAACCTACATTTTTATCTGTTAAAACTTTGTACCTTTTTTTTAATCCTTTGAATTTAAGTTGCTGAGCCTTATTTGTTTTACTCTCAATTAAGATAAGAAAACGACAGAGCTTTGGCCATCATCTTTGGAATGACAAAGCAGATTTCAGGATGTTATTGTATTATTATAGATTGTTTTGAATTTTTTTTTATTATTTTGACTGTCACGTTTTCTTTAAAATAAAAAAAATCATTATATATTTACACTTTTTCTTTCACTTTATATGATAGTAATTCCAAAAATGTGAGATATTATATGTAATATTAAAAGTGCCATTTTATATAAGTACTAAAAATTGCCCTGACATTGTATCTGAGTACACAGAAAGTTATATTTATACTGTCATGTTTATTTGAAAATCAGTATTTTACGTGAAGCCACCACACCAAAATTATTTTTTTAAAAAGGAGACATTTGTTACGAAGTGCTCACAAATGATTGTTGCATTTTTATTGGCAGTCCTTTTAGCTTGCATCTAATTTACTTTTGGTACTGCCCCTAAGAAAGTACTTGAAAGTACTCTGGTTTAGAGAGAAAACAAAGGTAGTGTCGAAAAGATTTTTTTGGAATATGAATGCAGTAGTGGCTTAGTGGTTAAAAGGTTGAGCTTGGCAACCCAATATTGAGGGTTCAAACGCCGCTGAGGTCGCTGTTGAAAATGTCACGACTCCTGGAGGTACTGCAACTAGCTTGATTCCCTGATGTATTTCAGGGAAAATGAAGGCTAGTCGGGAGATTAACGCTAGGATGGACATCAAGAATATGTAGCCCCACTCCTTGTAGTGGCTTCAGCCTTGAGTGGGGCGAGTGATTCTTAAAAAAACAACAACAAAAATTAAAGTAATTATTATAATACCTATCATTTTCATATCTGTTTTTTTAGATGATTGATAGGATATCGGTAATTTTTCATATTGAAAATAAATAATTAGATTTCGATAACGAAAGTAATTTTTACATGTCATGTACATATATACTATGCTGAGAAGAAACGTATAGATTTGTTTTGGAAAGTGTTGTTGTTGTGTAATGACTTCTGTTTGATGCGTACTTGAAATTAAAATGTCCCTTGAAAAACCTGGTTTGGGAAATGAAATTCACACTGGAAGTATTACCCATATTGACGAGCCAATCACTGACAATGTTTATGAAGTGAGTGATGAAGTCATAAAAATTATTGATGATGAAATTGCTTCAAGTGGTAAGAATTTAACACAGTCTCATGATGGTGTTTTCTGAATTTTTCCATCCTTTGTGTATAGTTCTCCTTGCAAAAAACTTAAACTTAATTCTTAATACTTTGATTAATTATGTAAAATTTAAAAATCGCTTCATCCTTAAAATTTGTTATGCTATGTCAATATGCAAAATGAACGCAATGTTGATTTATAAATCTTCTTAGCTTTGGATAAAGAGCACCCCAAAAAGCTGGGCTGTTCGGAATCGAACGCTAAAGTTTGTTATGGTTTATTATTGGTCATTTTAATTGCTGTTTCATGGACATGTGTCACTCAGTTTGGGAAAAGTACGTATTCTGCCAGTTTTCAGGCACCATATTTTACAACATGGCTGATAACGACATTCATGGTGGTTGTGTATCCACTGTTTATGATACCACTCATTTGTAAAAAGAAACCGTGGCGCTTCAAAACGTTCCTCAGGTATACGTCAATTGACTGTTTTCATGACATTACCTCACCTATAATTTCAACTGAGTCATTTTACCTTAAAGGTACTAATTTCCGCGCGTACTAATTTTCGCGCAATTTCGCGCTGAGACCCAAAAATGCGTGAAATTTAATACCGAAATTATGCACAGGCAGGGAGTGCGCTAAAATCAATACCATATTTTAAAACCGTTGTTTGTTTTTGGAAAGAAAGGGGCATTTATCTTTAAAAATTTCTTCATTTTTATTTGTATGCCTAGAAAAAAATATATAGGAGGCCTTTGTGCGCGAAAATTAATACTCACGAAAAAATTTTTTCTTGATGCCTGAAAAATAATACACGCAAAAATTAGTACCTTTAAGGTATTTATATTCTCATAGTGTGCTTCAATTCATTTTTCAGACTGGGATAGCTACGAATAATTGTTACGACAGAATTGATAACCCGATGTAACTCTTCTTGAAATGAAATTGAAATTAAAAACCTTTTGTTTTATTCAGTTACGATTCTTCAGAGAGACTTAGGACATGAAACATGAAAATTAAAGTTTCTCAGAGTCCTGAAGTTTTCTAAATACCCAGTTTTTGTCTGTTTTGTTTAGAGAAACAGCCATGATTTTCGGTCCACGTGGGTTTTGTTTACAAAGCATGTTAGTATACTTGGTGAAGGCCATCTTACCATTTCTAATAGTGTGGTTACTAACCAACTACCTATACTATCGCTCGTTAATGAAGTTGCAGGCAGGAACCGTCACAGCAATATTTTCATCGTCAAGCTGTTTTGTTTACATTCTGTCATTAATCATGCTGAAAGAACGACTTTTCCTGTTCAGGGTACGGTACCTTAATTGTTTTGTTTACAACAACAGTTTCGTAATTATATTTCTAGACTTTCAATATCCTGTACTTTAATTGCTTATATGCTTATATGGGGTAATACAGAATGATTTTGACATCGATAGCTGCAAAGATCGGGAAATACCGGCGCCCAAAAGTTAATTCTGTATTACCCCCTGGCTATAATTTCAAGTCATACATTGATACTTAACTTATTGATAATACTCCATTTCATTGGAACTGTTTTCCACTGATTTGAAAATAATTGGAAATAATGAGAACTTACTTGGTGAAACTAGAACTGCCATCTTGTTTTTAACTGATGATGAAATAAATCGGAAAAGCTTTGTAAGGTAGACAAACAATAAAATATTATTGTGTATTCAATAAATTTTTTGGAACATATAAATATATGGCATGTAATGGATACAAGACAAAACTATAACAAACAACAAATGACGTTTTGTTTGAATCGTGTTTCTGTTTTAGTTTCTCTGCTATTGTTTAATTCATCGAGGTTCCCTTTGATTGGATTACATAATGTTTGTTTTTTTTCATTTTTAATTTCCATTGTAATTATTTGGTAGATACTAAATAGTTGTTTTCACCAAGTGAACCATTGGATAATATCCGTAATTGAATGTAATGTTTAGGTTGAAACATCTTAAGAAGAAATAAGGCAGTTTTCTGTTTTGTTTTTCTTTTGGGGAAATGTTGGCTCTGGAACTATGGAAGTATTTCTCATATTACCTAGCTGGCACATTTGTTAAAAAAACCTCTGCAAAGGAGTGCATTTCCATAGAAATATACACACAATTTCAATAAAAATGCTCTTCGTCGCAGAGAATTTTCGAAGGTTTTGCCCACTGGGTAGACGGTCCACAATATCGATAAAATGATACTGTGGGTTTATTTGTTTTTTTCCTTGTTCTACTTTCTTTGTAGATGCATCTGAGGAAAGAATAAAGAGTCAGGCTTCCTAGTGGATTCTCATGTTTGTGTTCATTTTTATTAACTTAAATCAAATTAACAAAACCATAGGTTAAATCTCGCCATTGGAGATTTCAGATGAAAACACCAAGAGGTTTTAAGTCATTTCACTTTTCTTTCAAATCATTGAAAATATGTTAAAGAAAGGATCAGAAACATCTATTCGATTTTTCTGAAACCTTGATTTTGTATTTTTGTGTTTTTTTACTGTTTACCTGTTCATTCCTTGTAATGGAAAATTGTTTGAAAATTGCATTTCCTGATTTTTCTGTAGTTAATTTCATTTCTTTCCGACACCATTTCTTTGACATGCTTCATGAAACTTCGTTTTTCTGCAACTTATCTGATGCTTCACTAACAACCGGAGATGCACAAATTTATGGCTTCTCTCTGATTCAATATATATTTTCTTGTTCTCTTGGATGGGATTCCCTTATGGCAATGTCGCTTATCCAGTTTCCTCCAGGCCCTTTTTGTTCTTTTGTTGTAAACCGTTACTCAACAGGTGTTTGGTACCTTTTCAGTCTTTTACTTACTTTTCAGGTACTCTCCGTCCTGCTCTCCATCGGTGGGATTGTTTTGATGGGTTATACAGAAGGTTTTGGAAGCTCGAACACCCTCGGTGTTGTCTTTGTCATCTTGGCTGCTTTTGGTAGTGCCATATACCAGGTGAGACATTTTTATTCACTCTGTGATACTTGTCTTCCAACTTAGTGCCCAGGTTATTTTAGCCTTCCACCCAATAAGTAGCTTAAACCCTGTTTTCTAGAATGATGGAATATTGATGTTATTGTGTCATGGGATTGTCATATTGAATAAACGAAAAACTGAGGAGTTTTCCCTGAGGAGTTGTTTCTCTTTTTAATTAAACAGTGCAAACGTCATTAATATTCAGTTTGAAAACGAGGCGTTCTCTGACGTGACGTCTACAAAACGTCTACAGCTTTTATCTTTTGGAACTGTTCATCTTTCCTTTTTTTCGCAAGAAGTTGTAACTAAAACACATTTTCATACCTAGGGTGCTTGCCATTTCGTACCCAATACCCTGATTAAAGTTGCTTTTCAGTTAACTCAAAAACAGTATTCATTCCTTTGATCAACTTGCACAGAGACCTGGGCACCACGAACAGGAAGTCCCGCCTTCATTTGGTTTTTCCGTTGCGTTCCGTTTAACTTTTCATGAATTTGCGCTTGATTTCGTGAATAATTTACGTTGATATATCAAACCAACTTGCAGCTCGCAAACCGAAGGGGATGGACAAGCCTAAACAAAAAACTGAAAAAGCCTTGGATGATGTTGTTGTACAGCTGCTAGCTTGTATTCTCCGATTTAAAATGCAAGAGAAACTCCTTATTAAGGAGGGTTTTTTTTGTTCGCTTCGTAACATCAACAAAAATAAACCTTTCTTATTTATTTATTTGCTGTAAAAGGATGTTCAACAATCCTTTCATTGTTTTTCAACAAGTTTTGTTTTTTCTCCTTTCCACTAGCTTTGATTGCTAAAAATAACCGAGGAAATAAAAATGTTGATTTGACCGAGACCGAATTTCATCGGTATCCGGCCTTATCGACGTGTTTATGTCCCGACAGAAATTCACGAAAAGGTAATTTATGAGATGTCATCCTTGTTTTCCAGGTTCTTTTTAAAGTGGTTATGAGCAAGGCTAGTGGATCACAAGTCGCTTTGTTTCTCTCCTTACTCGGCCTGGTGAACAGCCTTTTGTTTTGGCCAGTTATATTCATACTAGACTACGTACATTACGAAAAGTTAGACTGGGATAATTTGCCGTGGAAGGTTTTGGGCGGAGGAGCGGTTATAGCTGTGGTGTATAATTATTTGGTGAACTTCGGTATAAGCGTCACGTTCCCACTCTTCATTTCTATTGGTGGGTTGTTGGGTATTCCTATGAGCGCTGGTGTCGACGCCATCTTTCGTGGCGTGGGTTTCGACAAATGGAAAATAGTTGCCTGCTTGTTAATCGTTGCCGGCTTTTTGATCATGTTGATTCCAAAAGAGAAACTGGACTCGATTGAGCGTTGCCATAGTGATCATAATCATGAACAAAAAGATGACAAAAATGAAAGCTAGCAGGCTTGAATGGATTGTTTAACGAAAAGACGTTGATTGTGACGTATGTCGAATCACCGTGACGGCAGCGTCGGCGACTTGACGTGATTCTTTAATGCTACAAGTTTTATCGACAGAAGATTTTACCGTTTCAAAAATAGTTGATCTGATATTAAAATGATATCGAAAAGTTATGTTAATATATCGTTATCGTTTATATGATGGAGATAACGATATCACTATTATGATGGAGACTACCAGTGAACAAGCTCGAGTTGCAAGTTATAATAGTGATAGATCGTATCTCCCGCTTTTATAATAGAGATAAAGTATTTAGAAATTATACTAGGTTGATGTTTCAATTAAAAGCTTTACTTAAAATTGTGGTTGATTGGCAGTTTCTCTTATCCTATTATCTCCATAATATGTCATACAGCCGCCATCATGCAATGCTATAATAGACCTTTCTCGAATTTCTGTTTAAACGACGCATTGTGGCTGAGTTGTCGTGTCTAACCTCGCTTTTAATATTTAAACTGCTTCTAACTATCGGAATGGGAATTGGAAATAATAGATACTATATAAGTAATGAAATCAGTGGAACAATGAATTGTATTAAAACGAGGTTAGATATGAAACTCAGTCACAGTTTAGAGTTCAAACAGAAATTCGGGAAAGATATCTTTACTTGTTATTTGCAGAAGTACTCTCCATCATCTCACTGAGGATATCAGTATTTTATGGAGATACTATTAATGATGATATCTCGTTGCGTTATTAAGGAGATAATTTTATAAAAGTAGCTGTCAATTAATTGCTAAGTAATTTAATGGTTTAAAGAGCCGTATTATGTAAACGAAAGTTCGTAATGAAATTTTGTATTAATAATCAATGTTGCATTTGATTGGTTTAAATTAAAATCAAACTCGACGGGGAAAAAAGTTTAGCTGTCTTTGAATTTTGTTGTAAGATGAAATCCATCCTTCTAAAATCTACCTGTCCGGATTTTTTTTAATGTAAAATGATGACATAATCATTCAGATCAGAAGCCTTGGCCGAGACAAACTTACACTAGTGGTTTGTGGCCGTGGCAAATAGTTTTATAAATGTAAGGAATTTTTCGAATTATTTTGAATACATTTGTGATATGAAATATCTGTATTGGAGATGACGTCACAGCGTTGTATACTTTTATCGTGTTATCACCTTATTTCCACTAAAGATACACTGACCAGTGTGCAACGTCCCACAGAGCATGCGCATAAATGTCTTCACAGTAAATAAAAATGCTGAGTGTGAGTATCAAAAAGATATCAATCGAAAAAGATATCCATTCAAGTAATTATCAACAGAAGACACGAAATTATACATGGTAAAACAACAGACTGGGTACAACCCACTAAACTCTGGTTGTCTTGACGACCTCCAAATATAATTCGTGAACAAAAGCGCTTCTTTATTCTCAGGTCATTTCGCATACCAAGATCTTTACTCATTGACTGAAACTTGGAAGCATTAAAATGGATTTTCTAAGTGGCGCATCAGTTGATAATTGATCAACTTTCCACCCATCACTTAACGAACTCTGTATTTTGACTGGGCGCAATGAACCTGCTACACCACTCAATCAACATTGGGTGGATCGGCACAGTTCGAAGAGCTTTCAGATATTCTCACTTCAATGGATTGGTTGTCAGTTTGATGGTCGCCAGGCGAGTTACGAGAAATAGAATTACTCATTTTCCTGCCGTCATCTCTTACGCTGATTACAGTTTTTGACGGGAACATTTCATGCTCATTTGTGTCTTTGTTATTGTCAGCGGCTGTTGAGCTACACACATGGTATGGGTCAGGCATTTTAGTATATTTTCCTGCTAGTTCTTCATAGTTTTTACCGTTACTCACTTGACCATGGACATGACGATTCTCAGTTTTTTCCCTTTTCTCGATATCGATATCGTTCTTTTGAAGTTCATTTTTTTTATGTATTTTGTCGTTTTCTATTGCGCGCACACGCTTTCTGTCCTCTTCCGTTCGCTTATTCCTACGAAATAAAAAATGTATGGGTCTATTTACAATACGTGTTGATCAAATGAATATTATCACGGTTCCCATAATTCTTGAGATCCCACAAAGCAATGCGAATGTAATAAATCAAATTTGGTTGCACAGATGCCCAAATTTCTTGCATGCGCTGGTTTGAAGGATCATGGGAGGATGAAACTGCCTGTTTCATAAAAATAAAGTTAACTTTCTTCGTGACGAATCGATAGGTGGCCCACAAAAACACTTTCATTTGAAATGTAAACAGATGAATAATTTAACGTCATTTGATACAAAACATAACACTTTTTAATAACGATTATTGAAAATGTTATTTTGCATCACCAAGGTTACAGTTGGAAATAGCACCAGGTCAACCGAGTGTCATGTAAAATTGTTTTGTTCGTGAAAATGCGTTTTGAATGTAGATTTTTTGTAATGATATGAATTTCATTTTTGACTTTCGCGATAAAATCAATGATAATAATAACAATTATACCCATCAGATAATATCGATAAAAAATATCAAACAAAAAAAGGAGAATTTGTGTGTAAAAACGAATGGACAAACATGTAAAAAAATGGATTTATATTCATTTTCCTTACTGTCTTCGAACTCCAATACATGCAAACACTGCCAAGCATGTGAGCACTACAAGACCAGCAGCAGGAACCGCCATATCCAAAATATCGATTTCACTTAGTCCCATATTATTTCTTCAAACCTGCAAAATAACTACAAAATGTTCTGGGAATGTTCTGTAATAAGAAAAAGAACAGAAATTCAACATCCATTTTTAACAGAGAATAATAACATTTGAATAAGTTCACGCTTTGCTAAGAATCAATTCAATATTCCTAATACAAAAGAGTGAATTTCTATAAACACAACCAAAATCAAAACAAAATCTTCTACACAGCTTTGCTCTTCCAAAAAGCGATTTATTAAGATGGTATTCTGAAAACGAAATGCGATACCAAATTCGGAACTGCTAAAGTACATTTATGGAGCACCAGAAAACCGTATATTTTTTCACAATTCCGTTTACAACATTCTCTTTTGACACCTGCTACATCTTAAAAACCCATAACATTATATTATAGTTTTTATTTTTCATGGGTCTGCTGGTGCATTCTTAATTAAAAGAAAATGAATTTTCAAGGGAAAACAAAACGAAAAGAGAACTACAATGAAAAAAATTAAAAAATCATAATTTAACTTTAAGATAAAATTTTGGTCTTTATTACTGAAACATAATAATATACTGATAACGAAATGGAATTTTCCATAACAAAACGAATAATCAGTTATTTCCAAAAAAACTTCCAGCCAATCAGAAATTTTGCAAGTGCTATTAAATTACGTGTTTTTACGTGTTGAAATTGACAGCAGAATTTTACTGTGAAGAAGATTTGGCTAGAAGAAAAATACATTTAGAGCATTCGAAAAGAAATCTTACAAAACACATTTAATATTTGATACAAGTCCTGACATTCCATATATCGAAAACTCTTTTTCTCTGATTTTAAAAGTAATCCTCTTTGAATCTAGAATTTGAATCCTAGTTGAACAAGGAAGATTATAGAAAAGAAGAAGATATTTTTCAATTATTTAAATCATAAATAATGCATTACCTTAATATATACCGTAACCAAACTTCTTTACCGATTTAATGGATAAATACTTTGTGTTAGAGTTATGACGGACGCTCTATTGACAACGGATTGAGATCTATAATCAGAAAAATTAAAAGTTGAGTAATTCGTTCATTAGGAAATCTAGGTATAAAAAGAAACTAGGTGTAGTCTGCAAATAATTTAACATTTTGTTATTCATGATTTGTTTTGAAAGCGACTTAAGTAGCGTCAAGTGGTAGTATATTCCTTTCAACTGAAATAACATTTAGAATGATTCATAACTAGCCAACAATGACTCCCTTATCCAATCCAAGTTTTACAAACATAAATGGAAATGGAAATCGGAAATTGATTAAAGCCAGGCGATAAACAGTTGGTAAATACCAAAAGCGATTCTTAAAAACATTTCTTCGTCTGACTTTTTGAGGATCGTTTTAACGTCAGCAAAACTTTTAATTCAGAGAAACCAATTATCCTGACAATTTAAATTGAAAGCAAGTTACTTTTAACAATGGCCAGCACTCTCGAATAAATTAAAGATTAAATATTTTCATTTTCATTTCAACAACCATGGGAATATACTATCAAATTGTTTAGTATTGTTTCTACGTAGAATTTATTTAACAACTTTATATCGTCTTCTCAGATTTTATAGTGGGCTTAAATAAACACAGCGTTTTGAGATTGGGTGGCGTATGGAGACAACATTCTTTCAACCTTGACGTTTTCATGTAAAACTACTTTTGCGGTTATGGAACAGAAACCCCTCTATAAAAGTTCTATATATCTTAATTATTAAGTTGCTCCTTCACCGAAGCACTGTGATTCTTTGATTGGTTGATTGTCCTGAAATTCTTATTTAGTTCTGATGATCTTATTATTTGCACGTCACTGCGTTCTTCCCTGATTATTCCTTAACCAGACATGTCTCCCCCATTTTATTTACCTGGTTAATGTTTTAATGTATGCACCATTCTACGATGTTTACTTTTTTAATCCATATTGTCAATAATTACAGATGTATACTAATATTTATCGAGCAGATTTGGACAAATCTAGTTAGGTAGTTTCAAATGAAAAACCTGTGATCAACATCTAACCCAATCCAACAAATAAATCAGATAATACATATTTCCTGAAGTTCAGATAAGATAAGTTAAGTATATAGATAAGTATATAGTTTTTAAATTCTTTAGCTTGTTTCATTCTCTATTTGCATGTTCTCGAAATGTAAAAACTGTTATTCTTACAGCTGTTTAACAATGCTTCAGTAAATCCCAAAGCAAGTGTCATAGCAATTGTGCTAGTAATAATCAGTGTTAATGACAACATAGGAAGTTGACGGCCACTATGACAACGACGCGAACAAAGGCAAAAAAATGTTGAGTCTTTTAAAAAGGAAGCAAAAGGAAGTTTAGAGAACTTATTAAAGTCAAACAAATTTGGTATCGTTAGATACCAAGATATTCATAATCACTTTATATCACTTTATAAAGACATTCATAATCACTTTATATCCAGATAAATTTTGTGTAGAAGAAGAAAAAAAAACTTCACGATCCCTAACAACCGGAACAGGATCACGGGAACTCAATTTCCATCAGACAAACAGTATTTTACATGTCATGTTGAGAAGTATTTTATCAAACATCTCGAATTATCACCCTCTTTTTGAAAATCGTCCTCTTTTTGATTATGTTATGTTATTCTTAATGTAAATACTTGTGCTTCATAACATGTCCACAGTATGAGAAAATGCGTGTCTTTGAGCTACGAAAACTATCAAAACTTTGCTATCAGAAGAATCTCTTTCGTTCTCTTCACGATCTCTTCCGAATGATTTTTCTTTCCAGAAGTAAGTATTGAAATAATCAGAATTAATCAGAAATAATCAGAGCTGGAAACGAATTCGAATATTTTAGAAGCATCAACAGGTTCTCATAACAAAATTTGAATGCTGAGCGCAACATTTTGAAAGCTTGGAAGTAATTGTGACTTCATTAGTACGAAAGACAATTCGCAAATAACTCAAATGAGTTCAATAGGTCCCACTAGCCTACATCAAGATGTTTAGACTCTCTTCACCAATTTTCGTAGTTCAGTGTGTTAACAGTGAAAAGATTCTGTGAAAAACACACGAGGTACTTTACACAAATGGAAAAACAAAAACGACTACTACTCACTCTGAATTACAGTGTCGAATGTGATAACATAACTATCATGCCTATGCTCTGACCATCTTGATCTTGCACAGCTAATATTGGATGATTTGATTGTAATGATTACTTTAAACCCGTTTTCCTCTCTACTAAGAATATACTACGCTTTATTCCTAAATTAGGTTTTAAAATATTTCCTGAACAAAATTAATTGTTCGTTGTAAAATAGTTATTTATATTGGTTGTTCAGGTAACCGATCTGTCAAAGTGCCCTGGTGAAACAGCTGTGAGGAGGAAGCGAAACTCTGTTGATAGGAGAAATACAAATTAAATAAATTAAACTATTCTTCAATGAACACAACAACCAATTAAAAGATTATTTCAACACAACAAAGATAATAAAAAAAATCATGAGAACTATGTACTTTTTCCTCAACTTTACAAATATATCAAGAGGTATGTGTGAATAAAATATTGAATCTAAATTCACATTCATCTTTTTTTATATTTGTTCAAATTAATGATTAAAACAATCAAGCAAACTGAAGATTTATAAAATATAAAGTATAAATAACAAAAAAAATTTTTATTTAATATTATTTATGATTACTAATTACTAACTTAATAACATCAGACTTTCTATCAAACACACAGTAACACACATATTTGGATAGGTGAAATGCAATCTAACTTGAATATGAAGATGTGATTGATGTGATCCCTTTAGTAAGAACGATTACAACACATTCAACAGCAAAGGTATCAATCTTTGCTGCACGATTACAATCATACCTTTTCTGATGTTTTCAATAACCCTTCTCGTTACTGCTTTCCGTTTTGAAGTCTTGTTATCTTTTATTATTTTGTTATTACTGTTTATAATTTGTTATTATTATTGTCTTTGTTAACTTTTTAAGATTGCAAAAAAGTGACTGAACTGAAAATAACCAACACCTGTGTTTTAAAAGTACTTCCTTTTAAATTTCCTTGTTGAGAATAATTTTGGAACAATGCTTCCCTATATTAGTTTCAGCAGCTTTTGAAACGGCCCATTTTCGAATATAGAATAAAATGTTTTTTCTTAAATTGTTTTTTATTTTTTACTTATAATATCACATGATTAACGGATTACTACCCCCTGCATTGTATCCTATAAAGATTTAAAAAGTGGAAAACAAGATCGTTCGATATCTAAAAACAACATGCAGTTATAAAGTTAAGTATAAAATGGTTAATCAAATGTTAATGAAAAGTATTGGAATGTTGGTGGTAAACTTCACATGCAAGTTTGCCGGAACACTCTTGTTTCCAGCAGTAGTTGCTTCCAATTCCCAGAAAACACTGACGTAAAACTGTCTCTTACGGTGACAACAATAAACAATAACAGCAAGGACAGAACAACAAAAAACCCCGCAGATTTTAAGATACATTTTACGGAATGGGCAAACATGTAAAGATTGAAAGAAATTAAAAGTCAAAGAGGAAAGATTCTTATTCTTGACTTTTTGTCTGATGGCATTTTCCGATACAAAAATAAAGCTTTCATTTACAAATAGGGAAAGTACTTTTAACTTTGTTTACGTAGGTTTCGAAACTATTTAGTAAAAGTAAACAAACATATCATGAAAACTTAGAAAAAGCCAAATTATAAGCGCCCGGGCGCTTATAAATTTTTTTCGAAAATTGGGAGGGCGCTTATTGGAGGGGGGCGCTTAAAAGAGGGGGGCGCTTATAAAATTATTTCAAAAAACTCCTACAAAAAATTGTGAGAGGTGTTAAAAATAAATACTTATTTCCGCTTTTATTATTTTCTATCTATCTAAGTCTATCTAAGTGTTCAATATTATTTAGAGACTCAGCCTCATAGTTCCCTAATGGGTTCCTTATTTTTTCCTCTAAATTTCTCTTTTTTAATTTTGTTTATGTATGCATGTACTTCTTGATAACGTTGCTATTTTGCATGCCTGTTTTTTGACACTGTATGGTTCTTTCTTTTTAAATATGATGTTGGAAGTTTACTGATACTTACATGTTTTGTTTGTTTGGATAACCATTGGGAATTGTTGTCAATTTCAGTTCCTTAGCACTTTCGTATTTATTAACCTCTATTCAGCCTCAAGTTTCTTTTATAAAGGTGTTCTTTATTCAGCACTTTCGTAAAATCAACGACAGGCAACGACAACTCAACTTCAGAGACTTATTATCTTTTCTTGTATCAAAAGAAACATCATCAAGTGTTGAATGTGAAGTTTCAAATGACTTTGTTGGGAGGAATCTGAAACATTTTCCCCAAACAAACGAGACTTACCAGTTTAATAAAAAAGAAATTTTGGATAAAAATGCACTTGTTTAGCACATAGCAATGTCTAGAATAAGGCACGTATCACATAACATCAATTTTGGGATCATGTGCCGTTAGGGTGGTGACTCAGAAACGGTCTTTTTAAGAACGAAACAATAGTAAATTGGCCTAATTACTATTGTTTCGTTCTTAAAAAGACCGTTTATGAGTCATGTACCACCCTAACGGCACATAATCCCAATTTTGTCGCAGTCTCATGGACTGCAACGCTGAATGAATAGCAAAGCTGGTGTAAACAGAGCCTTTAATGGAAATGCAAAACATGCATTCGATCGCACACAAGCAAAAATTTAAACTAATTTTATTTATTCTTTATTTATTTTACGAATGTTTACCCAGGATAGCCACTTCAGTTCCTTAAGGTACTGTTATCAATGAGGGTCCTGCGAAGGAGGTCCTAGAGCATTTAAAGCCCCCATTTGGGCTACGGAAGCTGTAATGGCAGAAACCGCTCAACTAGACAACCACCCTAGACACCATTCCTACTCTCTAAAACTTTCTTTTTATTATTCTTTTCAAAGAAGATGGACATTCGAAAATATTTTGGAACTGGTAAGGGAGAAAATTTGCATGGAAAGGCATTGAATCAATCCGGTGAAAGTTCGAGTACCCAAGTAAACGCCGCTAGAGAGTTAAATAAATTATGTGAAAACTTAGACATTCCTAAAACCTATCGAAAACATTCAGAAAAAGTAAAAAAGGATGTAGGATTTTACGTTTTTCAGCATGGTGTAAAGGCTGCGTTAGTTTATGCAAAAAAGATTTATCCCGATTGTGAATTCAAGAGAGAAACTGTCCGTAATTGGAAGGCTACGTATCAGCAAAATAACAGTAGTTTAAACGTACCTTTTTTTTCGACCAGGAAGACCACCTATGCTCAATGAAATGTTGACATGTGAAGTTAAATTAATTCTTGAAAATTTGAGATTAGGTGGATGTGCAATTTCACGCAAAGTTTGTATTGCTGTTGGAAATGGGGTACTAGAAAGCAAATGTCCAGAAAAAATTGTCGAAGAATGGTGGGTCAATCGCATTATCAATAAAATGGGCAAGAAATCTTCTAAAATCTATGAACTATGTGCGCAGGAGAGGAAAAACTGCTAAACGAGCTATGAATCCATCGTTGTATGGGATTGTTCACAAATGACGTCAACCATTTTTTCAAGATTTTTGACCCCCCCTTCCCCCCCCCCCCCCCCCCCCCCCCCCCCGCCCCCGCCCTCCAAAACAAAACAACCTCCATCCACCCCACTTGTCCTTTTGTATGTTAGTTTCTTACGCATTTTTAATAAGACGTGAAAATATTGAAATGATCTTCGTGTAATTTTTCTCTGATCAAACTCCATCTGTGCTTATTGTTTTACGTTCGTGCATCACGGACCACATCAAGATCACATTCAGTGTTAACATTTTCATAAGAAACTTTTACTTAATTAGAAAAATCAAGGTTCTGCAAAATTGTGTGGGTTGACGTCAACTAGTATCACATCCCCTCCCCCCCTCCCCTGTCAACCAGCGTCAACTTTAGTATAACCCCCCCTCCTCCCCTAACAGTTGACGTCATTTGTGAACAGTCCCTATGAAGAATTGTGTTTTACTTGGAAGCGTAAAATTGCAGAAATAGTTTTTGAGCACCAAATTGATCAGAGCCTGATAATTAATTTTGATCAAACCCCTCTTGGATATACATCAGCATCTAAGGTAACCTTTTGTGAACAAAACTCTAAAACAGTGCCGATTTCAAATTTAGATGACAAACGTCAGATTACAGGAACATTTACAGTAACCCTTGACGGATCCTTCTTGCCAATACAGTTGATATATGCTGGAACCACCAACAGATGTCACCCTGTTGTTTCATTTCCTACAGGATTTGACATTACACACTCGGTTAACCATTGGTCCAACGAGGACTTGGTCATGTCTCATTTGAAGAACATCGTCTTACCTTACCTTAAAAATAAGAAAAAAGAATTAGGGCTACCAACTAATGCAAAGAGCCTGTTGATTTTTGCTGTGTTTAAAGGACAGACCACCCCAACCGTTATCAAATTTTTGAAAGACAACAACTGCATTAATGTTTTTGTTCCAAACACACATACTGATTTGTTTCAACCTCTAGATATATCAGTAAATAAAGGAGCCAAAAGTTTTCTGGGAAACAAATATCAGGAGTGGTACGCAAATCAAGTAACAGCGCAGCTGCAAAATGGAGTATTACCACACGATGTGTATGTTGATGTTAAGCTAAGCACAGTGAAACCACTTCACGCAAACTGGGTTATTGCTTACTACAGAACAATGCAAAACTCGAAGAATACGATTATTAATGGATTTCGTAAAGCCGGTATAGTGGAAGCATATAATCAAGCAAGATCATTGATTGCGATAGCAGAGAACCCTTTCAACGAAATAGACACAGTTACTTCGTAACTAAATCTGTGTATCCGGTTAATTTCTTTTTAATTTGGGCTAAGTGGATTTGTTTTTATATTTCAGAGTTTTATAAGCATTTTTGACATGTTTGCGGAAATATTTACTACCCAAGCACCAACTTCGACCGAAAAATTTAGTTGCATATAAAAAAAAAGATTGTATTTTGCTTGCAAATTACGTTCTTCTAGTTCCAGATGTTTTATGAATTTTGAAAGAAAATAATCAACCAGGGTTACTTGTATGTTTATCAAAATGAAAAGACCAAGAGTAAACGGTCGACATAGAAGTTTTTTCGTTTAGTTTTTAGGGTTAGGTTAAGTAGACAACACATGAGAGAATTTAAACATCGAATTCTAAGACTTTGGCCATCCTCCATATGCACTTTCTTGTTTCGTCTATGGATCCAACCTTATATGTTCTATTATGTTTCTTAAAAACAAAGTGTAGTCGTTGTTATCTGATGCTTTTATATATCCTATATATCTTTATTACGCTAACGGAAGTAGTTCGTCAGAGCTGTTTGGTAAAAAAGGTGTTCGGAAAATTTAATAAGTTGTCATGAAAAATGAAGCAAGGAGAACAGTTCTCAAACATTTTCAGGTTGAAAACATAAGACTTTTTAATGAGCTTTTTACCGAATACCTTTGACGAAAGTTTAGCATTTCTTGAATACGAGTACGTGATACCTTGAAATATATGTTGACTATGTTTACTCTAACGCTCACTTAACATGCCAGTCTGTCAAATTTGACATCGCCGATGAAAATTCGAAGTTTCTGCTTCATTTTAAAAAGCGGCCAATTTTCACTCGTAGGGTCATTTTGCTGCGGGCCCTTAATTGGCCGGCCCCAAATTGGCCGGCCCTAAATTGGCCGGCCCTTATTTGGCCAGCGACGAAAATTTTGGCCAATAAGGGCCGCTAATGGAAAAAATTTTTAACAAATTAAAAACATTTATATTTGCAAAAGCATTTGGTTCTCACAATAATCAAACTAACGAAACATTACAATTCAACGATTTTTGACAATGCGTCCAACAAATTGATACCGTCAATTACAACTTTGTCATAATTCGGTCATCATTTAGTTGGAGCAGGGAATTATTATTTTCAAAATTAATATAGTTTTCAGTCTGACACTTTTTTTTTCTACTTGCGACGGCTGCGATATTTTCGCCGACAGAATTTATTTCGGACGAGAATTTTATTTTTGATTGGCTCGCATATAACAAGTAGCTATAAAATAAACTTCGGAAAATAAACGTCCAGAAGGTCGGTTGCCGGCATTGCTTTTTACACCACTCGAGTGCTGTAAAGATGCGGAGTTCTAGATGAATTTTTGAGATCTGTCTGACTGGTGTAAGCTCGACTGGTGTAAATGGACAAGTGTACGGCATGACGATCAAGATAATTAAATACCCTCTAGCAAAAGCGAACAGAAACCCAGTTCCATCATTATCATGACAGTATCATGCCAGTGTGACAATGCTGGAAAGCTGGGAGGAGAAAGTCCAAAACTGGAGCCTGGTTGTTCAATGGACATCTTGCATTATATTTCTCGCTTTGGGAAGTTTAATTCAAAAACATGTATGTACAAAATTTATATAGCTACGATG